>JAABKJ010075445.1:37149708-37247609 GCA_011634705.1 Andricus grossulariae
TTTTTTTGAAATTGTTTTAAAAAGTCCTAATATCGCTCAAATTGATTCGAATTTCTCCTAAAATTATACAAAAATCCTACCAAATTGAAAAAAAAAATTGCCTTAAACTCTTTGAGTTTCTTTTTCGAAAAATTTGGAAATCTTTTTAAATCTTCTCTTAAAATTAATTTATCAAAATTAAAAATCATTCGAAATTTTCCTAGAAATCTTTAAAAAATTGTTTATTTTCTTGAAATCCTTCAGAATTCTTAAAAAGCTTGTAAATTTTACGTTCGAATACTTAAATATCTTAATAAAATTTGAATTTATTAAATTTGAATTTATGTCCCCATCTAGCGTATACGACGAAAATCATTTTTCTGTATTAGAGGATTTAACTTTGGTCGATAATGTAGATTTCCATCATTCACAGTATGTGTGATTTTGATTTCTCAACGGATCGATAAATACAATCTCTGATGATAATACAGATTTCTATTTAACATATTGATTGTGTAACACCTTGCTAAGGTCAGCGTAGATCAGAAAAACAGTATCTTTCTTTGATCTCTCGGCAGCTCAATTGGTTAGAGCAACTGACCGGAGATCAGTTGATCTGGTGTTCGAATCCCAGTGGAGTGAGAGAAGAGAGATGCTTTTTTTCTGAATAAAACTTGAATTTATCAAATTTGAATTTATATCCCCATCTAGTATGTATGACGAAAATCATTTTTCTGTATTAGAGGATTTAACTTTGGTCGATAATGTAGATTTCCATTATTGACATTATGTGTGGTTAATTGTCTCAACGGATCGATAATTACAATGTCCGATTATAATACAGATTCCTATTTAAAATATTGATTGTGTAACACCTAGCTAAAATCAGCATATATCAGAAAAATAGTATCTTTCTTTGATCTCTCTGCAGCTCAATTGGTTACAGCACCTGATCGGAAATCAGCTGATATGGTGTTCGAACCCCAGTTGAGTAAGAGGAGAGAGGTATTTTTTTTCTGAATAAAATTTGAATTTATATCCCCATCTAGTCTGTATGACGAAAATCATTTTTCTGTATTAGAGGACTTAACTTTGGTCGATAATGTAGATTTCCATTATTCACAGCATGTGTGATTGGATTTCTCAACAAATCGATAACTACAATCTCCAATGGTCATACAGATTCCTGTTTCAAATATTGATTGTGTAAGACCTTGCTAAAATTAGCGTATATCAGAAAAACAGTATCCTTCTTTGATCCCTCTGTAGCTCAATTGGTTAGAGCACCTGAACGGAGATCAGTTGATCTGGTGTTCGAATCCCAGTCGAGCGAGAGGAGAGAGATAATTTTTTTCTGAATAAAATTTGAAATTATTAAATTTCAGTTTTTGTCCCCATCCAGTCTGTATGAAGAAAAATATCTTTCTGTATTAGAGGATTTAACTTTGGTCGATAAAGTAGATTTCCATTATTCACAGTATGTGTGATTGGATTTCTCAACGAATCGATAATTACAATCTACAATGGTAATACAGATTCCTATTTAAAATATTCATTGCGTAAGACCTTGCTAAAATTAGCGTATATCAGAAAAACAGTATCTTTCTTTGATCTCTCTGTAGTTCAATTGGATACAGCACCTGATCGGAAATCAGTTGATCTGGTGTTCGAATCCCAGTGGAGTGAGAGGAGAGGGATCCTTTTTTTCTGAATAAAATTTGAATTTATCAAATTTGAATTTATATCCCCATCTAGTCTAAATGACGAAATATATTTTTCTGTATTAGAGGATTTAACTTTGGTCGATAATGTAGATTTCTATTATTCACAGTATGTTTGATTGAATTTCTCAACGGATCGATAATTACAATCTCCAATGGTAATACAGACTCCTATTTAAAAGATTGATTGCGTAAGACCTTGCTAAAATTAGCGTATATCAGAAAAACAGTATCTTTCTTTGATCTCTCTGTAGTTCAATTTGTGAGAGCACCTGGCCGGAAATCAGTTGATCTGGTGTTCGAATCCCAGTGGAGCGAAAGAAGAGCGATAATTTCTTTCTGAATAAAATTTGAATTTATTAAATTTGAATTTATGTCCCCATCCAGTCTGTATGACGAGAAATATTTTTCTGTATTAGAGGATTTATCTTTGGTCGATAATGTAGATTCCCATTATTCACAGAATGCGTGATTGTATTTCTCAACGGATCGATAATTACAATGTCCGATTATAATGCAGATTCCTATTTAAAATATTTATTGCGTATGACCTTTCTAAAATTAGCGTATATCAGAAAAACAGTATATTTCTTTGATCTCTCTGTTGCTCAATTGGTGAGAACACCTGACCGGAAATCAGTTGATCTGGTGTTCGAATCCCAGTCGAGCGAGAGGAGAGAGATAATTTTTTTCTGAATAAAATTTGAATTTATGTCCCCATCCAGTCTTTATGACGAAAAATATTTTGCTGTATTAGAGGACTTAACTTTGGTCGATAATGTAGATTTCCATTATTCAAAGTGTGTGTGATTGGATTTCTCAACGGATCGATAATTACAATCTCCAATGTTAATACAGATTCCTATTTAAACTATTGATTGCGTAAGACCTTGCTAAAATTAGCGTATATCAGAAAAACAGTATCTTTCTTGGATCTCTCTGTAGCGCAATTGGTTAGAGCACCTGATCGGAAATCAGTTGATCAAGTGTTCGAACCCCAGTGGAGTGAGAGGAGAGAGATCCTTTTTTTCTGAACAAAATTTGAATTTATCAAATTCGAATTTATATCCCCATCTAGTCTGTATGGCGAAAATCATTTTTCTGTATTAGAGGATTTAACTTTGGTCGATAATGTAGATATCCATTATTCACAGTATGTGTGATTGGATTTCTCAACGGATCGATAATTACAATCTCCGATGACAATACAGATTCCTATTCAAAATATTGATTGTGTAACACCTTGCTAAAATCAGCATATATCAGAAAAATAGTATCTCTCTTTGATCTCTCTGCAGCTAAATTGGTTACAGCACCTGATCGGAAATCAGTTGATCGGGTGTTCGAATCCCAGTGGAGTGAGAGGAGAGAGATCCTTTTTTTCTGAATAAAATCTGAATTTATCAAATTTGAATTTATATCCCCATCTAGTCTGTATGACGATATATATTTTTCTGTATTAGAGGATATAACTTTGGTCGATAATGTAGATTTCCATTATTCACAGTATGTGTGATTTTGATTTCTCAACGGATCGATAATTACAATCTCTGATGATAATACAGATTCCTATTTAACATATTGATTGTGTAACACCTTGCTAAAGTCAGCGTAGATCAGAAAAACAGTATCTTTCTTTGATCTCTCGGCAGCTCAATTGGTTAGAGCACCTGAACGGAGATCAGTTGATCTGGTGTTCGAATCCCAGTAGAGAGGGAGGAGAGAGATCCTTTTTATCTTAATAAAATTTGAATTTATTAAATTTGAATTTATGTCCCCATCTAGCGTATACGACGAAAATCATTTTTCTGTTTAGAAAAATATTCGAACATTATTATAAAACTTAGTGAAACCCATTAAATTAATTCCGTGGAACCTGTCAAAAAATCCTAAAAATTCCATGATTTTTATAAGACGAAAAAAAAGCTTTAAAACTTCCGTTAAACCATTAAAATCAATCGAGAACTCGCTCTGGGTTGACGTAAAGTCATGTAAAATTTTTTTTTAAACAGCCGCATTTTGTATCATAATGGGCTAGCAAATTAAAATTACTACTTAGAATTAAAAAAAGGAAATTGTTTATCGAAAAATGTCCCAATATTATAGATCAATTTTCGCTTCAGTGTTTCTAAAAATCGAGGAATCGTGATTTCGTGCATACGAATTTAAACAAATAAAATGATGATTCAACTTATTTGAGTTTCAGGTTCCTTATTACGGACAGTTAAAACATCACTTTCCACGAACCGGTCTAATGCGTTGAAACATGGGTGCTACATGTTTTTCTCAGCAACGATATTAGACTTGTGCATTAAAAATGTTCTAAGACAGAATGTGTTAGAAATTTGTCCATTGGGCTAATTAAATGAAATCTATACTATACGTGTGTCTGCAGATAGAGGGGAAAAAATCGTAGAAAACTATGGGGCAAGAGCCTATAGATAGACGATCGTACTTAATTTTAACGGCCTGAGTGTAATAAATAACGCTGTTGTATCAAGGTGCGAACGAACCTTTTCGATGTTACGAGGGTTGACGTTGGGGAGGTCGTTGGTCTGGAATATCTTTCCGGCTATATCTTAAGCGTTAAAGGGGGAAAGAATACCTTGCCTCAGAAGACGGTTCTTCTTCTTGTATAAATTCCTTCTCCTTCGCAGCTTCTACTTCATAAGATTAAATAAATACTGGGTGATAAAGTATAATATGTGCGATAATGCGATACAGATTGTATTTAATTGACGTAAAATCTTAGTATATCAATAAGAACGTGTCAGAAATCAGAGAATATGAATTTTTTCTTTTAATTAATAGATCATTTTAATTCTCGTTTTAATTTCTTGAAAGGAGATGATAATCATTGGCATTAATAGTTCCTGGAATTCCATATTTTTCAATCTAAATTAAATTACCATTGCGTCTATTTAAACTGATTGTTATAATAGTTCAAAGTTAATAATGGGCTCCTTAAATTCGAATGAAGATAATTAAGGTTCATTCGGTATCATAATGCTTTTGACGAAACTTGCAAGTAAATTTGTTCGTAAATTATCCTATCTACTGTTGAGAAATTGAGATATTGGCATATACGCAGAGAAGCCTTTGGTTCTAAAATTTGATATTATAGCTTTTTTTTTCTACAATAAGCCAAGATAGCAAGCCAGGAAAAATTTATAGCAAAATGTATAGCAAATCTATAGCAAAAAGTACTATTATGAATATTAAATTTTGTAAAGTTATTAAGTTTATTGGAATAAAATAATATATGATTAAATAATTGTTCTTATGCCAAAAGAATGTTTCTATAATCCCTACAAAAGACTCTCCAATTTACAAAATACAATAGGAAAAACATTCTTCTAATGTGCATTCTATGTATTTCTAATTTGTCCTATATAAAATAGAAAAATATACCATTGTCGGAAAATAAAGATAAAATTATATTCACATTTACTGTTTTGTATATATTACAGTTGCACACATTATAAATTATATGTACATTAAGCATAAATTAGATATTTATATTATATTTTAAGCTGAAGCAGAAAAAATCGCATTAAAAGAAAGTCTCATTGGACCTTCCTATTGACAATGGTTATTTTTCTAACCTATTTTTCAACTTATGTTATTTAGTTATTATTATTATTACACATTGGTCCGATAGCTAAAAGCCTAGGCCATAAGCTAACGACCGGCGAATAGAAAAATCCGAACAATCTTCCATTTAAGTGTTGCCATTTCTTTAACGGACTGGTTTAATCAGACAGAACTTTCAGGTTATTTTTGTAATGATCTAGACCAGACAGTTTTGGGCCGTTCGAGAAAGGTAACGCTTAATTGGAAGATTTTAATGAAGCTTAACCACCAGCTAATGACCTAGGCTTTGACATAGAGAAACCTTCTGCTGTACTATTTGTTAAAAATTACACTATACTTTACTTGAAGGTCACAGCTTCACACAGGCATACTCACTCACTATTGAACCAGGAGTTGCACTCACACCATTATATTATTTGTTTTATTTATATATATATATATATATTTGGAATGATATAAATACTCATTCTTAATAGAAGTTATGTTATATTGTAAGCGGAAACAGAAAAAATCAGATTAGAGATGAATCTAGCACAATTTTGCAGAAATCGAACACGGGTTCCCGGGATGGCAGCAAGGCGATTGCCCATTCTGGCATATGAAATAATTACGAGAATCGGTTTTTTATCGTCCATATGAAGGAAATGCTAAAATATATTCTGAGCAAAATATCTGGAGATGGCATTTTGGATATCATCCAAATTTTCAAATTTTTTGTCACATGAAAAGTGTTGCAGCGATCGGAATAAATAGAAATCCGATAGTGCAAGATCGGACGAGTATGGTGGGTGAGGTAGTATCTCCCACCCCAATTCATTAATTTTTTTAGGGTTCGTCTTGCGCAGTGCCGTCTTGTATTGTCGTATTGCAGAATAACGCCTTTTCCGTTGACGATCGCTAAACACTTTTCAATTAAAGATTGATTTACTCGTTCCAATTGGGTTTCATTCGGAGAGAGCCACTACATTGTGCGTCTTTGATTATAATATCAGTGATCAAGCGATCAAAAAGCGGTTCTGTATTGTGCCGTTCAAGCAATAAGTTGCATGCGGTGGATCCGTTAGCTTTGTTTTCTCTGGACAGATTATGCGAGACCCAATTACCTGCTCTGTTTACTTTATCAATCTGCTGCAAATATTCTTGGATGGTCGGCCAAGGTTAAGAGTGTTTATAAGTTCCTTGATTGTCTGACACTGGCACAACTTTGAAGTACACAATGAGATGACAAATGACAATCAAATATTCACATGCACAGAAACGACATTACTTTCCGGTCCCCCCAATATGTGTGAAAGCTAATTTCTTTTTGTCTTTATTGCGTGCTTGAGTAGAGGAAAGTCGTGTCTCCCAGAATTTGGGAAACAAAAAAAATTTTAAATACTAAAGTTTGATTTTTTGTAACGGTGTAACCTGAAAATCGGAAAGAAAATAGAAAATGTTGGAGGGAAAAGTTTTGTTTCGTACACTACCGTTATGTGTCCTTCGCACTCGATAATTAAAATATACTGTTCATACGAAACATTTTGTGTAGCACTTGTTTTCATTGTTCGATTCTTACCTTTTATATAAAAGGCACTGTCTTTTGTGTTTTTTATACAATGTCACGGGGATGGAATCACGAATCACTGACCCATGGCTTGTCTACGTTCCGCAAGCCATTTGCCCAGACGTTCCATACTGCGCGTATCATTCTCGATCTTCATTTTATCAAGCATTCGATCAAGTTCTGCCATGTCTTGAGGTATATTCCTTTGACTTGTCGGTGGCGGTAAATTTACACGTTTGAAATTCTTTTCACCTCCGAAGAAAGACGCTATCAGTTTTCGCTTATTCTCATCCATGTCAGTACCAAATTAATTAATTTAATTGAGAACCTTACACTTTCTTAGACTCGCAGGCCCCACGTTGGGCGCCAATTGCAACCGCCGGCTTTTCGGTTGTTTTTAATTATTAGTCTTAATTAATAAATAAGTGAATTAATGAAGAAAATACGAAAATTAAGAGTGTGGACACGTGACATGCGCAGAGAGAATAAGGTTCCGTTTCAAATAAAATATCATTTTCTATTTTTAATGCCTGCTCTACGCTAATTTGTACATAAAATTCCCTAATTCTCTATCTAAAAGAAACTCTTTTTACCATTTAATTGGAATATTTTACCGCTTGCTGATAATCATACGTGAAAAAGCTCTACAAAAAATATCCTGCTCACTTAAAGCCCGAGGATTGCGTGAAAATTACACACTATATAATCTGCGTATCGGGCAGTGTAAATTCATTTGATTGAAACGACATATAATGGTCAATTGGGATTTTGAGGATTCCTTACTTTACCAATCAGTCGTATTCCCTTGCGTTGAGGTGAATTTACTACCTGTTACTTTCTTATAACAGGTGTCACTCGAGAATCGATTCGTAGAGTAAGCAGTTTTCACAATACGGGTTTTCCCATCGAACCAAATTTATAGGTAAAAAGAAAGTAATTTATTTTATAGTATCTATTCAAGAATACACAAAGAGTGATTAGGTGATTATCTTAATTATGAGTATGCTGGGCTACTGAGTTTACAACCTGTCAGTCAGGTGCTCCCGCCTAAGCCTGGTAACTGTGCCGTAAGAGCACGTTCAAAGCTAATAGCCTGGTTTGAGGAATGCTCGAGCCTCAGGTAGCGCTCTTTGTCCTCGAGGGAGAACGGAAGAGACAGCGAGTGGCTTCTGACAGATTTTACTGATTTCACTCTCTTTTGACATTCCGAGTCTCTTCAAGACGAAAAAGATACTTTCCTCAGGTCTAAAATTCGTATTTCAGGATTTTAATACCTAGTTAGAGCTGTATAACCCCTCTTTTGAATATAAATCAATTTAATTGCGACTTTTATCTGGTTAGAGAATTATATTCAATTCTTGTGACCTTTGGCTCTGGTATAACCTCGGCCTTGCGCACGAATTAAAAATAAAATTCTTTGCACATAAAAATATCTTTTTCTATTAGCTTTTCGCTATGTCACAATTAGAGTTCGCACTCAAAATGATTCAAAGTAAATCACGAGTGGCACAAGAAAACACACCGAAAATTTGTAGGCTCAGACCGAACAAGTCGCAATCTCTTTCATTCTGCCAGAACTGAATGTCCTTTTTAGACAGTCCTAGCAATCTGATCGCTTTCGACTCTCGTAGGGATCCTTTTACTTCTGAAAGTTGGCAAAATATGTAGCAAGGTATTAGAGGATACAATCCTCTGACCTTCCAATAAGGTTTTCATCCTGAGATCTCGGCTATTTAGGCTCAAGATTTCAAAGTGGCATTTTGCTGCCGGGGAGCTCTTTTTATAGAAGCTGCTCCCATTTCCCTCTCTCTCGTACGCAACTTCTCCCGAGTGGGAGTTTTAAAGTCTGCGCTCTGAGATTTCTCCTGAAAGATGCTGTATCTCGTGAGCATCTCACGGGAGATATTTTCATTGCCTCTATTCAGACTGCCCGTGTAACTCGCAGGTTACAACTGCCCCCCAAATTGAGAGCGCACAATTGATTTATAAAATAACAATGATATTTGAAGAATTGATTAAGACGACAATTAAAATAATAAATATAAAAAGCGTTGTTGAATCTACGACCTTATTTTCATCGGGTTTTCTAGCTCAATTGTGAAGGTCTAAATTTTTCGAGATTACTCCCTTTGTACTGAGGATCAGGTGTTTGTACTCCTCTTTGTTGTTTTGATGGGGATTCCTGGGTTTCTTCCTTTCCATGAACGTCCATGTCTCTGAGATGGGCCAGTCTTGGGACCAGGTTCATAACTTATATTTTTCAAAGTCCTCCTTTGTTTCGCTGCGATGTATTTCTCCTGGTCCCACGTCTACCTGCTTGGCTTCGTCGTGTCGTCTTTGCCATTCTTTCCTTCGGCGAGCGTCGAAGTATGCACACCGAATTTCCTTTGAAAATTTCTCATCTTTCTTGGGCTTTTTACGGTTCTCCTCATTTTTCGTGCAAACTTTCTTGGCAGGTCTAGGGTTTTCATGATGGAGGATATCTTCCACCATTTCATCGTGGTTGCTTCTCTTGAGGGCATAGATTCCTCGTGTCTTCCGAAGCTCGCCTCTCTCTTGGGTGATTTTCATCCATTTCTGCTCAGTTTCTTTGAGCACGGGTTCGTCGATGGGTACTGGTTTTGCTGATGGCTGCACTTCTTCTTTCACATAGACGAGATTGAGAGAGTAGATTCTCGTCTCTCTTAGAATATCTTCGGCGATCTTCTCATCGTCACTTCCAGCTAGTCTCGGATCCACTTGTGATGCCAAAGATGTTGGTGAATTGATGTTCAGCTTATCCACGCGTGTTTCCATTGTATCCAGCTGCTCATTTATTTCCGATTCGTTGTCGTCTCGGTGCTCTTCCATGATTATGATCTCGGGTTCTTCGTCATTTTCATCGAGCGTTATTATCTCCGGTTCATCATCCAACGTGATCAGTTCTGGTGAATTTTTCAGTGTCTTCTTAAGTTCTCCTTTGGCAGCTTTTCTCTCAATTTTCGGCGTCCCTTGTAAGATTCCGTGGGTTTCTCCTTTTCCGAAGACTGCTCTATATGGCCCAGGTGTCAGGATCTTGTCTCCTGGTTCTATGGCGTCCGTGGTCCCAACTTTTCGTCTCCTGACGTCTCGTGTGAATCTTGGTCAGTAAAAGTATCAAAAATATAGAAGGGGTGATTTCCACCCCTAAATATGAACGATTGCCCAAAAAATTAATTTTCTATTTTATAGTCTGGGATCCTCTTTTCATCTGCAAAGTTACAAAAAAATCGGCGTCGGACACCAACCTAATCCCCTGTTAGATATTTTTGGTAAACCGTAAAATCATCGATTGTAGTTAAGTGACATTATTCAAAACTTGTCTACTGGTGTAGCGAAGAAGATCAAAAATATTTAAAAATGGAAAGTGAAGAAATAGTATCATTGACGGACAATTGTGAGAAAATAGTGTATTTAGTGTATTTTTTTCTCGAAATATCAGGGAATTTGTGTAGTCGTTATAAAAAAGTGTAAAATAGTGTAAATAGTGTAGTGAGCCCGAGGCCTGTGATAGGAAAAAGTGTCATGGCGGTTGTAAATTTTGAAAGCGTATAGCCGGGTAAGCATGGCAAATCGGCCCCCACTCGTATCACGCTGAAATTTATGTCAATTGTTCATCTTAAGGTAACAAAAAACTAAAAAGAATTTTAAGTTCAAATTTTATTTTTTGGAAGTTATGGTGGGGGAAAGAAAAATGAAAAGTTTTTTTTCTCAAAAACCGCTTGACCGATTGTCATGAACAAAATATATGTTATGAAGACCAAAAAGAAAATTTACTAAAAAATTCAGGATAATTTTGTGACCAAAATAACAGGTGAAAAAATGTTTATATTTTTTTTAATCTTCTGAAAAGTGATGTTTTTGACGTGCAAAAACCATCTTTTCACAAAAAAATCTCTACGTCCCCTTATTAACATATTTTCCCCCCGAACTGATCGGAATGCATTACGATATGCTGTAATACACTGGGACCACGGTTTACCGAAACCGATATACCGGATGAGGTGGTCCAAAGGGGCGAGAGATAGGCGCTTGCAAGGTCAGCGGAGTTGCGCAGTTTACGGTTTGGGACTATAAGAAGCCACAAGCAAGAAGGATAATAAAAAGTCAAAAAACAATTAATAGAAAAAATAAGAGGATATATTTAAAAATGGCATTCTGCCTCTTTTGGCGATTGGCCTAATTGTTGCCGAGAGTTCAGTCATGTCAGGGTATATTCTAAGCCGAATTTGCAACTAACCGAATGTATAGTACCCGAAAAAAAAAAAAAAAAGGAATCCATATCCGAAATTTCCGATTTTTTTTAAGAAGACTTATGTCATAGTATTTAAAGCCTCTATAATAAAAAAAAATAATTTTTCTTCACCACAATTATTTTGTCTCGGAGATCGGAGTATGCTAAATTAATTCAAAATTTACTTTTTACAACTAACATTTTTGACTTTTGGAACTAACCATTTTCATTTGCAACTAACCGACTTAGTTACAACTAACCCTTAGAATATACCCTGAGTCATGTTATTATTATCAACACAGTAAGAAATCGTCGGGATATCAAAACGTTGGAAACAAATGACACAAATGCATTGTGAAACAAGTGAAAGCCGCTCATAGTGCAACAGTGACACTAACGTTGGCGAAATTTTCTTTTAACAATACGAACATCGAAAATGGCGGCTTTCATAGTCTGCGAAGCGGGACGAAAGTGGGGTTATGCAGGTGAGCGGGTTTGTAATAAGGGGCGTAATGCTTGCGTTCGGCCGGTCCGTCAGGGTCGCAGGCAACGAAAGCCGCCATTTTCTATGTTTTTTTTTTGTGAAAAATAGCATACGCGGCATGGAACTGAAACCTCGCACGGTTTCTCCCCTCGTCACGTAATATACTATTGTGCTTAGGTCGGGGCAGCGGGCTCATTGGTCGCAGTTGGCGCACATTCCTGTGTAATTTGTAATAATTATTTATTTGAATTACGATAATTGTTTTTATTACTCGCTTTGGATTGTGCGCCAACTGCGAACAATGAGCCCGCCACCCCGACGCAAGCGCAAAGAAAAGTTCGCCAACATTGGTATCACTGTTGCACTGTGAGCGGCTTTCACTTGATTCACAATGCAGTTGTCATTTTTTTCCAGCGTTTTGATATCCCGACGATTTATTACTGTGTTGATCATAATAACATGACTGAACTACTGGCATGTATTTGCCACAAACAATGAATACACTGGAACTTGGAATTATGCACAGTTTCGGAGATTGTTTGCAGTGGCCCTCACCTTAGTTGATGCAATGTGATCCAACTAACGCGCTGAAAGCGCTGGTTGTATCTGAGTTTCATTTAAATAGGGGAGAAGGCCCAATCCTCTTCCTCTCAATGATATGATTGGTCTTTGGTTAAAGTGACCATTCGTCCTGTATTTCGCAGGACAGTCCCGCATTTAAACAATGTGTCCTGTGAAGGTAAATGTCCTGCAAAACGTTCCGGAAAAGGTTTTTTTTTCTACTTCGATGCTTCTGAGTTCCTCTCTAGGTTCTCGACCAATCAAATTTGAGATTTGAACATTACGTGTGATATAATATATTTGAATAAATTTGTTTCATGACTCAAGACTTTCTCAGCGTAAGCATATTGAATCTGACCCCCCCCCCCCTAATATTACTGTCAGCGTCCTGCATTTGAGCATTTCAAATATGGTCACATTATCTTTGGTAGCACAATAATTAAAATAAGATTGCAATGTTTTGTATATTTTGTAATGACTTAAAATGCATATCTGTTTAAGTAAAACTGATATTTCCATTATTTGTAGAAAACGCAAGCCATTAGTCACTAAAAAGACATGCCGCGCACTGTACCTGTCGGGTGGTGTAGAAACTAGTACACACGTACATTTTTAACCTGACTCTCGGTTACGATTAGACCAATTGCCAAAACAAATAGACTAATTATTTAAATATATCCTCTTCGTTTTTCTGTTAATTGTTTTCTGACTTTTTACTACCTTTTACACCATATCGTAATGCATTTGTCACGTGAGGTTTCCATATGGTAATACGAAAACTATTTTTTATTTTTTCAACTATGGCACACCACTCCGATCAGTTCGGAAAAATTCTCAAAAAATTCAAACATTTTCTTTACTTGATATTTTAGTCATAAAATTATCTTGAATTTTTTGGTAAGTTGTCTTATCGGTCTTCATAACACACATATTAATAGATTTAATGCTTTTACGATCATTCATTATGATAAATTTCAATTAAAAATTTAAAGCTTTTTCGGGTTTCAATCGTGTGCAAAACTACGAATCTTGCCGACGTTTCGTGAACATTGCTTTGCCTTTCGTCGCGGAAAGTTACCACGTTCGTGCAGGGTCCTTTTATTTCCCACGCCTGACGATGTAAAATTTCGGTGATTTTTTTTTACAGTGTAATTCTATAACTTCTGATTCAGTATTGGCTTAGGCATGGCCAATAGAATACAAACTAAAAATAAGGATTTCTGATTGGCCTAGGTCTGATCCAATAATATCAATAATATAAAACAGTGAAAAACAAAGGTTATAGTGTGTGCAAATATTGAAACGAAATTAAAGGGCACAGTGTCAGAACTGTGTCGCATTTTAGTTTTATGTCGAAAAGAACCCAAAGTAACGTAACGAAACTTTTCTTGATCCTCGCTGTTGCCCAATAGAAAAACACTTGACAACTACATACGTGTCTACCACATCGAAAATTACAACTACAAACAGCAATATGAATTTCATGAAAGTGCCTCATTATTTCACTATGAAGTAAACCTTTTCACATACAAAAAATCTTTTAAATTCCCATAAAACTCCTCAAATTTGAATGAATTCTTATAAAATTCCATTGGAAATGATCAGGATGACAAAAATGAGAATTCAGATAGATTTTAATAAATTGATTTCCATGAACTCTCTTCAGTTTGCCGATATTTCCATGAACTTTGTGAATTTCCATTAATTCCCTTCAGTTTCTACGAGTTCCCATAAATGGCATAAAATGAAGAAATGAATAGATATTTTTTTGTATATTTTAACTAAAAGAATGTTATATAAAAATTAGAAACGATATTGTTTATTACATTAGCTTTATTGAAACAATTGGAAGGCAAAATTGTGAAACTAGTATAAGTCACCTCCACAAACATAAAGTCTTTATCTGATAACTAACCTAAATCATAATACAGAATTCGCTAATATTTTCACTAACGCAGCCCCACCAGGTCAGGGTCAAGGTCAATTGAAGGTCCAAATGAAGAAAACCATTGAATGAGAAAAACCCTCTACTCTCAGTAGTAGCAAAAATTTCCTTCTAAGGTTGAGGAAAGGTAGTGTCAAATCATCCCCGCAATCTTCAACAGCCCAAACGCCTTAGTTACGATTAAGGGGCATAGTGTAGCATCAATGATGAGCTCAACTTCGGTTTCTCAGATAAAAACTCAAATTCTGCAGTGATACTCCGATCTTTCAACATCGTGGTATCGAAGCCAGCGATGGCGCGCCGTCTTGCAGGGGGGTGTGAGGGTTTGAGGATTAAGCCGTAGTGTGTCGAACGACGAGTTGACTTTGTCCTCGTTAAAGTCGGAAAGCCCTCATACTTAAACCTGGGGAGGTATGAGAGTAGAGGTTTCTCCAATTCCATGGTTTTCTCAATTTTGACCTTGGGATGACCTTTATCCCGACTTGATGGTGTAAAAATGACCCCAGATTCGGATTTAACGACCTCAGAAACGTCTTAAAGTAGTGGTTAATAATATTGATATATTATAAAATAAAAATAACATTTTTTCTGGCTTGTGAATCCGAAATGAAATCTCGGCCGTTCCGCATCCGGATCCGATTCTTCTTAGGAACGGTTCCGGACACTTTTCGAAAGCGGTTTCGGAACGGAAAGACACTTCTACATGTTCCCTTCCGAAAAGAACCCATACTTATCTCGCTTGGTCTCAATTCCGACCAGCCTTGTTCTGGTTCCGGGTTCGGTCCTCGCCGAAACAAAATCAGAACTAAAATCTCGTTCCAGAACTAATTTTATGGTGAAAACTGTAGAATAAAAAAGCGACGTAAATTGTGGGAAAATTAAAAAATTAAAAGAAGCCACCCAAATTTTCAAATTATAGTTTTGGGAAAGGTAAAGTTTTATAAACAATGTGAAGCTTTCTTTTTGTGACAAAAATTTGTATTTAATTCAATAAATATCAATATGTTGATTATTATTTTTCCAGCTGAGTACCTGAGGATTTCCGAGGTACGGAACGACCACGACGAGTCCATAGAATATGGAAATTGGAATAATTATTTGAATAGAAAAAAAAACTATGAGAAGGAGTTGTTCCGAAAACAAAATATAATAAATAAATAAAAAATAAGGGCAAATCAGGGAAGATACCAGCTCCATTTCCTCAGGGCCAGAGCTGCACGCCGATAGAATAATTGGTTCGGAATTAGGCAACAGTGAGGATATGTTGGATAATTCAAGTAAAAATAATAAAAATAATTTCCATGTAGGCTGATTCGACGGAAAATTTTCTAATCTTTCAAATGATTCTACTGACAAAGTCGTGGATTTAGTTTCTGCACAGATATTCGTTTTTGAAATTTAATTTTCAATCAATCAAAAGAAAGGTACCCAAACTTTCTGTCGGTAGTGTACTTCTACATGAAATGAGATGATTATTTGAAAAATTTGGAATTTAAGTAAAAAGCTCTACGGTACTTTTATGTGGTTCTACATTGTTAAATCGGAGCCTTGGAAGAGATAATTGTAGATCATTGAAAGTTTCTTTTGCTTGAATTACAAACAAATTTCATTTTTATAAACAATTTTTCTGTGCTTATACAAATTAAGGACGACATAAACGTTTCTTAGTGCTCGAATTTAGTTCCCGATTTTTTTTTTCATGTATTTTGTGTTACGGTTATACTTTGAACTTAGCTCTATATTATAAAACCATTCTTATTGCTCGGAATCATCTGGCTATATGGCCCTATACGTAACTTCATAACTAGAAACCTAGTTCCTTTTCAGATGACGTGCACATATTTTCTAGAAAAAGATACAAGAATACTTTCAGCTCCTTCATTTGAAATTTCTTTTTTCTTATTATTTTTTTCACGGAAACTTGATGGAAGGTTTTTTTTAAATAAGTCATAGAACTTTTTCATAATGATTACCTTATTTTAGTACCCTGACATTGATTCGCTTAATCAATATAC
This sequence comes from Andricus grossulariae, assembly GCA_011634705.1. Lineage (NCBI taxonomy): Eukaryota > Metazoa > Arthropoda > Insecta > Hymenoptera > Cynipidae > Andricus > Andricus grossulariae. The sequence goes on from JAABKJ010075445.1 coordinate 37,165,806, forward strand.
ACTTCAATGAAATAGGGATTCATATTTACTACTGCTGTTTAACAATAACACAGGCCCACAAAAAAAGTGGGTTGTGCGAGAGATCAGAGTATGGTACCCATGCGTATTTTGGGGCGCTGAACACGAATCTGACATCATTTTCCCCCGAGTACGTCAGAATTTTCCCCTAGATGCGGAAAATTCCCTTGTAAATCAACTTTTCTGGGTATAAATTACCCTTGGTATTAAAATCATCTGGAAATAGATCAGGCATGATATTTTTACGTATTTTGGGACGCTAAACACGAATATGACATCAGCTTTCCCCGAGCGCCTCAGGTAAAAAAATTGTTATTATTTACCTGTAGTTTTGATATTTTAATTGTTGATATAATAAAAAGTAATGAGGTCCAGTAACGCGGACACATCAAAAATTCTTCGAAAGAATTACTTTTTTTTTAATTTAAAAAGGAAGACATAACATACGTTCCGCTCCTTGGTAAGCGTTAACATCAAGTGAAGGAAGGTAAGAGCAAGTACTGTAACGTAGTAAGTCAAATATATCGGGTTCCTCAAATTTTAGTTGCTAAAATTATACAATAATGATGAAATGATGATAAGAATATGCTTAAGGAACAAATATTGGATCTTAAGTTAAAGAATCTAGTATTACGTTGTATAATGGACTAAAATTATTTAGATCAGTTACTACATTCAAACAATTACCACCCTCATTCTTAACAAAAAAACATTTCCGCTACAAGTCTTTTAAACTTAGTCGGTTCATGGTGTAAAACCAATCAGGTTAAAACTGGTCATCAATTTGACTGGGAACATGTATTGGTTATAAACAATGAACCGAATGAGTTTAAAAGACTTGTAGCGGAAATGTTTTTTATTAAGAATGAGGGTGATAATTGCTTAAATGTAGTAACTGATCTAAATAATTTTAGTCCATTATACAACATAATACTAGATTCTTTAATTTAAGATCCAATGTTTTTTCCTTAAGCTTATTCTTATCATCATTTCATCATTATTGTATAATTTTAGTAACTAAAATTTGAGGAACCCGATATATTGGACTTACTACGTTACTGTACTTATGTTTCTATTACCTCATGCTCTTACCTTCTTTCACTTGATGTTAACCCTTACCATGGAGCGGAACGTTTGTTCTGTCTTCCTTTTTAAATTAAAAAAAAGTAATTTTTTCGAAGAATCTTTAATGTGTCCGTGTTACTGGACCTCATTACTTTTCATTATATCAAGAATTAAAATATCAAAACTACAGGCAAATAATTACAATTTTTTTCATTTTCCTTAATCTCAATTTTGTATCGTATATGTCTCGTCTTTTTACAATTTTATTATTTTATTCACAGAACACTTGAGATGGAATATAAGAGCATGAAAAACATTTTTTATGTACTTCGTCATTTTGGTTTTTTTCCCATTTTTTCTGACGACTGATAATTGACTTGGATCCCTGTTCCTGATGAAGAGAGCATTTGTCTCTTGAAACGTCGAATTATCAAAGGATCTTCTTAACATCATTAAGGTCCAAATTCAGGAATATAATTAGGAAATTTCCTAGTTCGTTTATGTTATATTATAATTCGCCAATTTTCTGTCGGGACTTTCATTCTTCGGGAATATTCAAATTCGGTAACATTCTAAACTTTCGGGCATGTTATCATTCGGGAATTTTCCCATTTCAGATTTTTATATTTCGGCAATTTTATTATTCGGGAATTTTATTTTTCGGGATTTTGGAGTCGTTCCAAAAACTTGAATATTTGTTGTAAAATTGATTTATTTTGCCATACATCCTGGTCGAAAATTTAACTGGTTTGAATTTTTGTCTGTACTGTCTTTTTGGTGTAAAAATGTATCTCTTTCTGTAGAAAGGCCGTAGCCGGGTTAGCATAGCTCGGCTGCCCCGTCAGGTTCTGGTTCATATTTTAGGGGTAACTTCCTAAAATTATAGGACTAATTTACCTTAGGTGACAACTTAAAAAAACGTTTGCAAAAGTTATAAAGAAATTTTGGAAAATCAAAAAATACGAATTGAAATTATTAAAATTGTTTAACTTCAAAAATTGGCATTATTATTATAGCACTCTTGTTTTATATTATCATTTTTTTATTTTAATGCAATATTCAAAAATTGTCCTATTCTCGGTTAAAGATTTAGACAAATAAATCATTTAAATTTGAAGAATATTTTAGTAGAGAATTTCAAGAAAAAAAATTGTTCTGAAGGAAATGTTCAAAATTAAACGACGTGAAATTAAAAAATTGAAAATTTTGTTCTATCAAATTAAAATGGATAGAAACTAAAATAACTGAAATCGATACCTGAGTAATTGAAAAATTTGTTTAATTCTGAATGTTTACAATTTTAGAGTGCTGAATTTTTATGTTGCACGCTAAATGTTAAATGTGTCTCTTTCATAAATTTTAACTTTGCAATTGAAATTCAATTTGTTGAATTTTGAAAAGTATTTTTAACAATTAAAAAATTATTAAATTATAAACGATGTAAATTTTTCTAAAATAATGTAAATTTTACAGCTATTATATAATAAAACACATTTCTGCATTTTGTTTTATTAGACACAAAAATTTCCTTATCCTTCTTATTATATTACTAAAAGTCAATAATTTCTTGCAAAAAGGTTTGCTGATGCTCAGCGATTTCCGTCTTGATCATTTCTAGCATCCTTCCTTGAATTCCAATTTTGTGCCATTTTTGATAGAGAAGTTCCCTATCCACCGTATCAAATGCCTTCTTTAAATCAATGAATGCAGTATACAATTTCCCTTTCCCTCGCTTTAGACGGTTATTAAGCAACGTATTAAGGACAAATATATGGTCCCTGGTAGATCTCTTTTTCCTGAAACCCGCTTGAGTTTCTTTATATAGTCCATTTGACTTCAACCAATCCCTTAATCTTTCATCCATAATAGAAGCCAATATTTTGTACCCCGTGTCTAGAACTGAAACGCCTCGACAATTTTCCATGTCATCCTTATTTCCCCCTTTGAAAATTGGTGCTATCACAGCTTTTTCCCATCCATTCCCTATTTTTCCAGTTATCCAAAATCCATTTAGAATACGATGCATCTCCTAAGCCCAAACTTCAGGTATTCCTTTAATGAATTCGATGGGAATTCCATCTCCTCCCGGGGCTTTTTCTGCTCTCATTTTTTAAATATTTCCAACCATCTCTTCGAATGTTATCTCCTTATCCATTTCACTCGTTTCTTCATTTTCTTTTTCATCCTCTGGTTTTCTTTCCATACCTACTTATTTTTTCCTAACCTCTTCTCCTTTTCTGTCTTCTATGTCACTCCTCCCTACGTCATCCTCTGTCTTTTCTGTTGCCGGTAATTTTGGGCAGTGTTTCTTCCATTTTTCTTTGCTGATTCTGCCCCCTCTCCTTTTCCTTTTTTTCCTGAAATTACCTAGCAATCTCCAAAAATCTCCCATATTCTTGCTTTCTTCCACCTTCTTCCAATTCTTTTCCTTTCTTTCTTTTTTCTTCCTCTTTTTTAACTCCTTGATTGAATCCGCGAAAGTCATTTTTCACATAAAACCAATACCTTCTCATTGAGATGAGAATGTAAAAAAAATCGTTATCAAAATTGTTACTTTCTCTGAGCATTTGATAAAACTTAAGAAAGAAAGAGATCAGCTGTATGTAAAACAGAAAAGAAATCCTGAAAATGAGATACGCGTGAATCTTTTTAAAAAACTAAAGAACAAAGTAAATCAAGAAATTAAAAAAATCACCAAAGATGAAGCAAATGACTCTATTAAGAAAGCACAGGGCAAAAACAACAAGAATGTAAATGAGATAAACAGACTTTAGGTTTCAGATACGGAGATAAGTGAACCAACTGAAATATCAGATGAATTGAACAAATATTTTGAAAATGTAGCAGTAAATTTACAAGAAAAAAATGGAGGCAGTAATATAACTTTCCCAGAAGTTGAATGTGAAACAAAAATAACAGATTGTACGTATATAAGTAGCGAAGAGCTAGACAAAATTGTTAGTAATTTAAAAAAGAATACCGCGGCAGGAGATGATAACATGACCACAAATGATTTTATATTTTTCTATCCTGTAATAAAAAGCACGCTGCTCAAAATTATGAACAGAGATTTTGAATTGGGGCAATTTCCTACTATACTAAAGATCAGCAAAAGTATTCCTATACACAAAACCGGATCTAGAAAAGAAACAAACAATCATAGACCAATCTCACTGCTAAGTGTTGTTTCGAACGTATATGAAAATAAGGCTTCTCAACTACGTCAGGGAAAATAAATTTATAAGTGACACTCAATATGGATTTCATGAACAAAGTAGTAGGCAGGCAGCAATTGAGCTGCCGGATCGAATAAGGCACATACATTTTTTCGGCGCGAGCGCAAATGAACCCTGACAGGACAAAAAGAAGAATTCTGACAATATTTTTTTACTAAATTCAAGGAAATTTCTTACATCATTTGAATTTTCAAAAATTAATGTTCTAAACAAGTTTTAAAAACTACGGAACTCATCCCGCTCGAGGTGATAAAACTTATGTGCCCTTATTCGATCCGGCAGCTCAATTACAGATTTTACAGAATATATTCTTTAAAACATTGATAAAAAAGAAATAGTTACTGCAGTTTGTATAGAGTTAGAAAAAGCTTTTAATATAGTTAGCCACGAAATTCTGATTAAAAAACTGGACTCAATATACAGCTCTGAAATTTTTGACAAATTATCTTGATAATAGAATACAATATGTCTATTCAAACGGAATTAAAAGTGAAGAATTACAAGTAAAAACAGGAGTGCCCCAGGGATCTGTTCTTGGGCCACTTCTGTAGATACTGTATGTGGAGAGCCTTTCTTTTCTAAGATTAAGTATGAAAATTTTCATATATGCAGATGATACGGTACTTGTGTATGGGAGTAAGGATTGTAAAGAATCAGAGAAAATGATAAACCAAGAGATAGTGAAATATTTCGAATGGCTCAAACACAATCAAGTTGTTGATCAATGAAAAAAACAGTCGACATAACATTTGCATTAACAAACATAAGAAAGAGACCAATGCAAATAAAAATTGAAAACGAAACTATGAGCGAAGTTGAGGAGTATAAATATCTGGTAATTATTATTGATATTAAACTTAATTGGAAAAGACATATACAGTCAATAGTCATGAAAATAATACCTTGGATTAGTATAATGAAAAGATTCTCTGAACTTGTAAGTGAAAAAATAAGTACATAATATATCATGCCTTTATTGAGTCACATAACCCACAACTTACATGTAAAACTGCAGATCATTACGAAACTAAAAGTTTTTTTTATTTGAATAAAAAAAAACACTAGAATAATAAAGTAAATGTTGTTTTTAAGACTGCAAAGAAGCTCGCAAAATATTTTTTACAAACTACATCAATTACAACTTACATTTATAAGCATAGATTATTTAGAAAATTATAAGTGTAATCAAAGCGAAGCGAATATAGAATAAGATACTAAGATTGTAAATCCAGTCATCAGGAATATTCCTGTTTTTGGGTTATAAATTACCTCAATAAAAAAAATAATATAAATAAAAATATTTGATTACAAATTAATATTTTTTTGGTGAAAGATCAACTACTTGTTTGAAAATTCAATTACTTGATTGGAAGTTGGACTACTTTGTTGAAAGATAATTTGATTTTCAATTCACGTATTTGGTTGAAAATTTTTTGTTGGTTAAATGTTAATTTTTTATCCAAAAAATTAACTATTCAATTTTCGTTTGAAAATTTATCCTTTGTAGTTAAAAATTCATGTTTTTTTTAAATATCGTCTTTCTGGGTAGGAAATGAAATATATAACATATATATATATATACGTGAATTTAGAATGACAAAGAGGTAGAAATGGATTGACGTGGATAGACAAAAGATAGGATTAGATAGCCAAGAGGGTATTGAAAAAGGTAAAAGTGAATTTAGATTGACGAAGATATGAAAAAAGATAGACAATGATGAATGTAAGATACGATAAGATAGAGAAGAAGAGATTTAATCAGACAGACGGGAATTTCGATTGATGGAGGAATAATAAAATATTGACGTGGATATATAAAGAATAGGATAAGATAGAAAAGAGAAGATTATGAAATATAGACGGGTATTGAGACTAACAAAAAGATAGAAAAAGATAGACGTTGATAAACGTAAGATATGATAAGATAACGAAGAGTAGATTAACAAAGATAGACAGGAATTAAGATTCTCAGAGAGATAAAAAAGGTTGAAGTGGATAGATAAAGGATAGGATGAGATAGATAAGATGAGATTAAAAAAGATAGACGGGAATTAAGATTTACGGAGAGATAGAAAAGTATTGACTTGGATAGATAAAGGATAGGATAAGATAGAAAAAAGGGGATTGAAAAAGATAGATGAAAATTTAGATTGACATAGAAATAGGAAAAAATTGATGTGGATGGATAAAGAATAGGATGAGACAGAGAAGGGGATATTGCAAAAGCCCGACATAAATTTAGACTGATAAAGAGATAGAAAAGGATTGACGTGGATAGACAAAGGATAGGATGAAATAACGAAGAGAGTAATGAAAAAGATAAACGTGAATTTAGATTGATAAAGAAGTGGAAAAAAGATAGACGTTGATAGATGTACACTGTTAGAAAAATCTGTACTAGATTTAGTATACATGTAATGGAAGCAAGAATGCACAACATAAAATTAAATTTCGACCATAAATGGAATAGCTACATTTTCAGTGAAGAAAATTAATTCTTATAAAAAAAGATGAATTTTTAGGAAAATAGTTGAATTTTCAATCAGAGCAATAAATTTCAAACCGAAATGTTGAATCACCAATAAAAAGGTAATTTTCAAGAAAAGAGTTCAACATGGAACTAAATAGTTGAATTTCCAAAAATTTGATTTTTTAACAAGAAAATTATTTTTTTACAAAGAAAGATAGATTATCAACAAAATACATGAATTTTCAATCAAGGACGTAACTTTTTAACCAAAAATGGAATAGATGAATTTTTAGTTAAAAAATGTGATTTTCGAACAAAAATAAAACGAATTTTTCAACAAAATAGTTAAATTTTCAGTGAAAGATGAAATTTTCAATTAAGTAGTTGAAAATTCGAACAAAAAATGAATTCTTAACAGGAAATGTATTAGTTGATACTTCTGCAAAAAATAATTTAATTTGAATTCAAAAACAGTTGCATTTAACCAAAAAAAGCGAATCTTCAACAAAAGTGTTAAATTTCTTTATCAATAAAGGTTTTTCAGTTAAGAAAGAAGAAAATTTTCACCAAATTGTGGAATTTTCAAGTAAAAAAGGTAAATTAAAAAAAAACAGTTACTTTCGAAAATGTGAATTTAAAACAGGGTGATTTATAAACAAATAGTAAAGTTTTCTGATAAATAGTTCAATTGTCAACCAAGAAGGATGACTTTATAACAAAATTGTTAAGTTTTCATCAAAATGATACAATTTCAACCAAAAGGATGAATTATCAATCAAGAATATAAGTCCATTTTTAAGGCAGTCTGTTGTCAGGTCTGGCCCAGGTCTGGCTTCATCTAGACTGCCTAGTCTGGAAGATCTGTTCTGGCCCAGTACTGGCGCTGCTCAGCCATACAAAAACAATAAAAGGTCTAAGTTCGGTCTGGAAGGTCTGGTCTGGCCCAGGACTGGCGCTAAAGAGCTATCCAAGAACAAAATATTCTATGTTCTGTCTGGAAGGTCTAGTCTTGCCCAGGGCTAGCGCTGATCAGCTATCCAAGACCAAAGTTCTAAGTTCGATCAGCAGTCTGATGTCATCCAGGTCTGGCCCTGATCAGCTAAGTAAAATCGTAATTTTTCCTTGAGTTAAAGGTAGCCCATTTTTATTTATAATAACAAAAACATATTGTTATCTGCTTTTGATAAAAAATTTCTCTGTGTGCTAATAATGGAATCGAGTTGTTTTCCTTTTAAACACTATGATCATAAACCTGAACCCTTAAGGAAGGGGAGTACTGTATGGAATATGGGTGAAGGCACCTACACAGCTTTGGGAAGACAATTGCTAGGAAAGGAAAAGAATGGATCCGTAAATGTGGTAGCGGAATAAAAGAATACGGAATAAGAATGGGTAGTGGTTTGTATATATATAGGGAGGGATTCAGGAGAGACCGGCGAGGCGGGGGTGGCACCAAGCACCTATACATTTAAATAAATAGCGTTTCATTATAACTTTTGTGCGCGCGTTACTGTCCGCCTGACAATGCCTGAAACAAAGCGCCCTTCTATTGTTTGCGAAATAAAAGACCGCCGGCCCCCCAACATGGCTGCCGACGACGCGACGCGACGACTTCTTTACGCGTCCTGCCGCCCGTCTACATCTTCCCTTGCATCCTTCTTAATTCTCTTTTCCAACCCTTACACATGCAACATGACATTTTTCCGAAAAAACTGTTGGTAAGATGACCAATAAGAGAATTGACATCTCTTTTTATTTTTAATTAATTTTTTTTTCTGAAAAAAAGATCTCCTTTCACTCCGCTAGGATTTGAACCACAGAACTTCTGATTTCCGGTCAGGTGTTTTTTTTATTAAGCTACTAGAGTGATTGAGAAAAGAAACTTTATTTCAGAACATATACGCATTATAATGCTAGATGGTCCAAATCAAATTATTAAAGGAATCTGTATTATCGTTAGAGCATAACAGAAAATTTGTAACGTCTTTTTCAGACTAGATGGAGTTATCAATTAAAAATCAAAATTTTCATTATTATTATCATAGTTATAATCACAACTCCATCTAGTCTGAAAAAGGCGTTCAGAATGTTCTGTTATTCTCTGATGATAATACAGATTGCTTAAAAATTTGATCTGTATCATCTACCATAATAATGCGTAGATTTTCTAAGATAAAAAAAAGTTTCTTCTCTTGATCTATCTAGTAGCTTAATGAGAAAGGTACCTGACCGTAATCAAAAGTTCTGTGGTTCGAATACCATAGGAGTGAAAGAAGAGGATCTTTTTTCAGAGAAAAATGATTCAAAAATTATTTTCAATTCATAACTTTATCCAGTCTGAAAAAGACGTTAAAAATGTTCTGTTATTTTCTCATGATAATACAGATTCCTTTACAAATTTGATTTGTACCATCTATCATAATAATGCGTATCTTTTCTAAAATGAAAATAAAATTTCTTCTCTTGATCTATCTAGTAGCTTAATGGGAAAAGCACCTGACCGGAAATCAGAAGTTCTGTGGTTCGAATTCCAGCGGAGTGAAAGAAGATCTATTTTTCAGAAAAAAAAAAATATTCAAGAATGATTTCTAATTTATAACTTTATCTAGTCTAAAAAAGACGTTAAAAATGTTCTATTATTCTCTGATGATAATACAGATTCCTTTAAAAATTTGATTTGTATCATCTAGCATAATAATGCGTATATTTTCTGAAATGAAAATAAAGTTTCTCCTCTTGATCTATCTAGTAGCTTAATGGGGAAAGCACCTGACCGGAAATCAGAAGTTCTATGGTTCGAATCCTAGCGGAGTGAAAGGAGATCTTTTTTTTAGAAAAGAAATTAATTAAGAATGATTTCTAATTTATAAATTCATCTTGTCTAAAAAAGACGTTAAAAATGTTCTATTATTCTCTAATGATAATACAGATTCCTTTAAAAATTTGATTTGTATCTACTAGCATAATAATGCGTATATTTTCTGAAATGAAAATAAAATTTCTCCTCTTGATCTATCTAGTAGCTTAATGGGAAAAGCACCTGACCGGAAATCAGAAGTTCTGTGGTTCGAATCCCAGCGGAGTGAAAGAAGATCTTTTTTTCAGAAAAAAAATTAATTAAAATGATTTTCAATTCATAACTCCATCTAGTCTGAAAAAGACGTTAAAAATTTTCTGTTATTCTCTAATGATAATACAGATTCCTTTAATGCTTTCTTAAAGATTTGTAATATTTCGCAAAGATTTCGGATAGATTAAAAAGATTTCACAAAGAGTTCAGATAGATTTTAAAGATTGAATAAAGATTTAATTGATTTCACAAAGATTTCGGATATACCTAAAAGACTTCACAAAGACTTCCATTATTTCTCAAAGATTTTACAAAGATTTCAATGATTTACAAATATTACCGAATGTTTCAAAAATATTTCAAATATTTCGCAAAGATTTTCAAAGAATTCACAAAGATTTTACAATGATTTCACAATGATTTCAATGCTTTCTTAAAGATTTGTAATATTTCGCAAAGATTTCGGATAGATTAAAAAGATTTCACAAAGAGTTCAGATAGACTTGAAAGATTTCACAAAGATTTCAGATAGATTTCCTAATGATTTCACAAAGATTTCACAAAGATTTTATAAAGATTTCAATGATTTCTCAAAGATTTCAGATAGATTTAAGAGATTTCACAAAGCCTTGAATCATTTCTCAAAGATTCCAATAATTTCGCAAATATTGCCGAATATTTAAAAAATATTTCAAATATTTCGCAAAGATTTTTAAAGAATTAACAAAGAGTTCACAAATATTTCACAAATATTTACCAAAGATTTCAAACATTTCGCAAATATTTTGGGATAGATTTAAAAGATTTCACGAAGATTTCACATATATTTGAAAGATTTCAATGATTTCACAAAGATTGCAGATAGATTTGAGAGACTTCACAAAGACTTGAATCATTTCTCAAAGATTCAAATAATTTCGCAAATATTACCGAATATTTAGAAAATATTTCAAAAATATTTCAAATATTTCGCAAAGATTTTTAAAGAATTAACAAAGAGTTCACAAATATTTCACAAATATTTCCCAAAGATTTCAAATATTTCGCAAAGATTTCAGATAGATTTGAAAGATTTCACAAAGGCTTCTATTACATTCACAAAGATTTCAGATAGATTTCAAAGATTGAACAAAGATTTTAATGATTTTATAATGATTTCAAATATTTCGCAAGGATTTTTAAAGAATTCACAAAGATTTTACAAAAATTTTAATGATTTCCCAAAGATTTGACAAAGACTTCCATTATTCCATAATGATTTCAGATAGATTTCAAAGATTGAACACAGATTTCAATGAGTTTCTAATGATTTCACAAAGATTTCGGATATATTTCAAAGATTTCACAAAGACTTCAATCATTTCTCAAATATTTCACAAAGATTGCAATCATTTCACAAATATTATCGAATATGTCAAAAATATTTCAAATATTTCGCAAAGATTTTTAAAGAATCCCCAAAGATTTAAAAGATTGCAATGATTTTCGAAGGATTTCATAAAGGTTTAAACAGTTGCACAAATTTTACCAAATATTTAAAACCTTTTGCAAAGATTTCCAAAGATTTGACAAAATTACAATGATTTCACAAAGATTTCAAATATTTTGCAAAGATTTCGGATAGATTTGAAAGATTTCACAAATACTTCTATTATTTTACAATGACTTCTATTATTTCACAAAGATTTCAGATAGACTTCAAAGATTGAACAAAAATATCAAATATTTCGCAAAGTTTTCAGATAAATTTCAAAGATTGCACGAAGATTTCAATGATCTTTTGGTAGAAAATCTACCAATTTTGTTGAAAATTAGTCATTTTTCGTTGAATTCAACTTTTTTTTAATATTTACAAATAGCCCTTTTTATTTAAATATAAACTATTCCATTTTTGGTTGAAAATTTATGTATGTCATCAAAAATTTATCTTTTATGGTAGAAAATTAATCTTCTTGGTTGAAAATTCGATTTTCTGGTTGACGATTCAAATTTTTGTCGAAAATTCATCTCTTTAATAAAAAAATGGACTTTTTGCTTAAAAATTCATAATTTCGCGTTGAAAATTCAACTTTTTTGTAGAAAATTAATCTTTTTTTGTTGGAAAAACTATTCCATTTCAAAACGGATCTTTTTATTGGAAATTCATGTATGTTGTTAAAAAATTCGTCTTTCTGATTAGAAAATTAATCTTGTTTGTTGAAAATTGACCTTTTTGGTTGAAAATTCAACTACTTGGTTCAAAATTGAACTAATTTGTTAAAAATTTATTTTTCTGGTGGAGGATTCATAATTATAGTTAAAAATTCATCTCTTTGGTTGAAAATGAACTTTTTTCGATTTAAAAATTAAACTTTTTTGTAGCAAATTCATCTTTTTGTATTGAAACTTCAACAAATTGGTAAAAAAATCAACGATTTGGTTTATTTAATTTATTATATCATTTTCCCTTGTGAAGCCTGTTACCTCTATAAAGATGATTTTGATTTGTAATTACAGAATAGATTTATCTTTCGGGTTTAGTTTCTCTCTGCAAAATAAGCAAAATATTTGTTTAGAAAATATTTGAAATTGGTATCACGAATTTTTCTGAATTTCTGTTGATGACTCTTAAAAAGTGAATCAAAACTTTGTAAAAAAGTGGGCAAGGAGGAAGATTGGGTCAAAATTTTCAATTTTAGATGTTTTAGGGGATTTTTCACATTTAATGGGGGGAAAGGTGATTATATGATGAATATGAGTTAACTCACCAGGTTTGTGAGCCAAAACCGTACCACATCAGCTGCAACATTTCGAACAAAAGTCCCAGCATGATAGTGTGCTTACTACCCAAAGTTCTCATTAGTGGACCCAGGAACATCTGGGCACCAACACTTAAAATTCCTACTACGGCGATAAAAACCGCCACCATCGCGGCTGAAAAGCCCATTGCTAATTTAAGGTAAACAAATATGCAGCTGTATTGTCCAGCTTCGGGAAGATAGCTCAGGAACACTGTGACGCACAGCATCAATATTGTGTGATCTTTTCCCACCTGTGCAGTAACAATTCATGCAATTATTAGTATCGATATTGAGAGATTTTACAGTAGGGGAGACCACCCTACAGTAGATAATAACTAAGTATAAGCAAAAATATACGTAAACAAATTTATTCTACTTTTAATATATTACAGGACTCAACAGTTCCTATGGGATAAAATATAGGGACCAAAGGGTACTTTTTGTCACGCTCGAAGGATAACAAATTCAGAATAAATGCATAGGACTTCAAAGGGATTCAAGTTAAAATCAAAAGAATTCAAGTTAAATTCAAAAGAATTCAAGTTAAATTCAAAAGAATTCAAGTTAAATTCAAAAGAATTCAACCCATCCACACATCACTACTTTACCACCGAGCAAGTCACGCCTACCCCGAAAGGGAAACGGCTTAATGATATAATAATAATCGCGCACTATATGCGCGTGAATTTTTCGGCTTGAGGGGAAAGATAATTTTTAATATAAAATTGGAATTTTGAATAACCATTTATTTGTTAAAAGTTTTTTTACACTTAAATTCGAGCTTAAATGAGATTTCAGGTTAAACATGAGAAAGAATTTAGATTTTTTTTTGATTTCACTAAATCTTAGAAAGTGTTCAAATCAGTTTAAAAGATATTTCGGATGTTTAGAAGTTTGGAAGAAATAAAAAAAAGTTTGATAAATTTTCAAAAATATTTTCAAGTTATAACATATTTTTAATCTATTCAAAGGTTCTAAGATTCCTAATATCTTTTAAACTGACTTGAATTTTTCCTACAATTTTTAAAAATCTTTCAAAATGATAATAAATTTCTTAAAATCTTTCAGATTTGTTCAAGATTTTTTGAAATCTTTTCAAGATTTAAATTATTTTTGAAGTTTTCGAACTTTTTGCAATCTTTTTAAATTTTCTCTTAAAATTCATTTTTCAAAATGAAAAATCATTAGAAAATTTCCCAGGAATTTGAAGAAAATTTTAATTAGCCTTTAAAACCTTTCAAAATTCTTAAAAAGCTTCTTTCTTTCGAAATCATCAAAAATCTACATTGTGTCTAAAAAATTTTGAAACCTTCTCAGAATTAAAATTATTTTGGAATCGTTTTAAACCTTCTAAGACACCCAAATATCTTTCGAAATATTTCAATGTTTCCCTAAACGTTTTGAAAATCCTGCAAAGGTAACAAACCTTGTCTTGAAATCTTTCAAATTCATTTTAGACATATTTATTACAATATTTAAAAGTTATTTACAATCAAAATTATTTTTAGGAATATATGTAACTATTGAGGCTATCAATGGAAATTGAAATCTGAAAAAACTTGAAATTTAAATATCTTATGCACAGAAACTGTTGATAGTAAAATATATGTATTTAAAAAATTAAAATAATAATTTTAAACGAAAAAAATTAACATGATCCAAAATTGTTTGAAGAATCTACATCTTGTTCAAATTGCAATAATTTTTTTTTTTAAATAAAAATTGTTATGCAAAACAACGAAGTAACCCAAAATGAAAAAAAAAGATTCTTCTTCAAATTCGAATGATTATTTGGATAAAAATGTCAGTTTTGGACAAAAAAAAACGAACACAATCGGAAAATATTGCAGAAAAATGGTAAATATTCTTTGAAATTTAATTTATTTTTTCAAATACCAATAATTTCCGAAGAAAAACGCCAACTTAATACAATAGAATATTGTTCAGAATTATAAATATTTGTTAACATCTTATGATTTTTAACTACGACATTCTTTAAAATTACGAAGAAAATCAAGAATCCAACGATCACATTTGTGATTAAAAAATTTTTTTTTTTAAAGATGAGAGAAAAATATAAAGAAGAGTATTTGGAGGTTGTGTTCTTTTTCTTTCCTCTTCTTTTAATTTGAATAAAGACATTTAAGATTGTGTGAATATTGGACGGTAAAGAAGATTGTAAATTTTGATATATTCCGAATTTAATTTCTTTAATTTTAACGATTTTTGTTTAAAAACCCGATTTCCTAAAAACATGTTAATATAACCTCAAACTGTTGAAATATTGCAAATCTTGTTCAAACTATAATGATTTTTGATTGAAAATACCAATTTTCGATGCAAAACAACAACATAATCTTCAATTGTTGGAAAATTATGAACGTTTAAAGTTTAATAATTTTCGTTTCAAAATTTCATATTCCGATTAAAGAAAAACCGAAAAGAGTAAATTGATGAAAAATGTTAAATCCTTGAAATCTAATACTTTTTCATTAAAAATAACTTTTCAAAAATACTAATTTCCAGCGAAAAACCCTAACATAAAACATGTATAATATTTTAAATAATTTATTAGCTAATTCGAAAGTCTTAATTTGACCTCGCAAGAGTATTTAAAAAGCATAAATGTTTCTCAATTTGCATAAGGTTTTTTTTTATCATTTTTCTTTATTTTTAGATATAATTTTCAAAATTTTAAATTTAAGAGATCAATTACTGAAAAGCCAATCAGGTTTTCAACAACAATGATTGCGAGTTTTCGAGATATATCATCACACGACTTTTTCATATATAGGAGAAAGTAACTTCGTTACCAAAGAAAGTAACTATAGTTTAAAGAAACTATTTCTCATATCTGTTATTAAACTAGTGTTTTGTTCATTACGATATTTCAAATCATAAAATTCTTACTTTACTCGCAGGTGTTTTCAATCCGACTAATTCAATTTTGCAGTCAAATTTTTGTGGCCTGTTTAACCAATTATAAACCGACAAAGACTCAGTGTACTTGGTTCTAGCAGGAAACTGTCTAACTATCTTGGCAACAACTTCTGGAGGTAAACTGGTCCCCGAGAGAGAATATAAGATCGGTGACCTTCCTCCAGGTAATTTTACTATTAACTTTCCCTGAAAAAAATTTTATGATACTTTAGTAAAAGACGAGTAGCTAATTACTCCTGTAATCTGATGTACACTCTTTTTGCAATTTTATACAATTTTGTACAATTTCATTCAATCGTTTACAATCCCTTGTAATCCCAACCTCATGAAAAAATATTATAGAAAATTCATTAAAAAAAGTTAAAAATGATTTAGAAAATGCTTGGCATGAATTTTACATGGAATATATGATATTTTGCATTTGTTGGGGCATTTTCTGGGTACCATACAAGGGGGCTCAGGAGAGGGGCAAAATTAAAAGTTAAATTACTTTTGAATCTTTTTCAAACTTCTAAATATCTCTTAATATTATTCGAATTTTTTCTAAACGATTAAAAAAATTGTCAAAATTTAGTATTTTCAAATATATTGTAAAATAAAATTTTCATTATGAATTCCTAAAGAAGTGACTGAGGTTTGAGTTAAAAAAAGTTAATGACAAGTACTTCTTTTTTAATTTTTTTGAAAACCTAAACTTTCCCATTTAAAACGCTATGTTTATTTCAAAAGCCTACACGGAGAAGAATGGAAGCTCAGTTGGGCCATCTAGATGTGCACAGACTATACTGCAGGGTCAACTATAGGACAGCCCTTGAAGATGGCTAAAGCGACTATCTCTAGAAGGTTGAAACAAGAGGTTCAAATCGATCATATAAGAATATATTTATAAATTAATTTAATTATTTTGAAAAGTCCTATTTTCTAATTAAATTAAACTGTTTGTTTTTAAATTTAAAATAAAAATATTTGTTGGTTGAAATATCAACTTATACTTTTTTCGTTGAAAATTCATCTCTTAGGTTGAAAGTTTAAAAATGTTATTGAAAATAGACCCTTTTTAATTGAAAATTCAACTACTTGAGCAAAAGTTGAACTCCATTGTTTAAAATACATTTTTTTGTTAAACATTGATTCTGTTCAATGGTTTTGTTAGACATTCCAGTATTTAGTTAAAAATTAAATTATTTTGTTTAAAAGTTAACTGTTTTGCAGAACATTTGTCTTTTTGGGTAGAAAATTCGTCCTTTTGGATTGAAAATTGAACTAAGTGGTTGAAAATGCTACTGTTTTTGGTTGAATTTTAATATTATTAATTTAAAAATTCGACACTTTGAAAATTTCTCTTGGTAGGTTGAAAATTTCACTATTTAGTTGAAAATTTAATTTAATTTTAATTATTTTAATTATTTTAATTTAATTAATTTTTTTGTTCAAAACTTGAATTGCTTTGTCGAAAATCCGGCTTGTTTTTGCCCAATAAGAAAATCCAACTATTTTTTGTTGAAAGTTAATTCTTTTTAATTGAAAGTCTACTATTATATTTTTGGCACAGAACTCATCTGTTTCAGTTAAAAGTGCTACTATTTGGTTAAAAAATTAATTATTTCGTTGAAATTTCAAATATTTTGTTAAAAACTCGTCTTTTTTTACCGATAATTCAACTACTTTGTTGAAAGTTATTCTATTTTAAAAAAATTCATTTTATTGGTAGAAGATTGAACTATTTTGTTGAAAATTTGTTTTCTAAAAATTAATTTTCTTAACTGAAGATTTAACTATCCGATTTTCATTTAAAAATTTTTTGTTTAAAATTCAACTGTTACATTTTTGGTTGAGAATTGATATTTTTTGGTTAAAAGTTGAACTACTTTCTTAAAAATTTATTTTATTGATGCAAGATCAAACTATTGTTTTGAAACTTCGTTTTTCTGCTTGTTTGGAAATTAATCTTTTTGATTGAAAATTCAACTACTTGGTTGAACTATACTTTGTCAAAAATTAATTTTATTTTTTGAAGATTCATTTCTTTCGTCGAAAAGTGAACTAATTTGTTGAAAGTTCGATTATTTTATTAGGAAAATAAACTATTTCGTTGAAAATTTACTTTTTTTTTGAAAATTTATATTTTTTGGTTAAAAACTCAACTGTTTTGTAGAGAATTCGCCGCTCTGGCAAAAAGTTCGTCTTTTTAGTTTGAAAATTACTTTCTTTTGGTTCAAGTTTGATCTTTTTTGTTTAAAAATGCAACTAGTCCGCTTGAAAATTAATCTTTATTGGGTGAGGATTAAACTATTTGGTTGAAAATTCTTCTTCTTGGTTGAATTCAACTGTTTTTATTTAAAATTAAAATCCTTTTTGAATTAATTGTCAATTATTACCTTTTTCGTTGACAATTCATCTTTTTTTATTGAAAATTTAACTCCTTTGTTAAAAATTAATTTTTTGTTGTTGAAGATTCATCATTTCAGATATAAATTCTTCTCTTTGGTGGAAAATGGAACTATTTTGTTAATAATTCAACTATTTGGTTTAAAATTTTACTATTATCTTGAAACTTTAATTATTTTGTTGACAATTCAACAATTCGGCGTAAAAACGCAACTACTTGGTTGAAAATGCAACTTTTTTTGGTTGAAGTTTAATCTTTCTTGTTAGAAAATTCATCTTTTTAGTAGGTTGAAAACTCTACTATTTGGTAAAACATTCTACTCTTTGTTTGAAAATTCATCTTGGTTACAAATCCAACTATTTTGTTGAAAATATAATTATTTTGTTGAAAATTCAACTGCTTCATTTAAAATTCGTCTTAAGTAAATTCCTTATTTAAAAAAAGTATTGATGTGTCATTGAAGGATAACTATATTTATACTTTAAAGTCCTACCTACGCCTCTGTCTTTCTAAACATTTGTGTTTACAACAATTAATGGCTTATATACAAACATTTGAGTGATTATCAGTTTTTAAAATTATAAATGCAATTCGTAACTTTTTACAAATAATTACAATATACCTATGAATAAAACGATTTTGGGTCGTAACCATTTGACGTTGAAATTAATTTTTGCTTTCCTTTTCAAGCTCTTTGAATTTGTTTTCTAATCTCTTGGAATAATTGGCCAATTTATAAGCCGCCTGTTCCAATTTGTTGACACTGTCGTCGATTTGATTGATATTGTCCAAAACAGGCTGCAATTGTTTGTACTTATCATTAAGTGTATTGAGAGATTGGGAAACATTCATAGCAATGGTTTTGAGTTCAGAATATTTGGAAATTGTTTCCTGATTGAGTCGCTCTAGCAATCGATAATCGGCATGACTCGCGGTCAATTCCTCTTGTAAATATTCACTCGTTTTTTGAAACATATTGTTTGCAAGTCGACTCAGGTTCGGATCATGAGGATCCAGAGCTTCGAAACTGCTGGTGCTGGTTGAAAGTGTTGTGCCCCTTTTTGGCGAATCGCATTTTGAATTTCCCTCTTCTTGATTGTCGGATTGATCGAGTTGCATTTCTTCTTTTGAATCTTTGAGCAAGGTCGCCATTTTCACAATAATTTATGACTTTATCTGAAAGGAAAATAGAATTTTTTAAGTATTTGGGATAATTTGTAAGAATATCGTGAAAAGAATTTTGAGATCTCTTTCGATTGATTGGGGAATGCAGAATTCAGACTCTTTACTCTATTCCCTTCTTTTTCCCTTTTTTAAAAAAAGAATTCCACTTTTTCCCAATGTTTTCGAGAAACTTGGCCTTTATCTTGTTTCTTCGTTTGAATGTGAAGTTAATTAATGAAACTCAAGAAGAAAATCGAACAATTTTGGTTAGAAAGTTCATGATTTTTAATCGAAAAGTTTACTATTATATATTTGGTTCACGATTCATCTTTTTTGGTTAAAAATTTGATTACTTGGTTAAAAATTTAACTATTTTAGTAAACAGCAATAATTTTTTAGTCGAAAATTAATTCTTTTAAATGAAAATTTAACTATTCTATTTTTGGGTGAAAATTGATAGTTTTTCGTTGAAAATTCAACTACTTGGTTGAAAATTCATGTATTTTGATGAAAATTCATCTTTCTCGGTAAAAAAGTAATCTTCTTTATTATCTGAAACTTTTACTTGGTATTCCTGTAAAAGAATCTCGAAATAGCTTGTGACTTATTTCGCACTACATTGTAAGCTTATTACCTCAAGAAAATCGCGTCTCTATTTTGTTACCATTTCTCAAATTGTATGCCGCTCTAGACAATATTTGCCAAAAAGAAACATAAAGGTGCCAAAACACGGTAAACTTATCTCAAGAGAAATTGTTTTCCATGTCAGACGCAAATTTATTATTCTCAGATTTAGTTCAAACATACAGTGTGTTCATTCATTTCTATTTATTATTATACATAATTGGATAAAAAACTTGGTAACATTGTTGTTGTTTCTTGTTTGTTTCTTGGTCAGCGGTTTACATCATACAGTATTTTTAATTTGTTTACCCGGAAAAATCTTTGTTTAATTCACACAAACATTTGTTTAACACTAAATCAAAGATAGAATTTGTTTGATACAAATCGAATTTGTTTGTGTTAAACATTGACGTGTACATTTTGTTTTGATGAAAAAGATGTTTGTTAGAATTAATAAAATATTTATTTGACCCTATATTAAAGAGAGAATTTGTTTGATTCAAACAAAAATTTTCATAAGTGTAACCTATATTACTTTATTCTTTTTTCATTCGTTTTGATGGCCAGATTTGTGATCTGATGGGTGGCAGCAAGACCTCTTCTGGACCAGACTGAAATCCATTTAGAACGACCAATAACAACAAGAAATCCTATTCCGAATCGAGGAAGGGAAATCATAACAAACAGAGACAAGAAAATCGGTATCAGCGAACAATTCCCTAAATATTGCGGAAATAGTCAGTGGAAAACCAGGAGAAAGAGGTGAGTTTCTGAGTAGAAGAGACAGCACTAACAGACCCAACGTTAAGAAACTCGGAAACGCCAATGATAGTTTCAAGCCTAGACGAAATGTCATGTTTCATTATCCCTATTTTCATCACCTATAAAATGAAACACATTGCATTAGGGTAGATAAAAAAAATTCTAAATTCTAAACGCCTTAGCACCGAAAAGTTTCGTTTTTGGTTCCTAATAACGTGTATAAAAGTTGCAATGAATTGATTAATATTTTACGGTTGTGCGGAGTCAAAATAGAATAAAAAAATGTATTGATGACAGAATTTTGGAAAAATCGTGAATGTTATATTTGCGTCTTAACCCTTAATGGTCACACTTCATAGGAATTACGTGAAGGTCACCGCGGGTCAATTTGACCCGGACTGTGCGAAAATGTGGACTGATTGAAAATAAAACATTGTCCTGAGAGAAGAAAAATTCAAAGGCATCGTTTGAACATCGAAAAATGTACTCTCATCGTTATTTAACGAGCCTAATGCTCGTAAATATCATTTGAAAAGTTTGTGCGGGTTAAAAAATTGCATATAATTTGTTCTCAGCATAGCAAAACCTTCTTATGTTCAAAATGTACTTCCAAAAATTTGAGAAGATCAGATCGTTAAAAATGACGAGTTGCTGAAGTCGTTGTCACAACTCGTAATTTTTATCGATCTGATCTTCTCAGTTTTCGTCTTGATACATTTTGAATCAAAGAAAGTTTTTTTATGCTGAAAGAAAATATTTATGATTTTTAGAGCTTGTAGATTTAATTCATTTTCAGGTCTCAATAAAAAATTTAATTTCTCTCAAATAAGCTCAAATGGAAAATGTTTTAAAGTGGTAAGAATTAGACATATTATGCAGATTATGAAACAAAAATAACATTCACCATTTTTCCCAGACCGTCCGATTAAAAAATTTGTATATTCTATTTCGACTCCTCGCAACCGCAAAATATTATTCAATTCATTTTGAATTTTATACACGTTATATGGATCTCGAAAACAAACTTTTTAAAGCTGAGGCGTTTTCAATTTACAAAATTTGTTTTTTACCGATCCACCCTACCTCACACACTTTCCCTCTTTTCCCATTTGTTCAAAGAATTCCTCTTTTTTATTTGTTTTTCCAACTGTTTCTGTTTGAAAATTCATTCTTTCTAATTAGAAAGCCTGCTAATATATTTTTGAAATTCTCCGAATTTCTTGAAAATGTAACTATTTTGTCAAAAAGGCATGTTTTTTTATCGAAAATTTAACTGTTTTGTTGAACATTCCTGTTTTTGGATAAGAAATGTAACCATTTTGTTGAAAGTTAATCCTTTTTAATTTAAGACCGTCTCGTTGAATTTTTGTTTAATAATTTATTTCTTTTCATTAAAAAGTAAATTATTTTGTAGAAAATTTAACTAATTTGTGTAGCTCTCTTTTTTGGTTAAATATTTAAATACTTTGTTGAAAGTTGAACTAATTTGTAAAAAATTAATTTCTTTTGTTGATTCATCTCTGGTCGAAAAGTAAACTGTTTTTTTTTAAACTACCTTTTTTGCTTGAAATTGTTTTGTCCACTTTCTTTTAATAAAAAAAATTTCCATTTTATGTCGACATTTTTAAGCGAACCTGCTCACTTTAAAGAATTTAAAAATGCACTTTTGAAAACTTCAACAATTAAAAATTAGAAGCGTTTGAAATTGAAAGTTTTTGCTAGAAAAGGTGAAAGAATATAAATTATTCACAGATGTTTAAAATTGCGCTGAAGTTCGAGCATCAAACATTAAACAATTTTTGACGTTACAAGGTGATTTCTTATTTGAAACCATTTTAAACTGAATTATTTGAAATAGAGAAATTTGAAATTTTAAGATTTCAGAATTTCTGATACAAACTTGGAACGTAACAACTTTAATTGCTTAATTTTTGAAATTTTTAATTGAAGATTCTTAGGCTTCAATTTTAAATTTCAGAAGAGTGGCAGTTTGAGTGTCAACAAATTTTTCCTCGATGTAGACTGTCACCCTGTAGAAACGTCATCGCTTTTAGTTGAAATTTATCTTTGCATGTTGAAAATTCAAATCTTTAGTTGAAAATTATACTATTTTGTTACAAATACTGTTCTTTTGATCTGAAGATCAACAGTTTGGTTGTAAATACAACTGTTTGTTTTCAAATAATTTTTTTTTCAAATGCAATTATATACTTTAAAATACATTTACGTTAAAAATTAACTTTTTGTTGAAAACTTAAAGTTTCAGGTTAATTGTAATTATTTTGTCTTGTAAAAAATTTTCCTTTTTTGTTCGGAAATTGAACTATTTGGTTTGAAATGCAACTGTTTTTCATTGAAGTTTAATTTTTCTATTTTGAAAATTATCAAAAGCCGTAACAAGACTTTAATATCTGGTTGGTTCAATCTCGGGTTCGCCGCCTCCTCATTCCCAATGAGAAAGACTAATTTAAAATATTTTCATTTTACTCAATTACGATATAATTGCGATAAATCTGCTTTCCTAACTTTCACAACCACTCCTCAACCTGTTTACTATCTCCATCTATCAATCTTTTCACCTTCTTCCAATTGCATTAAACATTATTTTCCCATTCTTTGTGTCCAACTCTAATCCTCTTCTAAATCCTCTAACGACCTTCTTCTATTAACCCATACAACACCCTTCGCATTTTATCTACCACCTTTCTCATATTCGTATATACCCTTGCCTTCACCACAAACCTGTCACCATCACCATCTGTGAACCCCTTCGCCCTTTTCTCACTTTACCAACTATCCTTTTCCATTCCGAAGTTCATCAAACCGTCTTTTTCATATATTCTTCTAAGTAACCATTTTCTCTTATTCTCTAGAAAACCCATCACTATCGGCTTCTAGAAACCATTTCACCTTCTTTAAAATGTCTTCAACCATCCTTATTCAATTTATATTTTATCACACATTCATTACTTACTCTTCTACATCCTCCTCAAACTCTTCACCAACTCTTTTTATCAAGTTTTTCCCCTCTGAACATTGCCTGAACTATTCTTTTCTAATCTCCATTCTATTAATCAGAATTTTCCGATTCTCGTATATTTACCACTCCCTTCTCTATTTCCCTTCTCCATCAAACCTTTCACTATATCTTTCTATGAAACTTTTCTCCTTTTTCACATTTTAGAAACCATAATTTTTTTGTTCTCTTGTATTCTTCTACATTCCTCTTCTAAACCCTATACCTATCTTCTTCGACCAGGAACTTTTCCCCTCTCCCCATTCCATCAACCATTCTTTTCCCATTCACCTTTATGTTTCTTTTTACACTACCCGTTCACCATTTCCATCTGTTAACCCCTTCGCTCTCTTTCCACTTCATCAACTATCCTTTTCCATTCCGACCTTCGTGAACCCATCTTCTTCCATATATTCTTCTAAGTCATCCATTAATCTTTTTCTCTAAAACCTTATCACTATCAGCTTCTGGAAACCCTTTCGCCTTCTTTAAAATTTCATCAACTATCATCATCTTCATGTGCTAACACGTTCGCCCTCTTCCCACTTCATCAAATACCCTTCTCCATCACGAACTACATCAACCCATATTTTTTCATATATTCTTCTAAGTCATCCTTTAATCTTCTTCTCTAAAACTCCATCACTATCGCCTTCTGAAACTCTCTACCTTCTTTAAAATTTCATTAGCCATCCTTATTCAAATTATATTTTATCATACATTCTTTTCTTATTCTTCTACATCCTCCTCAAATTCTTCAGTATCTCTTCCCATCAACTTTTCTCCATCTGCTCATTTTCTCAGCTATTCTTCTCTAATTTCCATTCCATTATCTAAAATTTTCCGTTTCTTGTATATTTACCACTCCCTTCTCTATTTTCCCTCTCCATCAAACATTTTAATATATTTTTCTATTAAACTTCTTTTTTTTTTACATTTTAGGAACCATCATTTTTCTGTTCTCTTGTATCCTTATATCTTCCTCTTCTGAACCCTTTGCCTATCTTCTTCTACCAGGACTTTCTCTCCTCTCCCCATTCTATCAACCATTCTTTTTCGATTCCTCTATTTCTTTCTCTTCACACAACCCGTTCACCATCTCCATCTGTTAACCCCTTCGCCCTCTTCCCACTTCATGAACTATACTTCTCCATTCCGAACTTTTTCAACCCATCTTTTTCCCTATCGGCTCATAAAAAAACCTTTTATCTTTTTTCAGATTTGATCAAACATCCTTATTCAATTTATATTTCATCACACATTCTTTTCCTATATTTCTACATCCTCCTCAAACTCTTCACTATCACTTTTTATCCATTTTTCTCCCTCTGAACATTTCCTCAGCTATTATTTTCCAATCTCCATTCTATTAATTAGAATTCTCAGATTCTCGTATATTTACCATTTTCTTCTCTATTTCCCTTCTCTATCAAACTTTTTACTATCTCTTCCCATCAAACGTTTCACCTTCTTGACATTTTAGGAACCATCATTTTTCTGTTTTCTTGTATCATTCTATATTTCTCTTCTAAACCCCACACCTATCTTCTTCTAGCAGTACTTTCTCCTCACTCCCCATTCTATAACTCATCCTTTTCCCGTTTCTCTATATCTTTCTCTTTCCAGAACCTGTTCACTATCTCCATCCGTTCACCCCTTCGCTCTCTTCCCATTTCATCAACTATCCTTTTCCATTCCGAAAATCATCAACCTATCTTTTTCCATATATTCTTTTCAGTCATCCTTTAATATTCTTCTCTGATACTCTGTCACTATCGGCTTCTGGAAACGCTTTCATCTTTTTCAAATTTCATCAGTCATCCCTATATAATTCATATTTTATCACACATTCGTTTCTTATTCTTCTACATCCTCCTCAAACTCTTCAATATCTCTTTTTATTAATTTTTCTCCCTCTGAACATTTTCTCAAGTATTATTTTCTAATCTTCATTATATTGATTTAAATTTTAACGATTTTCGTTTATTTACTACTCCCTTCTTTATTTTCCTTCTACATCAAACCTTTTACTATCTCCGTCGATCAACTTTTTTCGTCTTACCATTTCGTCAAACATTATTTCTTCATTATTTTCATCGAACTCTAATCCTCTCTGAACTAGCTTCCTCTATTAACTCTTTTAGCGCCCTTTGCATGTCATTAACCATCTTTTGAATATTTTCCCATACCCTCGTCTTCACCACAACCCCTTCACCAGCTTCATCTGTTAACACCTTCGCCCTCTTCTCACTTCATCAAATACACTCTTCCATTCCAAACTTCATCAACCCATCTTGTTCCATATATTCTTCTGAGACATCCTTTAATCTTGTTCCCTAAAACCCTATTACGATCGGCTTATAGAAACACTTTTACCTTCCTCAGAATTTCTTCAACCATCCTTATTTTATTCATGTTTTATCACACATTCTTTTTCTATTCTTCTACATCCTTCTCAAACTCTTCACTCTCTCTTTTTATCAATTTTTCTCCTCTGAACATTTCCTTAACTATTATTTTCTAATCTCCATTTTATTAAGTAGAATTTTTCGATTTTCGTATATTTAATATTTTCTCCTCTATTTTCCTTCTCTTTCTAAACAAAAAAGCTCATTTTCAACCGAAGCAGTTAATTTTTAACCAGATACTTGCTTTTTTAACCAAAAAAGTTTAATTTCTACAGAAAGAGATGAATTTTCCACCAAAAAAATTTATTAGTCAAAAAATAAAAGAAAAATTGCAATCAAATTATGGAATTTTTAACTAAATTTTTTAATCCAAACCCATTTTTCTTCTAATTCAAAAACAGTTCCATTCATCTAAAACAGTCAAATTTTCAACCAAATAGTTGTATTCTCAACAAAAAGTTGTATTTACACCCAATAAAGATTTAATATTTTTCAAAAGAGACGAATTTTTTGCAAAACAGTTCAATTTTTAACCCGAAAATATGAATTTTCAACAACAACGTTAATTTTTAACCAAAACAGACGAATTTTCAACGAAAAATGTAATAGTTCACACTTCAATCCAAAAATATTTTTATTTTAAATAAAAAACAGATTAATTCGTAAAAATGAATTTTCAACAAAATAGTTGAATCCTCGACCAAAAAGATTAATTTTATGCAAAAAGACGAATTTTCAACACATTATTTTAATTTTTATCTTCACCGAGAAGATTAATATTCTACCACAAAAGACAAAGTTTCAACAAAATACAGAAATTTTCAAACATATAGTTGAATTTTCAACTGAAGAAGATTGATGTTCAACCAAACATGAAATAGTGAAATTTTCAGTGCAAAAAATTAATTTTCAATTTTAAAAAACTGATTTTTAAGCCAAGGAAATGAATTTTGAACCAGAAAGATTAATTTTCTAAAAAAAAATATATATATTTAAAAAAAAATGCAGGAATTTTCAACAAAAAATGTAAATTTGTCACCAAGAATATTAGTTTTCTACCACAAAAGACAAAGTTTCAACAAAATAGAACTAGCAAAAATTAACCGTTTGTGCTAAATTTTATCATGAACATAAATGCCAAATTTTTCTTACTCTTGAATTTTAAAAATAAAATTTTGATTCAAATTTAATTTTGATTCGAATTTGACCTTGATGAACAGTTCATTCGAAAATACCTTTTAAATGTAAAGAATTGTAAAAATTGTTTCATTCATATTGAATTTGCTGGAATTTTTTCGCTATAAGGAAACTTCTGTAAATAGGGTGTCCAGCGATTCTTAGGAACAAAATTCAAAGTCTTTTCCAGGGTTTGCAGTTCAAGAAATCAAGCTTTTCCAGGTCTTTTTTAAATCAAATAATTAAATAACCGTTTGTTATACATGTAAAAAAAAGACGAGACATTACATTTTTTATTGGCCAATAATTTCCAAAGAAAGAAGAAACATAAACTAATTTTTTACTTTTTGCGAACATAAGTCGTCTTTGTAAAATCTTTGGGAATATTTTAAAATCTTTATAAAGTCTTATAAATCCTTGACATTTTTGAAATCTTTTAAAATCTTCGCGAATTCGTTGAAATTTTTCAAAGTATTTATAATCTTTTTGAAATCTTGAATTTTCTGTGAAATCCTTGTGAAATCTTTTTAAATTTTTCTAAAATCTTTCAATTCTTTGAAACCTCTTAAATATTTGTGAAATTTTTTGAAATATTTATGAAATATTTGTAAAAAAAAATTCTATTCCTTAGTTGTGACATCTTTTGTGTTCGTTTGAAATCATTGAAATCTTTTGGAATCTTCTCAAATTTATTGAAACCTTTTGAAATTGTTTAAAACCTATGAAATATTTTTAAATTTGGTAAATTCTTGAAATCTTTTGAAATCCTTATGAATTCTTTGAAATACTTGTGAAATCTTTCAGACATCTCTTGTATTTCGTTGAAATCACTTGAATATTTGAAATCTTTGGAAATTTTCTAAATAAATGTGAACTCTTTTAAAATCTTTGAAATGTTTCGAAACTTGGCATAAACTTGAAATATTTGCAAAATCTTTCTAAACCTTTTTGTATTCATTTGAAATGATTGAAATATACGAAATCTTTGTGAAAAATTTTGAAATCCTCTAAAAAAATTGAATTAATTTAAAAGCTTTCAAATGATTTGAAATCTTTGAAATCTGGTGTACCGTAGCCTTTTTTAAATCTTTGAAATTCTTGTATTCTTTTGACATCTTTATGCAATTTCAATGAAATCTTTTAAATCTTTCTGAAATCTTTTGTATTCATTTCCAATCATTAAAATATTTGAGATCTTTTGAAATCTTCTAAAAAAATTTGAAATCGTTTCAAATCTTTAAATTTTCTGAAATCTTAGAAATCTGATTCCCTTTTTGAAATCTTTAAAATCCTTGAGATCTTATGAAGTTTTAAAATCTATGCGAAATGTTTGAAATGTTTGAAATCTTTTGAAATCTTCTAAAAAAATTTAAATCGTTTAAAATCTTAGAAATGTTTTGAAACTTGGCGTAAACTTGAAATATTTTTTTCTTTCTTGAAATCTTATGAAATTTTAAAATCTTTTTGAAATGTTTGAAATCTTTACAGAATCTTCTAAAAAAAATTGAAATCATTTAAAATCTTTGAAATGTTTTGAAATCTTTGAAATCTAGTACGTACTGTACACTTTTTGAAATCATTGTTATATTTGTGAAATGTTTTGTATTATTTGGAAAACGTTAAAATATTTTAAATATATGTGAAATATTTCGAAATCTTGAAAAATTTTGTAAAATCTTTGATATCTTTGAAATCTTTAAGAAATCATTGAAGTATTTGTGAAATTTTTCTTTAATCGTTGTTTGTGAAATATTTTGTGTTCGGTTGAGATCATTATAATCTGTTGAAATCTTTTCAAATTCATTCAAGCCTTTTGAAATTGTTTAAAACCTTTGGAATATTTTTAAATTTGGTAAATTTTTGAAATCTTTTGAAATACTAATGAATTCTTTGAAATACTTGTGAAATATTTCGGATATCTTTTGTATTTATTTGGAATCTCTGGAATATTTTAAATCTATGTGAAATCTTTTGAAATTTTCTAACAAAATGTGAACTCGTTTAAAATCTTTGAAAAGTTTTGAAACTTGGCGTAAAATTGAAACATTATTTTCTTTCTTGAAATCTTATGAAATTTAAAAATTTTTTTGAAATGTTTGAAATCTTTACAGAATCTTCTAAAAAACTTGAAATCGTTTAAAATCTTTGAAATGTTTTTAAATCTTTGAAATCTAGTACGTACTGTACACTTTTTGAAATCATTGTTATATTTGTGAAATGTTTTGTATTATTTGGTTTACGAATGCACAATTTAAAAAGACAGCGTTTAAAAATCACTAATGTCAACATCAAAGCTTTTTAAGGCAATGCATGATAATAATAATAATTTTGAACTAGAAAAGATTATTTTACTAAAAATATTAACTTTCAAACGAGAATAGAAAAGATATATTGTTAGTTAAAAAGTTAATTATCAAACTGAATGAAAAAAAAAAAAATTTAAATAGTTACATGTGAATTTTCGTCTAAAATGATAAATCATAAAAAAGAAATTTTTAACAATAGAGTTCAACAAAAAATATGGTTTTTATCCTGAAAAATTAATCTTCTAAAAATGGAATACTTAAATCATTAACGAAGGTTAAAGGTGAGTAAATATTTAGTTCGTTTAAGCAAAAATAATTGTCTAAAGAAATTGCTATTGTTTATTCTTGAAATTTTCAAAATGAATCACATTATATGCAAAAATAATTGTTCAAACAAATTACTATTGTTTATTTTTCAAATTTTTTATATGAATCACATTAAATGTAACTTTCCCTCTAGTTACTAAAAGCCTTTTTCTTTGAATTAATACTAATATTTATTAATTGTTCTTAACTAAAAAGTCAAAGAAAAGCTGGAAATATAAAAAAACTAGCAGCTTTCTAGCATTATTATAATTGGAAAAAGTTAAAAGCAAAAATAATTTCTTCAAAAAATGATGTTTGCTAAATTTCGATATTTCTTACAAGGTTCTTAGTGAAAAGTGGACAGAATTTGACAATTAACGAAAAAACTGCAACTTCCTAGCAATTATCTAAGAGAAAGCAGTTAGTAATAATAATACATTATTTGAACAACTATCTTTGTCAACTTGCATTATTTATCACTTTACTAAGTAAAAATTCGTAAAAAGTTAAAAATTTCGGAAGAAACCGCAAGTATACTCTAATTGAGAAATAGACAAAAAGCGGCAAATTTTGTTCACAATATGCAGTTTCTAGAATTATTCGGAGAGAATATTATGAAAAACTATAATAAATTACTCAAACAATTATTTTTTTCGACAATAATTAATTGTTACCCCACTCTGCTGTAAAATTCACAAAAGTGGAAAATTTATCAAAAAACCGCGACTTTTTAACACTATTTCAAGAGAAAATTGATAGAAACAATAATAAATTGTTTGAGCTCTGATTTAAAAAATCTAATAATTTGCTTTTGGAAGATTTTAGGCACCTACTATAAAAAAAAAATCGCCAGCTAAATCGAAAAATGTAGCAGTTATAGAAACGTTTCGTATGTTCAAAGAGAATTAATTTGAAAATAAAATTCAAAAAGATTTCAAAAGATTTTCAAAATTTACAAAAAAGATTTTGGAAGATTTTAGGGCCATTATTTTTATTTTTGCGGAATTAAGAAAAATTGCGAAAAATTCTGATCATTTTACGAGCTATCTCAAAACATTTCAAATAGTGATCGAAATTACATTTTGAAGAATATAAGATAAAATCCAGATTTTGGAAGAATGCGCAAAAATTGAGATTTTGAAAGGTTTCAAGAGAATTAAAAAAATTATTAAGATTTCTGTGAAAATTTCAACAGATTTTTTGCTTCAAAAAATGACTTTGAAGAGAAGATGAAAAAATATTTTCTAACATTCGAAACAGTTGTCGAAAAAAGAAGCATTTCAGGGACTTTGAAGTCTTGCAAGTGAATGAAGAAAAATTCTCTAGATTTCTGCGATGATTTTCAATGTTTTTTTTAAATAATTCAAAAAGCACTTCTCGAAAGACTTCAAAATA
This sequence comes from Andricus grossulariae, assembly GCA_011634705.1. Taxonomy (NCBI): domain Eukaryota; kingdom Metazoa; phylum Arthropoda; class Insecta; order Hymenoptera; family Cynipidae; genus Andricus; species Andricus grossulariae. The sequence goes on from JAABKJ010075445.1 coordinate 37,196,931, forward strand.
TTTTTGAAATTGTCAAACAGAATTCCGGAAAATTTAAAGGCGATTTTTTTATTTTGCTGAAGTAAATTTTTTTTTTGAAATTGGAATAATTGTAAAAGATACTTAGAAGGCCTAGGACTCTTGGAAAAATTAGGGAGTAATTCAAGATGTAACAATATTGTGAAGAATGTAAAAAAAATCTATATTTTGAAATCCAGGCTCTCAAAATTATAAAGAAAAATTATTGCCTTTAACAATTTGTTAACAAAAATGTAATAAATGTGGCTCATATCTAAAAGGTTGTTTTCTTCGAAGAAAAACTTTCCTTAGTAACAGACAAAATGAATTTTTCACTGAATTTGTTTTGTTTAAAAAATTAATTTAAAAAATATGCAACACCCCCCTCCCCCCTCAATACTCATCAGCCGAAAATTTTTGGATTTGAATTGGATTTATTCATTTTTACATGCTATTGACGGAAGAGAAATTTTTTATTGTTAATGATTTTTAAATATTGAGTAACAACTTTTTTCTTACATTTTGCTACCAATAACAACAAAATTACCTGTACCATCAAAAAACTTCCTTAGAAAATGTTTGATGAACGAGTTTTTGTTTTGAAAGGTAAATTTTACGTACTAACGGTTACAAAATGTTTCAAGAAAGAATGTCATATGATTAATAAAAAATTCAAATGTAGAGAAGATGAAAAAAATTTAACAAAATATTGAAAACTGTCAAAAAAAGTTTCAAAAGATTGACAAAATTTTGAAAAAAAATTTTAGCAGATTCGAAGGCATTTTTCTATAAATTTGAGGAAAAAATCTAATAATTTTTCTTCAAACACCTTGTCATCCAAAAGACACAAAAGTTATTTGTAAAGATTGAACTTAATTGCAGAAAGGAAATTAATCGATATTCTCAGTATTTTTTAATTCAAACAATTTTTCAAGTAAACTTAATATAGTATTTTAATTTTGTTACCATATTTTTCGACTTGGTAATTATTTCTGAATATGTAATCTAACTGAATGAACATAAACATATTTAATGAATTGCGATTTCATCAAAAAGTTAAATGCAAACCAAAAGTATAGGGATTTTTACCAAAAAAAGTTAATTTTCCACCGAATAATTCAATTTTCTACCAAACTGTTGAATACACAACCAAACATGATTATTATAGACCCAGACATTTGTATTTTTTCGACCCAGAAAGACAAATTTTCAATGAAATGCATGAATTTTCAACTAGAAAAGACCAATTTCAAACAAAAAATATGAACTTTAAACGAAAAATGAAATAGATACATTGTTAGTTAATAAAATCATTTCATAAAAAAGAAGAGAACTTTCAAGAAAATAGTCATATTTTCAAAAAATATGATTTTCTATCTTGAAAAATTAATTTTCTGAAAATGGAATAGTTATATCTTCAACCAAGGTAGTGAGTCTTGAAAAAGTATAAATGTTTATTCTCGTTTATCACATAGTATAGAAATAATTTGTTTCTGGTCCTTATCCATTCGCCATTCTCATACTTTCAGAAATTGATAAATTCCAGTGCGAACATTTTTAGACGTTTTGGTATATAATAGAATACATACATTGTGCACATATTTAACATGCCCGAATAAGTGCTTACTATATTTCGGTGATTTTGTAAAAAATGCGCAGTTTTAAAATGTATGAGATAGAGAACTGGATAAGGGCCTTTTTCGCTGTTCCCCTCATACATAGAAAAAATGTTCCAATTTTTTTAGACCCCTGTTAGTAGGTGAAAAGAAAATGAAATAAATTGTTGACCACTGGTTTAAGATACACAATAGTTAAGATGGATGGAGGCCTAGCCGGGGAAAAAAAGGGTGTGTCTCTAATTTTTGCCAACCTGAGGTGGGTGGAAATTTTGAGCATCGTAGATATTCATTGGTCAGTTTGAGGAAAAACCCAAAGACATTAGAGAGCCCTCGTGGGGGTCTGTTCGAGGTTAAGGCGCAGTAAAAGTTTCTAAAGTGTCCTAGGGTTGACGATAAAATCACGTTTTGCTAATAACTGCAGAAGACAGAGGTATGTTCAGAAAGGTACAAGATTGGACTCCAGAGTTACAATCATAAATTCGAAAATTGTGAAAGTGGCAGTAAGCAGCTTTACGCCTATCGTGAGTTATACGATCGTCGAACATCTACTCTTAGACACAGAATCTGGAATTATTAGCCCTTTTCTTAACTTGAAGTTTTCTAAAAGAATATTCAAAATTAAAATAATTGTTACTATGTAACACCCCCAATTTGGAGTTCTTGAGGAACATAAGTTTCTATAATTTTATAAAAAATCTGTAAAACTTGAAACCTACCTGAGAAAACCTTTTTTGTTCATCCTGTAAAATTTCATTTCTGTTTCTTATCCAGTTGCCATTCTCATATATTTTAATTAATTCCTAAATATTTTCATGCGAACATTTTTTGCAATTTTCACATATATAAAGCTAAATTTATTGGGCATATTTCCCATGCTCAAAGAATTTCTTATTATATTTCAGTGATTTTGTAAAAAATATGCAATTTTAAAATTTATGAAGTGGAAAATTGGATAAGTTCATTTTCCTTTTTCCTCCCTTCCGCGCAGAAAAAATGTTCTCTCAGTGTTATGAAAATTTCAATTTGGAGTTCTTAGGAACATATGCTTTCATAATTTATTTAAAATTTTATATTCTAGAAGTTGAAACCTAACGTAGAAAACTTTTTTTTCTATCCTCTAAAATTTCATTGTTGACTCTTATCCATTTGTCATTCTCATACCTTCATAGTGAAATCTATTATTGTATCTAATTTATATTTAAGGTGATGAATACAAAAATGTGTTCAAAATTCTAATGCCTTTATTGGTGCACTAAGTCAGCATCACTTGAGGAAGCACTAAGAAGCCTACATTTCGAACATCTCCCCAGGAATGGGTGCGCAAGTATACCTGAGGTCTTAGTACCCATTGTGGCGCACTCGTAATTACATACATTGACATATTGTGGATGAGTCTTGTTAGCCTCAGAACATTTAATTATGTTCATCATTTTAAATTTTGAAAAAAATAAGGCAATGTTTTATAACACTTTCCCATCAAACCAAAATCCCAAAAGCTATAGCAGTTTCAAGTGATCCAAAAATCATGAATTAAAAAATTGTAAGACTTACAAAAGTTTTGTATTTTGAATTGAAAAATGCTACTCAAAAAAGTTCTAATCCGAGTTCTGCTCTTCGCCCCCACACCCGGAAGAATTATATTAAAAACTCTTATACCACTTTTTGATCAAACCAAACCCCAAAAAGCTACATTTCTTTGTAGGTCACATAATTTGCAGTTGAAATTTAAATACATCTAAAAATTGGTTTGAATATCAAAAGGTTTGAATGATATTTTGAGATTATTTTTTAAAAAGTTTTGGCATTTTCATACATCTACATTTTAAACAGCATCTACTTCCTATATGAGAAATTATTGTTGCAATGAAATGTTGTGTGTTGTATTCAATTTAAAATTTTATATGATGAACATTAAATTTTATTTAATCAAATTTTGCTGGTCAGTGGTCACACTTGATTAACAATACTTCTTCTTCATAAGGGAAGTTCCAAAAAGTGAGTCGCGATGTATTTTTTATTCACTGATTATGAATATGGCCATAAAAATTGCAAGAGAAAAAAAAATTTCAAAGTCAAAACCTTAAAAAACCACGTTTTCAAAAAGAAAAATGTTATGTTCACAACATTTTTTGAAAGCTTGTATAATGATGTATTTCGATGCGTTTATTACGAACATGGACATGAAAATAACTGCAAATATAATTTTCAATGTTAAAACTTGAAAAAATTACGCTTTTTCCGAAGTGTAAACACTATAGGTAGCGGTAAAAAGCATATTTGAAGCATACGGAAAGGACTTTCACGCATTTTATTGTAAGGCCATGTAATTCAAGATTTATTTTGTTAGTTTTTGACTTTTGACTATTTGGATGGAACGTTCTATGTATATATCACACTTTATCGTCGATTTGAGACTTAAGAATTACGATTAACGACCCGTGAAATCGTGAAGGCACACCTGTGATTGATCACAGACATAATGTTGGTCGAACCCCACCCTTTTTCAACGTCTCGTGGGGGCAGGAAGGCATCCCTGCGAATGGTCAAAGAAATAATGTTTTATATATATTATACACAATTCTTGTTATTTAAACAAAATACCGATTATTTTTCACGCATGATTCAAAATTAATATAAGGTGTTTTAGGCTGTGACGTCAACTAGTAGGATGTCCGATACCGAGGGTCAAACAATAACACTAGGCACATGGGACAAGGCTTCATTTGTAAAAGTATTTTCGTAAAAAATAATTTCTTACCGTAAGCGTTTCTTGATATTGTTTTATTTTTCAAAATCTACTCAATCAAATCATAAATTCGATAATTTTCCATTATCATTATGAGCAATTTCCGTAATTTAAATGAATAATTGGTTATGTTTAACGAAGTTCCTATTCATACCGAAAAGACTAGATCTACGCTCACCGTATTTTCATGAAAGAAAAATGCTAACAGATTATTTTTCTTTTTAAAAACATGATTTTTACCAGTTTTGAGCTTGAAAATTATATTTTGAGGTATTTGCAGGGCTATATACGTAATTTTCTTTTATTTCGTATTTCCCGTACAGTCGATACAAATATAGAAATATGTACTACTATTTAAGCTTTTTCTGATATATTTTTACTTCTGAGAATGGATGCAGCTCTACCAATAATCTTTCTACCCTCACTTATGCGATTGTCTAACTCCCCATCTATCTTCCTGTCACTGGTGAATAGGCTACCTGAATATATGTACTTATCAACTTGTTCTAGTCTCTTTCAATTTAGGACGCTTTAGGTCGCTCTCTAAGCTGCAGTTTCTTTTTCTCAGGGGTTCAGCTTGAAGTAGTTGAGGAGTATCTCTACTTAGGTTCTATTATCTTGAGTTCGGGTCTTTTCCCTGAAGAGGCTACCAAGAAAATGAATTCAGCAAATGTTGCTATGGGTGCTGTTCTAAGAATTATTTATTCTACAAAATCCGATGCTCGGTGCACTAAAATCACGCTTTTTGGGAGTCTTACACTCAGTGTATTGTATTATGCTATCGCAGTCTAGGGTTTAAGATACACTGAAATGATTGAAAAGCTTCAATCCAAGTTCTTGAAAAGGGTTTTAAACCTTCTGTCTTATACGCCAAATTATGCTTTGCGACTTAAAACTGATAGACTACAATTGGTTTATGAGATTTTTAAGATAGCTCTAAGTTGGCTGGAGAGGTTGTTGGAAATGGAGGAACAAAGATATCCCGTACGCTGCTTAAAGAAATTAAACTCCTCAGCAGCTGAACCTTCTAGTAATGTTAAGTTTGATTGGGTTTCACAATTAGAGGAGTTTTTCTGCGTGTGTAACTCTGCGCATTTATGGCCGGGACTGGATGCAATAGCTTTACAAAATAATAAAGAGGCAATTTTGCATAATTTTTCAGTCTATTTAAAGTGCTCATATTACAGTAGAGTACAAGGCTCTGGTAGTCTACAGATGTTTCCACACTTGTCCTTAGTACCAGGCATTCAACCTTATCTTACCTTCCGTCTCCCTTTTTATGTCACACGCACAATTGCTCAGTTGAGGCTCCTGGGTTCAATTAGAGGCTGCATTCGTATCGGGGAGTTTAAATTTATGTATGAGCCATCGAGAAACTGTACGATATGCAATCTCGGGGAAAGAGAGGATTTGTTTCATATTTTGGCTACTTGTCCTGCGTATGCGGATTTTAGATCTTCCATTTTTCAGCAGCCTCCAACTGTCACATCCAGTGGACAATACTGGTTATACTTCCTTAACTCTAACTCTCTGAAAGAACTCTGTAAACCTGCCTTTTTTATGTCCGAAATATTGCATCTTAGAACATTTATAATGGAGTCTTAGGGCTTGACATGTCACTGTGTACATTACAGTATCGTTTTAATGCATATCTTGTAATTGTAATCGACGTTGTTTCTGACTTGCATTCTCCGCTTATTCTTATCAAATAATATATTTATTACTGTATATTTGCACTCATTTGTAATGTTCATCGACCATGAAACAAATTATTTTCTGAAGGAAAAAAAAGAAAAATAATATCAAACCAGTAACTCAGTTTCCCATTGAGAGACTGCTCTTTGAGGACATCCCAAATTTTACTTCTATCCACCTTGTCTTAAGCCAGATATTTTATTCATACATGATCTTCCTGGCATAAATCGACTGTGGAATTCCCACATCTTTTCTTCTGTTATTTTCATAACTCTGCGGATGAGTATTTTTGAGTATACTTTACTTAGTTTCGTATTTGAGAATTTCAGCGCTAATACTGTCTACACCAGCAGCCTTACCATTTTTTAAGTTCCTTATTATATCTCCAGCTTCATTGACACAGACTTTCTCAATTGGAGTTTCTAATACATTATGTTCTATGTCTTAGTTCTGCTGTCCTATATCTTCACATCCTAATAATTCTTTAAAAGAGTCTTTCGAAGCGCCTACTGTCCCTTCTGTATCATATAGCGTTCCACCGTTGCTGTTTCTCATGCTGACAAAATTCTGTATTTTTACTTCCCTTCATCTCTTCAAATAATAGTTTCATGTTTCTGACGAAGCCCTTTTGAATTTTCTTCTCTACTTCTATTCTGATTTTATCTTTACTTTCCTTCACTAGTCGTTTGACTCACCTCATTTTGTATCTCTCATCATTTTTAAGTCTAATTCTCTCCTCATCGTTAAGACCTGTGATGTTTAACGTTCTCTCGTATGCTTCTTTCCTTTTCTTGTTGGACTGCCTCAATTTCATTATTCCACCGTGCATCACCAGACCTAAGCATAAGCTAACTAATTTTCCCCGTTATCATTTTTTCTTGAATCCCCAAAACTGCCTAGCGCCCTTTCTTTATCTGTACGCTGACGTTTGACGCCGACCCATCCGATCAGATCTCCTAGCAGAATAATTTTTTTACCATGATCGCAAGTACATATTGTATCCTTTAAAGTGTCCCAGAAGACGTCTTTGCCTTCTCTCGGATTATTATCAACTGGGGCATAGTACGCTATGACGAATAATCTTCCGATTCCTACCTTCATTCCAACACGCGGCAATCTGGAAGATACATATCATTGATCTTTAAGATGCTCTCTTGCCTTTTCATTCATAATCGAACCGACTCCACCTTTCAACACCCTATTTTCTATGTTTCTACTGTCGCATCCCTTGTTCTTCGTTTCAGATACACATGCAATATCCAGCTTTGTCACGGGCATAGTTTCTCATAATCTCTTACCTTAAGATCATTCATTCCTCTAGCATTCCAAACACTTAGTGTCCATTCATCGCCTGAAACTTGACCTTCACGTTCACTGTATGTATGCATTCCGTCAATCGAAGTTTCAGTCCATTCCGAGGCCAAGAAAGATTTTTCAGTCAAGAGAGAAAACAAATTTTATCCGAAATGTTCAATTTTTATTTCAACAAGACAAATTTTGCAGAAAACAGTTGAATTTACAATTAAAAAGAATGACTTTCTCCAAAAAATTTTAATTTTTGAACATCAAAATAGAATTGTTAACCATATTAACAAGTTCTCAACCACTAGATGAATTCTCAACTAAAAAGGTTATAAAATGAAAAAAATGATAAAATTATATCAAAACATTTGCTTTTATAATTCTGACTACATTGAAGCCTCATGATTATTTAATACAGAATTCATATATATATATATATATGTTCCTTTCCTAAGTTTACTGTTTTTAAAATTCTTTCATACCTCATTTGCACAATTCAAAGAAGTTTCATCCTTTAGGTATCCAAATCCTTTTTATTATTTTTCGACTCGAGGTAGGCCGTCGAATCGAGAACTGCTTGATAGATCCAGATCTAGTAGTTTAGGTTCGAGACAACTTTTTGGCAAATGGAGGCAGGGGGGAGGGTTTACAGATAAAAGCAATGAGGTGGACAAGACGGAAGACAGTAAAAGATCAAGGGAAGAAGAGGGGAATGAGCAGGGAGAAGAGAAGTTGCGGAAAAAGATTAAGAAAAAGTCTCCACCGGAGAGGAATAAGGTAACAGGGAAAGTCGATCCAGATAGTTTGGAAAATGTTATTAATGGGTTTAGAGAGGAAACGAACCGAAGTCTGAATGGCATGTCAAAGCAAAGGGATGAGGTTTGGGAGCAAATGAGAAAAGTTAGAGAGGAGTGGGAGGAATGGGACCTGGTGTGGCAGCAAGAAAAAGATAAGGTTTAGAAGCAGTTGGAGAATATCAAGAAAAAGCTTAGGATGAATGAGAAAGAGAGAAAATCTGAAATGGAGAAGTTGAAAGAATGAGTGAGACAGCTAGAATGTAAGTCTGAGGATATAAAGAAAGGGGATGAAGGGATCAGAGAAGGAGAGAGAATAGAAGAAGTGAATGAGAATGTTATCCTAGAAAATGTGACAATGAAAACAAGATTGAGAGAGTAAGAAAGGAAAATGGTGGTAGAAGAGAAGACGAAACGAAGTAGAAATATAGTGATTAGAGGAATGAAAGTGGATAGTGCATCAGAAAGAGAAGAAGTGGAAAAGTAGATGAGGGGCATTAGGGCAAAAGTACACTTGGAAGAGGTGAAGCGAGTGGGAAGGAAGAATGGATGTGAATTGCGTATATATATAGTGAGAGTGAGAAGTAAGAAAAAAAAGTTTATATCTTGGGAGAAAAGAAAGCTTTAAAGGGGAGGAAAGAAAGAATAGAGGAGGATATGACGTGGAATGAAAGAAGAAGAAAGTGGATGATGAAACAGAGAGCATGGAGTGAAAGGGGGAAAGGGAAGATGGTATGGATAGGGAAAGACAGGATGTGCATGAATGGGAATGTGTGGATATGGGATGAGGAGAAAGAAAAATTAAGTGAAGTGTATAGGGAGGGTCCATGGCGACGAGGGGAAGAAGCGGAGACTAGGGATAGAGGGGAGGAGGTTAGGGAAACAGTAGAGGGTGAAAGAAAAGAAGGAGGAGAAGGTGGAGTGACGGGGTTTTCACAAAATTAGGGAGGGGACATAAAGACGAAAAGGAGGGGGGGGTGCAAAACTACACGAGGACTTGAATACAAGGAAGAAAGAGGAGAAATGCAAAAAGAGCGACGTGAAAGTAGCGTTCTGGAACGTGTCAGGATTATAAAACAAGGACAAAGGTTTTTGGGGAGATTTTCAGGCGTGGGATGTGATAATGATGAGTGATAAGTGACTAGATGAGAAGGAGTGGGAACGCATAAAAGGAATATTACCGAAAGCATATGAATGAAAGATGCAAGCAGCGAGAAAGGAGCATGTGAAAGGGAGAGGAATGGGTGGCATGGTGACAGAGGTAAGAAAAGAACTGGTGGTAGAGAAAGAAAAGGGAGAGTATATAGAAGAAAAGGATGGAACAATGGTTGAAAGAATAAAATTGGGAATAGTTATTGTGTATGTAGTATGCATGTGCAGGAGAAGAGGAGAAGAGGGAGGATGGAGAACAATAAGGAAATGGACAGAGAAAAAAGATGACAGGTTGGTCCTAATAGGGGGGGGGGGGGCTTGGATGCATGGACTGGGTAACAAGGAGAAGAAGTATGGAATAGAGAAAATGAGAATTTCATAGGAAATTCGAAGCAAGAGGAAACGGATCGGTAGGGTAAGATGCTTCTGGACTTGTTGGGAGAGGCGGGATGGTACATTTGTAACGGCAATACCAAGGAGGTTGAAGAAGGGGAACATACGTACACGGGTATAGGATACACCGTCATAGATTACATTTTGGCAGAAAAAAGAATAAGGAAGTTAATGGTTAGAATGGAAGTAGGCGACGTGATAGGCTCAGAACACTTTTCGGTGATCGCGACAATGATATGTGGTGGCTCAAAGCGACATAGGTGGAGAAGGGAAGTAAAGAGGGGAAAGAAATTGAAAATGGGTATTTGGGAGGAGAAAAAATTAAGAGAATTTGGAGAAAAATACAAACCGAGGAAATAGGGTGTTTGGTAGCGGAAGGAGTAGACAAGCTGCTAGAAAATCTCAAAGGAGTGATTGATAAGGTAAGGGAAGATCTGGGACCAAGAGAAGAAGAAGAGGGGGTTAGGAGAGGTTGGTGAGACGATGAATTCAGGGAAGATAAAGATAGGATGAAGGAAAGTGTATGAAAATGGAGGAAAGGGGAAATGGGAAAAAGAGAATTCAACAGGAGAAAGAGAGAGCACGAAGGAATTATAAAAGGGAAAGGACAGAAGTAGAAAGAAAAGTACATGGAAGAGATAGAGAAAGCGGTAAAGGAAGCGGTAAAGAAAGTGAGGGAACGGGAAGTGATAAACAGGGAAAGTGGAGGAAGGAAGGGCATAAATGAAGAAATAGGATTGAAAGAGTGGACAAAGCACTTCAATGGGCTGTTAGGACGGGTGGAGAATAGGGTAAAGGGAGAAGGTAGAAAAGCGGTTGAAGGAGACGAGGACAGCAGAAACGAGATTAGTGGGAAAGAGGTGAATGAGGCGATTGCTCAGTTGGAAAGAAATAAGGCAACAAGGGAAGATGGCTTGGAAAATAAAGTACTGAAATATGGAGGATTGAGAGTGGGAGAATAGGTGTGGAAGATTTGCAATAAAGTATGGGAAGCAGAAGGGTGGCCGGAGGAATGGAAGACAGGGCTGGTAGTACCGTTGATTAAGAAAGGATAGGGACAAAGGGCAGAGGAATATAGGGGGAAAACACTCATGTCGGTTGCTTATAAATTTTATGCGGATGTGCTTAGAAGGAGATTAGAAATACAGGTGGAAGAAAAGGGAATTATATCATACAATCAAACGGGTTTTAGAAAAGGGATAGGAACCATAGGTAACATCTACGTGCTTCAACTATCTAGTCAATAGGGACCTAGGGCGAAAGAAAAGGAAACTAGTCGCACTTTTTGTCGATTTTAAGGCAGCATTTTACTCAGTTAACAGTAGGGTGTTATGGGCAGCCATGAAAGAGAGAGAGAGAGGAGTAGACGAAGGATTAATAGAGAGGATAAAAGAAATATTTGTGGAAACTAAGATAAGGGTGAAGATAGGATATTGGTTGTTCCCTTTCTACATGCCTCATTTGACGATTTTTGACGATAACGGTCAAATGACCAGGCAGAGGGTTAACAAAATGTAGATTATGCAATAAAGTTTATATAGGTGAAACTGGTCGTGGGTTAAAAAACAGAATATCGGAACATAAAAGGGATTGTAGAATTGGCAACTGAAATACGGGCCTCTTACAACATTTTCGGAATTTTGATCATTATTTTGATTTCGATTGTAAAAATATTAAAATTCTTGCTAAGGAAAAAAACTCTCATAAAAGGAAAATTCTGAAATCAATTTTCATAAATAAATATATAAAAGTATCTATTAATTTAAAAACTGAAATTCCTAACGTGAATCAATATCATAATAGCATCATCAATTAATTTGAATTCCCATTTTTTAGACAGCGCGTTTTTCATTTGAAATTATTTTTGTTTGCTAGCTGGTTTTACAGCACTTTTAATTACAAAAATGTAAGCTCTTTTGAGCATATTGGGCCATTTTTTTTTATCTCTATAGTTTTCCAATACTTTTTACTTTTTTCAATATATGACTTACAACGAATTTTTAAATTTAGTCGTTCGCTTCGACGTTGCATTATGATTGACTCTCAAAATTGCCTCGGAGGTAAAAATTTGTTTTATACATCTAATTTATTTTTTAATGTATGTATTTTTTTAAATTTTTATTATTATTAATTATTTATACTCTCATAACAGATGTTTTTTTATGATAAAGGCCCACAGATGAGGCTGAAACGGCAAATAATAAAAGGGAATTGGAAATTTGATTTATTTTTTTTTCTAAATTGATCGTAAGACCGAAATAAAAAATAGAAAACTTTGTTCTCTCTCATATTTTGAATATACAAAAACGATCGAAGAAAGTTTTACTTCATGTTCAGTTTTCTTGGCATAGTACCATGTACAAGGATAAAGGCTGCTGTGAGACATGATTCCAGCCATAATGTTTGCAATCTTTAGGTCTGCTGCAATAGTCCCTCCAAAACGATGAACGTTGATTTTCTACCATAATTCCGACACGTTATAGAAATTTTCTTGACAGTTCTGCACTAATCCTAGCATAAAAAGCTTTTTTACTCCAGAATCTTTAAATCATTTCGCCGTAAATCCTTGGATTTATTTTTGACGGTAACCTTCCAGTCGTTGCGATTCTTCTGTAGATTGAATGAACATGCTGAGTTTTAGAAAACCTCCAAATTAGTATCAAAAAACAAGAAACTTTCGTCTGCAGACGTTATTTCACCATCCTGGATAATATAAAAACCGAAATTTTCAGCAGTGAAATAGTCATCAAGGCATTGACTTTCCGATACGAATTTCCCCTTTAAATTTGGTTCAATGAGCTTTCTATTCTTACTTGCGACTCTTAGTACTGCAGCGATTCCAAGAGTTGTCTCCTGGCTGAAATTGAATTAAGACTGCACAATCTTCATGTCATTTGCTGAAATTGATGGTTCTCCTTTATCATTTTTTTTTGGATTCACAAATTTAACATGATTATCGAGACTATTTCCTTTTAAAATGTAGGTACCTGGCTGTAGAGTTCTAGAGTCTATGTTTTTTCTAGAGTCACAAAATATGTCAGTTCTAGTATCAGTCGTATAAATGGCTATATATCCGTGTTCAATTGGTATATAAGTTTCTTCTTGGAGTAAAAAGATGTCCTCTTTGCATTTTCCTTTCGAGGTCTTACTTATCGTGCTTGAATCGCAAGTATCTTGTTGATAGATAATATAATTATGTTGGTTTCTCTGGCAGATTTTAAATGTGTTCAGATCCTTACATTCTTTTGATTGTTCCTTTTCTGCCGGCACACAGTGATATTTCCCTGTTAGCATATATTCATGGTCTACTATTTTATTATAATAAACATTATCCTTCCTCTTATGTGGGATAGGGATTATACGTTCAATGGTTAATTCATCTTGGTTTAGTAGATGCACTTTTAATATATATACTAAAGTGTCTTGCTTAGTAAATATGCTGATTTCACTAGAATCGATTATTCGTTGATAATTTATTTCCGATCCTTTGTAATGATATCGGGTGTTATGTTCCTTTTCAAATTCCCTAATAGTTTCTTTAACTATTTTTGGCGTGACTAAAGTCGATTCTATAATTCCATGTTTTCCTAAGTTAATTGAATTTAAGGCTGTATTTATGTCCTCATTAAGTTCCATGATGAATGTATTAATTAGCGTGATTTTGTCCTGAAGAATAGTATTTCTTCTATTTTCGTCACTTGCTCTTGATAAATTTCTCATTGCTTGATTTTCAATTGCTAGTCTTGAATTTACTCCTCTAATGGCTTGAGATGAATTATCAAGTATTAATTTCAGAATTTTTGTATGATTTGTTAAGATACTTGATATTTTATTATTATTTTCGTAAAGATGGTCTAATTCTTTATTTATTCCTTTTAAATCATTCTGTGAGAGAGTACCAAAAAGCATTTTAGAGGCATCTCCTATTATATTTAACAAACCTCTTTTAAAGCGTTGTTTACCCATAATATTGTGTAACATGATTTCCTTAGTTTTTCGTCTATTCATTTGTGCCGGCATGCTAAGGATTGTTGGTTTAAAAACACATTCATCGCAGTTGAAAGATAGAAATTCTTTGATTCTGATTATTGTGTTCATTCTTTCATGAGTATCGGTTAAATTTATTCCGATTATAATTGTCCATTCGTTGTCATATACAATTTCTTTTCCCAATTCTTCTCTGTATAAGTTTCCTTTAATTTCTGTTAGCGTTACTTGTGCCTGGCTGAGGTTCGCTGTTGTCATTATGAGAATTATCCATGTTATTAATATGATCTTCATCTGTAACAAAGATTTTAAAATCATGCTTGTGTATTTTACTGTTATTTAATAAAGTGCAATGAGTTTGTCCTACTTCTTTAATTTCATAAGGGCATAACCATTTTTCACTTCCCTTAGTGTACCTATGATTTTTCCGTAGTACTTTGTCACCTGGCTTAAAATGTTTTTCTTTTAGGGGTTTTGATTGTATTTCTTGGGCTTCTTCTATTTTTCTTCGGGCTTCTTCTAATTTATTTTCATTTCAGTTCCAATTTTTCATAATATCGTATTTCTTCTTCTTCCTCATATATTTCTCTTCCCTTTCGTCCAAAATGTAATTCGTAAGGGGTGTATCCAATTATCCGATTGAAAGTCATATTATAAGTTATAGTTGCTAAGGAATAAAGAATCTTAGCAGTGCCTTAAAGGGTCCTGACTAGAACATACTAGTCCAGTTGTTCTAGTGAGATTCTGACTACTGCTCTAATTGAAATGGGGACAAATGGGGTGGTTTCTACATGGGTAACTTGTATTTTAAGTAATTTTGATTTCTTGAAAATAAAAAAACAACATTTTTTAAAATAAAATCGTACGAAAGAGTTTTCTAGTGAATTTTTCAAGGAATAAAATGAGAGTTGGAATAAATCAGAATTGCAACTTTTACCTAAAAAGGAAGTAAAACATAAAAATCTACATAAGTATTTTTAAATAAAAAATTTTAACCTGCAATATTTTTTTTCTAAAGTTCGCCTTTGGTTCTCTTTCGAAATTATTTACGATTAACTGTGCAAAAATTTCCCTAAATTTTATAAATTATTTTCAACAATGCTCATTCTTGAGCTTGAGGTAACTAGTGAACATTCTTAAGAATATCGTGCAACCATGCAATTTCTAAAAGCTTATGTAGGGTTTGAATTGTTTAAAAAATACCATACTTAATACTTGATTAAGTCTTTGGAAAAATTACACCTTTAAAAATCTAGAGATACCTGGAAAAAATCTGGAATCGTCAGGGAATTTTTTTTGAATTTGAGTGGAACAGCTTGAGAACATTATCATTCAAACGAGAGCATCACACTGTTAAAAAAATCTGATCGAAATTTAATATACATAAAAGTAAAGTCATTTGCATATGCCGTACATAAATTTTTAAGTACCATCATATTGTAAAATTAATATAAATGTATATTAAAGTCGGTAAAACCGAGTGCGTGGAAACACCAAGTTTTTTTATGCCTTCCAATTTTGTCAAAAATTAAAAAATAAAGTAATAACCTTAAATTCGTCGACTAAATTCTTACTTATAATTAAGGTGCAACGTAAAGGTGTTTTTTCTCTCTCTTAAATTGGCTTTGAATGTTAGAATTTTAACGTGAGTAAAGTGCTTGGGGGTTAGGTTTCTTAATTATTTGCTTAATTGAACTTTTCCTCTCGAAAACCAGTGTAATTTATATTTATCTAGGTGAAAATATTATGTTCTATTATTTATAATTGAAAATTACGACCAACATTGTTTTTAAGTTGTGTAAAGTGCAAATATCTGACTTTTATAATAAATTATCAATAAGCGGTATATGAAATTTAATATACATGATCTCTTATAGCGATTTCGTATACCGAGGCTTTAGATTTAATATACAAATGTATATTAAATGTATATGAAAATTTCAAACATTTTTAACAGTGCAGAAATCAGAATATTTAAAAAATAATATAATGATGCAGAACCGATTTCCGGTATAATAAATGTGAACAAAATAATATGAAACCCAATGCCGATATTCGACAAACAGAGAGTGTGTTCCGATAATATTTTTTCCTTTTTTTCGTTTTTTCCTCGAATAATTTCCTAAATGAAACCTCAGTGACTCGATAGAAATTCTCTCCACACGAATTATGCTTGGGGCAGTGGTGCGTTGGCTGCCCAATTATTTGAGCGCGAGCTGCCATACCGCGGCTATTGGTATCGATAGTAAAATAACCAATTGGGGTTGTTTTTTCCCGGCAGGTTGAATGCGCTCGTGCGTATGCCGTACACCCACTATTTCTCGAACCAGACTCACCCGATTCGAATTCATGGTTATATATTGCTCGATCGTTCCACGTGCACCGAATGTTGATCACAGATTTTTTTTTAATTTACCGTGACATTTACAACGGAGTGACATTTTATGGATCGGTCACGAAACAGTCGATAGGAATGATATTGTTTTGTTTTGTAATTCCTAATTTAGAGATTGCGGTATAAAAACTAAATATTTGTTCAGTTTTCATTGTTATATTTTCATCTGCACTTAGAAAAATGTTTGGTTGAATCAAACATGTTCTTTCTGTGATATAGGGTGAAATAGCAAATATTTCATTGATTCAAACAATTATTTTGGTGATTTAAACAAAATGTATTCGAGTAAAACACGCCATTGTTTAACTGAAATAAATTTTATTTGAATTAATCGTATTCTATCTTTGATATAGGGTCAAATAAATGTTGGTTTGATTCAAGCAAACATTTTTCTGAGTGTGGTATGAATTTGATTGGAACAAATAAAAAAATTTTTAATCCTAAAGGAAAGGTCGTATATGGCCAAATTTGGAGGGATATTCATTTTGAAAGGGATCATGTTTAAGGTTTTCATAATTGAGATTTATTATATACTATTTTATTTTTTCTTTACAAATATATGTAATTCCTTAATGAGATACTGATGAGATCGAGTCTTAAAGAAACTACTCTTTAATACTTAAATATTATTTCAATTCTATATGAGTAAAACTATTAATAAATCTGGTTTATAAATTTGAGCTTTAAAGGAGACCATCTAACTTGTAATAATGTGATTTGCATACAATTATTTTTGGTATAACAAATGTGTTTATATTGTATATATACTTTATAGCCAATGGAGGCAATGAGGCATATTATGAGGCACTTTAATCTTTTAGTGGCATCAATATACCGTTTGCGCTGTTGATATCATTGTCAAATTTTCAACTCGATTTTCAACATGTGTGTGCAGTTTGCATATGAATACCTGTATTTATATGCACACAAAGGCCACTCATTTTATATTCCGTGATATGAAACAAGACATAACGTTGATTTTGATTTCAAAGCGGATAGACAATGGAAATTGAAATGATTTGTTAAAATGCCGTTACTTTTGTGAACTCTTTCACATATTTCTTTTCTTTATGCAAAGTAAGAGTTATAACAAAATTACGTATTTCAAATTATAAACCTCAAATTTATATTTCTCGCAGTGAGAAACAAGGAATTTTCGAAAATTATTCATAACTGAAGAAGCCGTTTCATGAGAACGTAAAATGGCTTGTTTCAGTCGATGCCCGTCGGGTCAACGAATTGTGTATTCATATTCTGATTGGCAGTTGTGTCTCGAGTCCCGGTAATTGTCCATTGCCATTTACTCAAGCTTCGCTTCCATGTTTCTATGCCGTAAAATGAGGGGAACTATTCACTTATCCGAAAAAAGAATGAAAAAGTAATGATAAACTTTTGACTGTTTCAACTAAACCTTTTTTAAACACTACACTGTTAGAAATTTCTATAGCGATTTTACTATAAATGTAATGGAAGCAATATGCATATACGTGTAGTAAATTAATAAAGATATCCCAATAAATCCAAGTAGGTTTGAAAGGGGGAGATTAGTACTTTCAAATTCCATATTAGCTTTTGTCAAATTTTGTCGGCCTGTTTGATCAATAAAGAAGTGATTGTTTAAATCAAATATATTTCCAATACCTATTGAACGTGCATTTATTTGAATTTTTTACTGCAATTTCTGTTAGGGACGCTTACTGTTTAATCAACATGAATAACTAATCCATTTCAATAATTAAATCAATAATTGTTTAAACAAATAGATTTCAGTCACCCATGAAGCGTGCATTTTTTGCCATTTTCCACT
Organism: Andricus grossulariae; assembly: GCA_011634705.1. NCBI lineage: Eukaryota > Metazoa > Arthropoda > Insecta > Hymenoptera > Cynipidae > Andricus > Andricus grossulariae. The sequence goes on from JAABKJ010075445.1 coordinate 37,214,818, forward strand.
ACAATTTCTGGTAGGAACGCTTAAATTATATTTAAAAAATATTTTTTATCAATAAAAAATTAATTGCTTAAACAACTATATATTATATTTTGTACTTTATTTTATGGTGAAGAGGGGAGGAGATATACTCGTTTCCACACCACCCATGAGGTAGAGTATTTAGCGCATTCGATGATACTTGTAGCATGTATCATGTAATACTGACGAATTCTTGCAGCTAAAGGATCTAGTGCTAGGTCCGTACAGTGAGTCTTCTAAGTTTTACAGAGTGGAAATTTATGTGACATAAAAGTATGTAATCATGCATTGAAAAATATTAAGAACACCTATAAAAACGAGAAATTATTATTAATAATGCATTAAAAATCTAACAAGAAGATTTCTACATAATGTACTGGTATTTTGTTACTTATAAGAAGCCTCCCAAATAGAAATTGTAATAAGAAATGCATAATCGGTGTGTGGTGGAAATCCCCTTGTTTAAATAATGATTTATTTTTTTATTAAAATTGATTACATATTCATTTTTTATGTAAATTAAGCGTTCATATCAGAAATTATAGTAAAAAATGCCAAAAATGACAAAAATGTACATTCAATTGGTGGATGAAGTATAATTGGTTTAAACAATTATTTATTTATTTCTTGAAATGGATTAGTTATTCATTTCGACTAAAAACTAAGTATCCCTGACAGAAATTGCATTTAAAAAATGCCAATAAAAGCACATTTAATGGGTATTGGAAATATATTTGTTCAAACAGTCATTTATTTATTGATTAAAAACGATTAGCTATTCATTTTTTATATAAATTAAGCGTTCCTAACAGAAATTTCAGGTAAAAACAAAAAAAAATGCAAAAAAATGCACTATCGATGGACGTTGGACATATATTTATTTAAACAATTAGTTATATATTTATATAGTAATAGAGAAAGGGTGCACTTTGCAAGGTCATTACTCTTGACCTGTTAGGGGTAGGAACTTTTATTTTATTTTCTTCAAATTACGCAGAATTTAGTCTCCTTTCATTTTTCCTGTACACATTCTCCTCTGTGACATCACCAAAATGAGCTATTTCCAAAAAACTGAACACTTGACATTTACCTGCAAATATTGGTCGAAAAGGGTCACCTTCGGCAGGTGCTAACTCGCGAACTATTTGAGATATGACAATTTTTTTTTCTTTTTTTTTTTTAATCAGAAGTATTCATGGAGGGGGTCATTGAAGACTCCCCTCCATGTGTGTGTGTGTGTTTTTTGTTGTTGTTTGATTTTTGGGATTCATTTTTTTCCCACGAGCAGCTAGGGAACTAAGGGGTCTGTCGCCACGGAGCCCCGCTTGTGGGGATAAGACAATTACACTGGGAGGTTGTCCGGTATCCCAGGACGCCGTATGATTCACGATACCCTGGTAACATTCAGCTCTCGACACAATAGTTGACGTCTTGGCTTAGGGAGCTGTTTTGGGAGTCGAGAGCCACCCGATATTCGCTGCTTAGTCGAATTCACGCTGATACTTCCACCTTACTGACCACGAACTCCTACACATTAAGGGTCATTATCGCTGCGGCTTTCAGGTCGTCGCTACCCTCGGTAGTTCTTAGGCCTCCTCACCACGACCAGCTCCGAACTCATCTTCTCCTTGGTCAGGAAAATTAATTCTCCACCGTAAGGAGTAGTCGAGTTCACGCGTCCCTCAGAGGAGGCGGAATCTCCCATGTCTTTTTAGTCACTTTTACGATACTATAGACCACTAATACTCAGTCGGGTGTGCCAAGCATACCCGACTAAAAACTTGTTGTCTTCAATTTTGTTGAAACTACACTAAGTTATAGACCTCTAGAAAGACGAGTTGTCAACATACAGGGGCTCAGATTTTCGAAATTTAGCTCGCGCACTGTCATTCAGTAATCATAGCTTCTGCTAAAGTTGATCAATTATCATATTTTCAAGGTTCCTGCGCGCGGCTTATGCGCCACGAACTGCTATAGTGTAACTAAGCACCTCGTAGATCTGACTGCGTCCACTAATATTATTATTATAATATGACTATAGTTATTGAAAATTTCTGAAAATAATTTTAAATCATTTTCAATTCTGAAATTGTGACCAATAATTTAAAATCAGACACTTCGGAAAACTCATTATGCCAAGGTTCGTACAAATCAAACGATATATTGAATTTTGGCGAGCTATCAAAGTTTTGAGTTTCATAACTCCAGAAGTCACATGTTCGGGCGGCGGAGCCCCCAGACAGAAGAAAAGCATCGACTGATTTATAGGTTATGTAGTCATTAAAAATAATAGAAACTTGCGATTCTCCGAGTTTCTACTTATTCTATTTAATATCATGAGATGGCGGCAGCGTACAGTGACCACAACGTTGGCATGTAGAGGTACTGCGCTTGCACTAGCTATGCGTAAGAGGAACACGGCGTGGCTTATTATTGCCATGGTAACGGCTTGTCGCGTCGTGTTCCTCTTGAGCATCCTAACGGAAGCGCAGTACCTCTCAGCCCTATGCATTGACGTCAGTTCACGCAGCTTCTTGGTGTAAGCTGAGTTGTAGGTGGCGCTGGGTGTCATGTAAACCTGAATTTGTCAACAAAGACATGGCAGATGTACAGACAAGCTCTGTTTTTTGTCATATTTATTTAATTATAAAGTGTTTTGACAAATGATTTTAATTCTAAATTATTGGGAAAATTAATAAGGAAAGAGACCCCCTAAAGGAAAAAAATCAAGAACACGGGAATACTGCAAAAGAAAAAAAAGCGGTAACCGGTGTATAGCTCCGGGATGTACTTCGGGTTATGATTCTGATCCTACGAAAGTATTTTTCTTGTGCCAAAAGGTGAAGAAAATGTCAAACTATGGCAGAAAGCAATACGACGCGACGATATAATTTTAAAAGTAGTATCGTGTAGGCACGATAAATTTCGAAAGATTGATCAGATTAGATTGTGCTTTGGCACACTTTTTGAAGGCCTTAAAAGAAAGAACGAGTTTGTTAACCAGCTATTTTGGATCAAAATTCAAAGTGAGCACATTTTGAAAATTTGTAAGACCACTTTTTTCAAAATTTGAAAATTCTTTGTACGGTTATTAGTAGTACTCTAAAATACAAACAATAGTTTTTGTTTTATTCGTGAAAAATGACATTAAAAATAAAAAAATGCAATGTTTTGGAAGAAGACACAAGAAAAGAAAAAAAAAAGGCGAACTTGTTCACTCAAAGATGATGCACAAATTTTTTATTTCAAATTTTTGGAAAGAGCGAGTATATTTTTTCAATCATAAAAAATAAGCATATAAATAAAATAAAAACATTTTTGTAAAAATGACACAAGAGACAAAAAAAAAATGAAAAAAAAAGTTGTGCAACAAAAAAAAATCTACACACTTGTTATAAACTCTTTCGATTTTTCGAAAAAATTATAAAAGTTGTTATGATAATCTTGAAGGGCTCTCTGAAAGAAACGTTTTTCTCTTCTCGTGTTTCTTCTCATGTCGTGCCTTATTCGGCTTCAAATGTTAATTTTCGTTTTTTTTTTAAATATTTTATATTGGAAATGCTATAACTCTGATCATTTTCTTATCATCGAAAAATCTCATTTGGATAAATTGTTCAAATTTCTGGGTACTATAAATAGCCGTACATGGAATTTTTAAATCTCGAAAAAAATAGTCTAAAAAGTTTGCAAAATTCACTAACTTTTTTAACTTTTATCCAAAATATATGGTTAACGAACTTGTTATTTCTGCTTAGGCCTTTAAAAAGTGTGCCAAAGCACAATCCAATCTGATCAATCTTCCGAAAGTTATCGTGCCTACACGATACTACAGACAGACACCTTCGTGAAAATCTTTTTTTCTGACTTACGGGGTTTCAAAACGTGAAGATTTAATCAACACCGACTAAGTCAAATTTGACATGAAACCAATATCTTCTCATTAGGATGAGAATGTGAAAATGAAACATATGAAATTTTTGCACAAACGTAACAAGCCACAAAAAGAAATATTCCATCAAAAGTCGTTCACCTAAAGAAAAGCTACAAATTTGTTTGGAATCATTTTTTTATGGAATGCGCAGTTTTTGTTTCATTCGTGAAAAACAACATCGAAAATAAACAAATTAAATTCTTGGACAAATGGCACTAGCTACAAAAAAATAATTGAATAAAAGTTGTTAATCAAAAAATGAGCTACAAAAATTTTTAAAAACTCTTGTTGTAAAGATATACTGAAAATAAAAAAATTAACTTCTTGTAAATAGTACACAAACTTCAATGACATTTTATTCAAACAAAATTTTTCGCCTAAATTATGTATACAAATTTGCTTAGAACGACTTTACGCTACGATGCGTATTTTTAGTTTAAATCGTAAAAAATTATATTGAAAATAAACAAAATACATTTTTTGGAAAAATGACGTAAGTTGCGATAAAATGTTTGAGAACAAAATCAATAAAATTCCATGCAAAATAAGAACAAAATATTAAACTAATCATGAACAATAAAGTTTGTACTTTATTTTGCATTATATATAATAATAATAATAATATATACATTTGATATAAAAGTGTTGAATATAATGTAGGAAAGTTCACATTTTCGACAGAATCGAATGTGAAGCACGAGACACGTGATGAGAATGTGTTCGTCAAAGCCAAAGGAGTTTTAACAAAAGACAATTTACAGTCACCAAATTACAATGGTCGATGCTTTGACCTTTAATTTCAAATATTACGCTAAACAATAAATGCGACTATTGGTTCTCGCGCTTCGCGCTCGATAATATATTTATCTCGCGCTTCGCGCTCGATGATGTATTTACCTCGCGCTACGCGCTCGGTCTTTGTATTTCCCCCACATTTGCGCCCAGACCTTTTAAAATTAAATTTCAAATCATCGACAAATGTAATTTGGTGGTTGCGAATTCTCTTTTGCTAAAGCTCCTTTGGCTTTAACGAACACATTCTCATCACGTATATCGTGCTTCGCACTCGATTTTGTCTAAAGTCTGAACTTTTGTACATTATGTTCAACACTATTATATCAAATGTATATCATATTTATTTCTGTATGTCAAGCTGTTAATGCTTATTCAGATTTTGCAAAATAATGTACAAACGTTATTTTTCATGATTACTTCAATATTTGCTCCTTATTTTGGACTAATTTTTATTCTCAGCTACCCTGAAAAATCTATCATTTCAATAATTTTATATTATCACAATTCGTAATATGCATTGGTATTGAAACATACGTATTTTCATTGTCTTGTTTTTATAATTATAAAAGAGTGTGCATCCTATTCAAAAAATGTTGTTATTATACATTTTATTGCAACTTGTCTCGTTTCTCCATAAATTAAATTTGTTTATTTTCAACATTATTTTTTTATGATTTAAACTCCAGATACGCATACTAGTGTAAAGTGGTTCAAAGCAAATTTGTGGATATAATATATAGGCAAAAAATTTTTGTTAAATTAAAAGTTATTGCAGCTTGTGTCGTTTTTTCAAAAAGTCCATTTTTAATTTTTAATGTATTTTTATAGCAAGAGTTTATAACAAATTTGTAGATCTTTTTTGGTTCAACAACTTTTGTCCTTACCTTTTTTTTCGTCTCTTGTGTCATTTTAAAAAAATTTAATTTTTTTATTTTTATGCTTATTTTTTACGATTGACAAATATACTCGCCCTTTCTAAAAATTATTAATAACAAATTTGTACATCCTCTTTAAGTGAACAAGTTTGCTTATTATTCTTTTTTCTTTTCTTGCGTCGTCTTCCAAAACATTAAATTTTTGTAATTTAAATGTTATTTTACACGAATAAAACAAAGACTACGCGTCTTATCAAAAAGTGATTGGAAACAAATTTGTAGATCTTTTTCGGGTGCACGATTTTTATTTTGAGATATTTTTTTGTATCTTGCATAGTTTGACCGCAAAATGGAGTTTTTCATTATTTTTTTGAATTTCATAGAAATAAATTGTTTGTCTTCTAGAGTACTACTCATAACCGTGCATAGAATTATCAAATTTTTTTAAAAAGTGGTCTCAAAAATTTTCAAAATGTGCTCACTTTTTGAATTTCGATCCAAAATAGCTGGTTAACGAACTCGTTTCGGATTCAGCGACCCAAAAAACATAAATTATAGTAGTTATCTTCACATAAATGACTTTTCTGTCCATTTGACCTTTAAATGCCCTTGACCCAGATGTGCTGGGGTCAAACGGACCACGGATTCATGCTCAGTGGGTCAAAATACATGGGAATATATATGTCGCATCTGTAGAACAGAAAAGTGTTTTTTTTGTGCCGGTGTTATTTAAACAATTTTCATGAGTAAATTTAGAGTTTGAATATTTTTAATTTTTCGATGACTTTCCGGCTGTACTTCGAAATTCAATAGTTATTTATTATTTGAACAATTTTCATAAACAAATTCAGAGCTTGGCCATTTTTCAACGAATAGACTTTTGGCTGTTGTTCAGCGAATAGGCTTTTGGCTATTTTTCAACAAAAAGGCTCAATTTTTTTACGGAAATGGTCTATTGTTCCGCGAATAGGCTTTTGGCTGTTTTCAACGAAAAGACTCAATTTTTTTACAGCATTACCTAAGAATATGTTCCCGACTACTTTTTTGTATGATGCTTTGCAAATTTCTAAGAATTACTAATTATTTCAAAGAATTAAGAGTTTGCCCATTTTTCAACGAATGTGCTCAATTTGTTTACGAAATGACAAAGAATGGATCTCCAATAACTCTTCTCTATGATACTTTGACACTTTACATCAATGATTAATTATTTAAACAATTTTTATGAACATATTCAGAGTTTGGCTATTTTTCAACGAATAAGCACAATTTCTTGGCGGACTGAACTAAGAATGTCTTCCCGATGAATCTTTTTTAGGTTGCTTCGTAAATTTAAAAGAATTATTAATTAGTTGAACAATTTTCACACAAAAATTCAGAGTTTGGCTATTTTTCAATGAATAGGCGCAATTTTCTACAAAATTAACTGAGAATATTTTTCTGATGACTTGTTTCTACAATTCTCTGTGAATTTCCAAGATTTATTAATTATTTAAACAATTTTCATAAACAAATCAAGAGTTTGGCTATTTTTTAAAGGAAGTTTCTGGAATCAATAAGGAATGTATTTCCGATAACTCCTTTCTACGCTACTCTGCAAATTTACAATAATTATTATTAATCATTTAAATCATTTCCATAAACCTATTCAGAGTTTGGCACTTTTCAATGGAATAGGCACAATTGTTTCAAGTTGTCAACTAAGAATATCTTTCCAATGACTCTTTTCTATGTTGCTTTGTAAATTTACCAGAATTATTAATTATTTGCACAATTTCGATTAAAAAATTCAGAGTTTGGCTTTTTTTCAATGAATAGGCTCAATTTTTTACAAAATTAACTGAGAATATATTTCCGATGACTTTTTTCCGTAATGCTCTAAAAATTTCCAAGATTTATTGATTATTCAAACAATTTTCATTAACAAATTAGGAGTTTGGCTATTTTTTAAAGAATATGCTCAATTTCTTTCTGGAGTAAAATAAGAATGTCTTTCCGAACACTCTTTTCTATGTTGCGTTACAAATTCAGATTTTGGCTATTTTCAGCAAATAAGCTACATTTTTGTGTGGAATGAATTTATAATAATTTAAAGAATTTTCATGAACAAATTTGGAGTGTGGCTATTTTTTAACAAATAGGCTACATTTTTTCAGAATTAACTAAAAATATAATTCCCAGTACATTTTTGTATGATTGTTTGCAAATTTCCAAGAATTATTAATTGTTTAAACCATTTCCATAAACAAATTAGAAGCTTGGCCTTTTTTCAACGAATAGGATAAATTAGTTCAGGGTATCAAGAAAGAATGTGATTACAATAACTATTTTCTACGATACTTTGCAAATTTACAATAATTATTCATTATTTCAACAATTCTCATAAAAATATTCAGAGTTTGGCTACTTTTCAAAGAATAGATACAATTTGTTTACGGAGTAAACTAAGAATATCTTTCCGATGACTCTTTTCTACGTTGCGTTGTAAATTTACAATAATTACTAATAATTTAAACAAGTTTCATACATAATTCAGAGTTTGGCTTTTTTTCAACGAACAGTCTCAATTTTTTTGCAGAATTAACTAAGAATATCTTTCCGATTACTCTTTCTATGATGATTTGCAAATTTACAATAACTATTAATTATTTCAACAAATTAAGAGTTCAGACATTTTTCAATGAATGGGCTAAATTTGTTTACGGAATCATTAAGAATGTATTTCCAATAACTCCTTTCTACGGTACTTTGCGCTCAATTTTAATAGAATTAAATAAGAATATATTTCCGATGACTTTTTACATTCTCATTCATGAGAGTTTAATGTAATCGTCCAAATTTTCGAACTCTGGTTTTTAACGGATCATTACGTTTCGGCACTCACAGAGTCCGAAAATCATAAAATTTTGTCGGTGCCTGTCTGTATATATGTATGGTTACATGAATGTTGTAGCCACGCTAACACTTGAAGGATTTGTCGAATCGAGTCAGCCTTTGATAACCTTTTTGAGGCTCTCAAAATGAAGGTTGAGTTCGTTAACCAGATATTTCTAACCAAAATTACAAATTTTAGAGCATATACAAAATCTGACAAAAAATTTTTTTTAAAGTTTCAGAAATTTTTGTCCAAGTTTCTTCTATATGGGAGAGAGTCATGAAAATTATCCTAATGAAATTTTTTATTTCGATAAAAATTTAAAAAGTTATATACTTTACAACATTTTGAAAATTTCCAAAAACTAGAAGAAAAAAAAATATTTTTCTGATAGATTAAAATATTTCAATCAAAATTTTTACTAGATATGAAACATATTTCGAAATTATCCTCATAAAATTTTTTTATTCCATAAAAATTCAAAAAGTAAGAGCGTTTTCAAATTTGGAAACAAAATTTTCCGTTTCATTTTGTTTACATTGTTTTATTTTTCAAAAGTAATCGTTTGTATAACCTAGCTGTTCAGCGCGAGTATCGCAATGAGAATGTAATCGTGAAGGCCGTAGGTGCTTTGATAACCCTCTTCAAAGTCAAATTAAAAAAAACATGTTTAATAGCACTTTATGATTGCAGTTTATGAGGGATTTCAATCACAGTTTTTGATTTGCGCGATCAAACTTGGAGCAGTTTCAGGGCAGCTGAGAATATAAATTAGTGCAAATTAAGGAAAAAATACTAAAGTCATCATGAAAAATAAAAATTGTACAATATTTTGCAATATCTGAATAAGCAGTACCAGATCGAGGTACAGAAGGATTGATGTGGGATAAAAATTCACTTTTGACGAGAAAACAACCCCTACAAAGGGTGGAGCCAGTTAGCCAGTTAGCCAGTAGCTTGAGGCAAGGTCAGTCTGAATTCCAACAACTTAAGGCAACATTAGATTTTCAGCCACTTGAGGCAAGATCAAAATTCTTGCCACTTAAGGCAAGATCAGTCTAAGTTCCAGACACTCAAGGAAATATCAGTCATGTTCTACTACTTGAGGCAAGATCTTAGCTCTCCAGCCACTTGAGACAAGATCTTAGCTCTCCTGCTACTTAAGGGAAGAGCTATTGTAAATCCAGCCACTTGAGGCAATATAGTGGTGATTCAGCCACTTAAGGCAAAATCCAATGGTGATGCAGCAACTTGAGGTAAGATCTAGAAATGATGCAGCCACTTTACTCAAGATCTAGTGGTGATGCAGCCACTCAAGGCAAGATCAGTCTGAGTTCCAGCCACTTAAGGTAAGATCTGGTGGTTAACCCACCACTTAATGCAAGATGAGAGTTCGCGTTATTTAAGGCAAGAGCAGTGTTCTAGACACTTAACGCAATATCTAGTAGTGATGCCGTCACTAAAGGTTAGATCAGTCTGAGTTCAAACCACTTAAGGCAAGGTCAGTCAGTTTCAGCCACTTTAACCAAGATCTAGTGGTCATCCAATCACTCAAGTCAAAATCTGAGTTCCTGCCACTTAAGGCAAGATATCAGTTTTCCAGACACTTGAGGCAACATCTTAGCTGTCCGGCTACTTAAGTGAAGATCAAAGTTCCAGCCACTTGAGGCAAGATCAGAGTTCTAGCGACTTAGGGTAAGATCTAGTGGAGCTCCAGCAACTTGAGGCAAGATCAAGAGGTGATACAGTCATTCAAGGCAATATCTAGTGGTGATCCCGCCACTTAAGGCAAGATCAGTGTGAGTTCCAATCACTTGAGGCAAGATCTAGTGATGATCCAGCCACTCAAGATAAAATCATAGTTCCAGCTAGACTAGTCTAAGTTCCGGCAACTTAAGGCAAGGTCAGTCAAGTACTACCACTTAGGCCAAGATCTAAGCTCTCCAGCTACTTGAAGCAAGATCTAGTGGTGATCCAGCCACTTATGGCAAGATCTCCTGGCGATCCAGCAACTTAAGGTAAGATCAAGAGGTGATGCAGCCCCTTAAGGCAATACCCAAAGGTGATCCAGCCATTCGAAGCAAGATCTACTGGTTATCCAGCCATTCAAGGCAAGATCAGAGTACCAGCCACTCAAGGCAAGATCAGAGTTCCAGCCATTTCAGACAAGATCAGTAAGCCAGGCACTTAAGGTAAGATCTAGTGGTGATCCAGCTAATTAGGGCAAGATCTAGATGTGATACCGCTACTCGAGGCAAGATCTAGTGGTGATCCAGCCACTTAAGGCAAGATCAGTGTAAGTTCCAATCACTTGAGGCAAGATATAGAGATGATGCAGCCACTTAAGACAAAATAATAGTACCAGCCACTTGAGGCAAGATCCAGTGGGGATAAAGCCACTGAAAGCAAGATCAATCTGAGTTCAATCCACTTAGGAAAGGACTAGTCTAATTTCTGGCCACTTAAGGCAAGGTCAGTCAAGTACTACCACGTGAGGCAAGATCTAAGCTCTCCAGCAACTCAAGGCAAGATCTAGTGGTGATCCGGCCACTTATTGCAAGATCTATTGGTGATCCAGCAACTTAAGATAAAATCAATAGGTGCGATACGCCCACTTAAGGCAAGATCTATTGATGATCCAGTCACTTGATGCAAGATCAGTCAGTTCCAGCCACGTGAGACGAAATATCTGCCCTCCAGCCAATCAAGGCAAGAGCTATTTTGAATCCAGCCACTTGAGGAAAGATCAGAGTTTCAGCCACTCGAAGCAATATCAGAGTTCTTGCCACTTCAGGCAAGATCTGGTGGTGTTCCAGCCACCTTATTCGAATTCAGTCTAGGTTCAAGCCATTTCAGGCAAGATCTGTCTGAGTTCCAGCCACTCAAGGCAAGCTTGGAGTTCCAGCGACTTGATGCCAGATCAGTCAGTTCCAGCCACTTGAGGCAGAATCTTTGCTCGCCAGCCACTGAAGGCAAGAGCTATTTCAAATCCAGCCATTTGAGGGAAGATCTGAGTTTCACGTACTCAAGGCAAGATCTAGAGGTGCTCCAGCTACTCAAGGCAACTTGAGGTAAGATGAGTCTAAGATCTAGCCACTCAAGGCAAGAGCGATTGTAAATCCAGCCACTTGAGGCAAGATCTAGTGGGGATCCAGCTTCTTAAGGCAAGATCCAGTGGTGATACATGCAATTAAGGCAAACTCTCGTACTGAACTAACCACTTGAGGTAATATTAAAGTTCCATTTACATAAGGCAAGGTCGGTCAGTTTCAGCCACTTAAGTCAAGATCTTAGTTTGCCAGCTACTTGAAGCAAGATCGGAGTTCCAGCCACTCAAGGCAAGATCAAAGTTCCAGCCAACTTAGGCAAGATTAGAGTTCCAGCATCTTAAAGCAAGATATTGTGGTGATTCAGCCATATGAGGCAAGATCTAGTGGTGATCCAGCCGCTTAGGGCAAAATTTAGTGGTGATGCAGCCACCTAAGGCAGGAACTAGTGGTAACTCAGCCACTTAAGGCAAGATCTATTGGTGATCTTCTTATTGGATTTTAATAATTCAGTTCGCAATTTATCGGACAACCGAGAAAAAGGAGAACAAGAGGCAACAGGGAAGGATTGTGTAGTCTACGAGGAATTAACAGGAATTTTGATAAGTTACTGACTGGAGACTAATAATTTCAATGAAAAGTGAAATAGAAAACACTTTGCGATTTCAAACTGTTAAGTTTATTCATTGAACTGAATATACATAATTTGCAGATGAAACTTCCAGAAACATGGGAAATTAGAGAATTGGAATTATAAATGATAGAATTGGGATATTTGGAAAGAGTCAAGGTTACGAATGGAATAAATGGTGATACTTTTATTAGAAATTACAAATTTATAAATATCCTCGAAGAATTTATTTGTTTATTTGTCTTGATTCGGTTACAATGAGAGGTGTGATTGTAAATATGCAACATAGACTTTTTGAGATCCTGCTACAGTCATATATACATGGTCGATGGCATTTGTAATCGCAGATTTCTCGAATTTGTAAACCTCGAATCCCTTATAGCTAAAATACTTCTGCCCACCTACCGATACCAGAACGGATGATATATGTTTGATTATGTGTGTTCAAAGACAACAGTTGTTGATTTTGTAAGCAAATTAAATAAGTAAATATAAAAATTTGTCCTGGAAAATATTTTTTTTTGCACTGAAATTGCTTCGAATGTTTGTGAGAGAGATTTGCATCAACTGTTTCTATGTAAAATTCACAAGAAACAGTTATTATTTAATTTCAAATATTACGATTCGTATATATTAAACAATATTGTAATTGTTATTGAAAAAAGTTTGTTCTTCTCTGGAAATAGTTGGAATTATCCTGAGAGTCCACCTGCCATGACAACAAATCTGAATCTGAATTATCTTAAATGATTCAGAGGAGTCCAACTTTGATAAAGTCGCTCATATACGATTTGAAAAATATTGTTGGAAAAATAATTTTTAAACAAATTATATTTTTTTAGACAATTACAAAAATGTTTTTTAAAAAAATTTCTTCTCCAAACAATGACAAACTATTACATTTCACTCAGAAATTGCGATAATTTTTACATTTTTTGGGAATAAATGATTGTTTAAATAAGTTACGTTTGTTTAAACAATTAAAAATTGTTTAAAGATTCATGGGAATATTGAGACGGTCCGTTAGTAATTGTTTGTATAAAAAAGACGATGGAAATTGCTACAAAGTATCAGTAATACGTAAAAATGTAGTTTTTGGATTTTTGGGGCATATTTGGCGCTCTGGGGGGGGGGCTAGGGGTGTTCAAAAATAAAAGTTATTAGTATGGTTTTATTTCATAGGTGTTCCTCTTCAATCTCTAAAAAAAGTTGGCACGTATCGATCAAACCCTGAAGTACGAGTTCAATTTTTCGAAAATCAAAAATGTCCCCATCTTAATAAATTGCTTAAAAAAATATAAATTTATCAAACATTAACAGATATGTATCAAAATTATACAATTATTCAACAAAAAGTAGGATAGTATACCAATTTCAGAAAAAACTGGACATCTACGGGTCAATTCTTAGAAATTTTGAGAATAAACAATGAGCAATTGTTTACATAATTACATAATTAAAAAAAAATACTACTACAAACAATGACAAACTATTACATTTCAATAAGAAAATACGATTATTTCATACATTTTTTTGGGATAAATACTTGTTTAAATAAGTTACGTTTGTTTAAACAATTAAAAATTGTTCAAAGAGTCATGGGAAATATTCAGACTGCCCATTAGTAATTGCTTGTATGAAAAAGACGACGGAAATTGCTAAAAAGTATCAGTAATACGTAAAAATGTAGTTTTTGGATTTTGGGTTATATTTGGCGCTCTGGGGGGGGGGGGGTTCAACAATAAAAGTTATTAGTATGGTTTTATTTAATATTTACTCCTCTTCAATCCCTAAAAAAGTTGGCACGTATCGATCAAACCCTGAAGTACGAGTTCAATTTTTCGAAAATCAAAAATGTCCCCATGTTAATTAAATGGGGGTTTTTAATGCCCGGTGGCACGTGTTAATATTCGAATTTCTGAAACAAGAAATTAGGGATTTTTTTCCTCAGAAATGGAAACTTTTGCCGATACTTGCGAAATTAGTAATCCTTGAGTCGTTTTATTACCATGATACTCTCTTCGTCTCCAAAAGCGCGTTCCCCCAATAAGGTAATAAACCAGACACAAGAATTCGAAGCGTCACAGAAAACAAGTGAGGCATCATAGGAAACTTTTTATTATCTAGGCTCGGAAATAAGCACCTAAGGACAAAATGAGCAATTCTCACTCTCGAGGTGACGGGCAATGGCAACCCTTGGGAATTTCCAGAGGGGCACAATTTTTCTGCAAATTCCCTTTCTCTCACTACTGTATAACAGTCACGCGGCACAGGGATACCACTCTCGCCCGGCAGCCGTGGAAGGGGGATGCAAAAACAATGTTCAAAATAACCTGTGGGTCACAATTTTTTATCGATTTTCAATTTTTTTGATTACAAAAATTGAGCAGTAAATTCTCCAGAAAATAGCGAAAGAAATGTTGATTTTTGGAATTTCATTTCTTATCTTCTAGACAACATTTTTCTTATACTTCTCGTCCCTTGAATTTCATGAACAGGGGTGTCAGAAAGATAAAAAAATGGTTAACTTGCAATGTGAATTGTTATGAACAAATTCTATTAACAAATTATCGACATTAGGAGTTATTGGTCTTCAGAGTATATTTCTTCTCTAAAATCGTTTGATTTCATCGTTGCAATGATACGTGGTCATTGAGATTTGAGATAAAATGTTATTTGTTTATGTTACAAGCAAATTATATGAACAAATGCACATTTTGGGCGTTTCGAAGCGAAAGGAAACCGTTTTTTTCTTCCGACCTTGTTGTAATGATATTGCTAATCGTGTTATCTGAAAAAATGTGCAAACAATCAATATTTCTTTATTTTATCAACAAATTATATAAACAAATGTACATTTGGGGCGACTTTAAGCGAGAAGAAATCGTTTTTTCTTCTGATCTTCTTGAAGTTATATGGCCATTCATGTTCTATAGAAAAATGTTGCGCAGCATTTCTAATCGTTTATTTTATAAACAAATGATATAAAAAAATACACATTGTTGGCGATGAAAGCAGAAAAATCATTTTCTTGTGGTCTCGTTGAAATTATGTTGGCATGTCTTTTACACGAACTCTAGTCGAAAAATAGAATTTAGAAAATTTATCAACAATTTAAATGAACAATGAATTTATGAACAATTTAAATGAACATTCTATATATTACAGTAAGTAGAAGAATCGAGGTTTTTTTTATTGGTGAGCGCCCTTGCCTCTCACAAGTGAGAGTGCTATATTACCTTTGAAAACGTTTACTTACGTTTAAAAACGCTCAAAATTTTCATTTTTTTATAAAATTTATTTATAAACTAAGCAAATGTTGATGGGTGGAAATTTTTTTCTGAAAACATTCTTGGCAATCGAGGGGTTGACAACTCGACCGATTGGGTGTACACTAGGGTGGTCCAAAAATGCATTGTAAAATTTGTTTTTCGAATTTTTGTCGGGACACCCCCCAAATTTGCTTGAATCCACCCAAAAATAAATCCGTTTTTTTTTGTTTTGAAAAAAAAATTATATTTAGGGGTGCCGCAAGCCCCATGAAGTTTAACATGTATTTTCCATTAGAAAAAAAGACGTTTTTGTAAATCTTATTCAGAATCCTCAATATTATCTTAATCGAGTTGAAACTCAACATTTCTCTTCAAAAGCTAAATTCTGTTTTACTGATCTAATAAATCTTTAAATTATACTTTCCAAATAATAATTCATCTAGCATCCGTAAGTACGTCTCTGATAATGTCACGTCTCTTAAAAAATGTGTAATTTCTACAAAACAAAGTATTCTGACCAGTACCCGGACGTCTCCCGACTACGAAATATAACCAGGGTTGGCCCAGCCGGTAACCGGGCGGCTCCCGACCATGAAATCCAACCAGGGTAGCCCGGCCGGGATCCGACCAGAAACCTTGTAGTAGGGCCAGCCGGGGCAATTTCTGCACGGGAGACGTATTCTCATTGTCTTGTTTTTATAATTAAAAAAAGTGCGATTTCTATCAAAAAAAGGTCATAGGCAAATTTTAAGATCTAGTTTCGGCGAAAAATGTTGTTATTAAACATTTTAATGTAGCTTGTGTCGTTTTTCAAAAAATTGAATCCGTTTTTTTTTAATGTTATTTTTCACGATTAAACCACAAACAACGCGTCGTATCAAAAAATGGTTTAAAGCTAATTTTAGATATAATTGATACAAACAATTTTGTTCATTAACATATTATTGTACCTTGTGTCGGTTTTCCAAAAAAAATTATTTTTCATTTTAATATCATTTTTTACGATCAAAACAAAAACTACGCGTCCTATAAAAAAATAATTTATAAATCTGTAGATCTTTTTTGGATGAACTACTTTTGTCTATTTATTTTTTTCGCATCTTGTGTCGTTTTTCCAAAAAATTAAATGAAAGTTTTTTAATTTTATTTAAAAAAAAAAAAAAAAAACTACGCGTCTTATTAAAAATGATTAACAAAAAATTAGTAAATCTCATAATCCTTTCAAAAGTTAACGTGCCTACAGACCACAGACAGACAGAAACCCTCATAAAAACATATTTTTCTCACTCAGGGGATCTCAAAACCTGAAGAGTTGATCAAAACCGACGATGTCAAATTTTGCATTAAACTAATAGACTTATCATTAGAATGAGAATGTAAAAATTAGGAATTCAGAACAAAATTGTTGGTTATTTCAGAATTGTTTGAAAATTATCAAAAAACATGTTTCTTTGGATTTAATCATATACACACATTTTGGAAAAAGTTGAATATGGTGAGCTTGAAATTTCCTCGCCTTAAAATAAAAAAAACATGCTTTCTAGAAAATTTTCATACAAAAGGATTGCTATTATTTTTGAATCAATAGTCACTGGTGCCGTCTAGTTTTGATACGTATTTGATTCAAACCTTTCTGCTGTCTAGGCCCAGTCTTGGCGCTATCTAGGAGTTCGTTACTAATTTGAATATATGAAGATTGTCCAGATTTTAGCTGGTTTCTAGACAGAATCACGGTTTGGACTTGAATAAAAATTACAGAAGTGAATTCAGAAAACAATAATTTTTGAACGAAATGTTTGTGAAATTACAATTCATAATAGCATTATGCTGAACTAATAATTAAATGTACACTATTACATATTTAAGATAATTAACAATAATTATTGGAGGTGATTGAAATTTTAATATACGAACTGTATTCTTAAAGATTTTGTTAAAGAATGTTTAAAAACATTTTTTTCAATTGAATTATATAATAGAGTTATAATAAATTTATAATAAATTTATAATAATTATAATATGTATATTGCTGTGTATTATATTTATAATATTACAGAAAATAAAATTGTGACATAAATGATTTGATTTATTTTAGTTATTTATTGATTGCGTAAGTGATAATTAAACCTAACGTATAAATTATTTAAAATAATAAACAATAATTATTTCGTAGCCCGGTCGAAAGTATAATCATACAAACTTTATTATTTTCAATGATTTATTCACACATCAAGCACTTTTAATGTTTAAAAATTGTTCATGTCTCATTGAAATAAATATTATGATGTAATGAATTGTAATATCCAAAAAACTGGAAAATAAATTAACTTTTAGATAGCTGAGTGTGTTAAGGCGACGGCACAAAATTACAGCAAGATATTATGACGTCACATCGAAAGTTCGACACCTGGCGTATGTTCAAGATTTGCGAAAACTTATTTTTTCATTTTTTTGTGTACAAATTTTTTTTATATTTCTAATCAACTACAAAATCTATATATTACACTTTCATGTGATAAACAATAATTACATTATATAATTAATAATTATTTTTCATCAAAATAAACGATCTGTCTAGAAGCTAGTCGATCCGAGCGTTACATCCCAGTCTAGTCACTGGACAGTCAGCCTGTGGCACGCCAGTGTCGACTCAAGGCGGACTAGTCAGAGACAACATAGCGCCATGAAATGTTTCCACACGAGCTGGTTTAGCTATATTGCAAATTATGTTATATCGACAATTCAACACAGGGGGATCACATAACACAAATAATTGGTTTATTGAGCCATGCAATGGTTATAAACAAATTAGGTGAATAAAAAAGGACCTCTAGATTGTGGTAAACGCAAAAGCGCCAACAGGAACAGGAATCTTTAATATACATCTAAAAGGAGCCCGCACGTCTCTTACGAAAACTGGGCCAATTTGACCGAAACCCAATATAGAAAGATCTCTATGAATAAATTATCAAATATAATAGTTTAAGTATAGTTTAACTCGACTTTTTTTTAAAGTGCGCATCTAATATTTCCGAAAAACTGGTCAAATATTCCTATTTATAAATAATTAAAAGTCACAAAACGCCATCTCTCTGCAAGCAACCGCTGTGCAGATTTACCACTTTAAAAATCGAAAGAGGACAATTGACTCCGCCCAGTAATTCTGGGGTATGAAAAAAAAAAATGTCTTATAAAGGTACTTATTGTTAATTTTTTATAAAGTTGTGATTCATAAACGCAGTAAATCTGAAGATATACATTTTATCTGCAACAAAATGATCCAAGAATGTGTTTTGTTTTATTCATGGTAAACAAAATTAGCATTGAGTCAAGAAAATATTGCTACGCATACGGGTGATACAATATTTTCTTGATCCAAGAAAATATTTCTTGTCTCAAAAAAATCGACTAGCTTAAAGAAAGTATCGTCCGTATCGTACCGATATTTTCTTTATTCGATGCTAAATTTTTTCCGTGTATTGATACCAATTTTCGTATAAATTAAATAACGTTGCAGTAACAGCGATACTTTCGGATTTCGTGCTCTCTAAATTTCTTGGAGTGAGGTGCCGCTCCAATGGTGTTAATCGTCGCTCCACATTATTTTGCAAAATCTGAATAAGCAGTACCAGCTTGAGATACAGAAATGAATATGATATACATTTGATATAATAGCGTTGAACATAATGTAGAAAAGTTCAGATTTTGGAAAACATCGAGTGCGTAGCACGAGATACGCGATGAGAATGTGTTCGTTAAAGCCAGAGGAGCTTTAACAAAAGAGAAGTCACAATCACCAACTTGCAGTTGTCGATGATTTGACCTTTAATTTTAAAAGGTCTGAGCGCAAATGTGGGGGAAATGTAAAGACCGAGCGCGAAGCGCGAAATAAATGTATTATCGAGCGCGAAGCGTGAGAACCAACGTGTGCACGCGCAGTTGGCAGATTTTTTTATTTATAATTGATCATTATTGTTCACTAGTGATAACCGTATATATTATAAATTTGCTATAATTTGGGAACCAATATAGGGAATTTTTCCTGAATTTTTAAAATTTTCAATTATTAAATCCAAAGAAAGAGCAGAAGATATTGCCCTATCGAAAGAAAGGTTTTTTTCCAATATATGAATTTTAAATGATTTTTTTGTGAAAGAGTACGGATTTTAATTCAAGGTGAATATTAATTTTTAATTATTTTCTCTAAGAGTTGTAACAAAATTGTTGGGGGGTTTCAGCTAAGATAAAAAAAATGGTTAAAGTATATAAAAATTTTTTGAAAAATGGTAAAAAGTTGCAAGACTTTAAAAATCCTCCAAGTGAAATTAATTCAAATATCTGATTTTGAATACAATAATATTTTGAAAATGTTTCATAAATTATGTGATTTTGAACATTATTTACTGCCCAGGTGGAAAAGTTATATATAGTGGTCAAAACAGTGATATTTTGTATTTGTTTTATACAGAAACATTTATAAAAGAAACGAAAAATAGTTTTCCGCTATATATAAACTATATATAACTTTTTCACCTGGGTGGTACCAAGTTGTTCAATTACAAAGCATTTTGAAATTTGAATATATTATTTCAAATTGTTCAATTTGGAACACTTTCAAATTGTTCAATATGGAACACTTTCAAATTGAAATCTTTTAATATTGACCATTTATTTTTTATTTTTTGCAGATTCAAAATTTTATAAAGTCATTTAATTACTAAGCGTTAACTACCAAGCAAATAATATGAATTTATTAATATCTGTTTTTACAGAAAAGTGATTTAAAATTAAGAATTGTATTTTTCATATGAGTAGAATTACTCAAATTACACTAGCATTTAACAAAATTTTCAAGTATATTTTTTAAAAGCTTTAGTAAATAATAATAATATACTGAATATATACAATAAATACTAAATTGTAAATATTTTTTAAGTGTTTGGGTTCACCTAAGTAGCTTGACGAGTAATGGACTTGAAGCATTCGAGTACAATTTAGCCTCACTTGTAAATTTTAATATTTGTATATTAATATTATATACATTTTTTTAAATTTATATTTCTAATTGGAAATAATATTCACTATTTTATGATTCGTAAAAAGCAAGGAATGTAACTAGAATCATAAAAATATATGTTTTAAAAACAGTGCATAAAGTTTAGTCAAAACGATTTTATTGTTGTACTAAATATAAATTTTAGTATATAAAATCTTCCTTTATACATTTTAATTTCTAGTACTATAATACCTTCGCAGGATTTTTTCTGCAATTAAAATAACGTAGTATATACGGATCCGGCATAATTTGCCGGATTTTAATTTCCTGTTCCGGCATATTTTGCCGGATTGTAATTTTCTGTTCTGGCATATTTTGCCGGATTTTAATTTTCTGTTCCGGCATATTTTGCCGGATCTTAATTTCCACTTCCGGCAAGGCACCCCTGTGACTGGTTACAGAAATAATGTTGGTTTAAACCTCTACCCCTTTCGAACGTCTTGTGGGGGTGGGAAGGCACCCCTGTGACTGTTCAAAAAAGTTACCGATCTATTACCATGAATTTCTCAAATTTCCTTAAATTATCATATATTTCCATCCATTACCATAATTTGAAAAATGTATAAAAAGTTTGGCGAATTACCATAATTTCTAAAATTTATGGAAATTTATCATTATTGTGGAAATTTATGAAATTTTTGGAAAAATTATGAAATTTGTAAAAATTTATAAAATTTGTAAAAACTTATGAAATTTTTTTAATTTGTTGAAATTTATGAAGTTTGTGAAAATTTGTGAAAATTTATGAAAATTTGCGAAAGTTGTGGAAATTTGTGGACATTTATGATAATTTACGGTGAATTATGACGTTATTAAAAATATGCCGGAAGAGAAAATTAATATCCTGCAAAATCTGCCGGAAGAGAAAATTCAGATCCGGCAAGAAATACGGATATATACAGATGACACATAACCTCCACCTGCCATCAAGATCTCCCTTTAATTTTCTATTGTCCGATATATTTTTGCAAACATTAATTTTTTAACTCATTGCAATTAATCTAGAATTGTTTGGAATTAGTAATAAATCGTTTGAAGTTCATTATAAATTCCTTGGAATTTAATTTAGTACACGATAAAATATTCCGGAAGAGAAAATTGAAATCCGGCAAAATATTTGCCGGAAGAGAAAATTAAAATCCGGCATGTTTTGCCCGAACAGAATACCCGACCTCAAAATAATGTCTTTATAATTTTGATTGAGAAAAATGACAAGAAATAATTAAAAAATTTAAATAATAAAAAAAAGTTGACTTTTAAACCAGAAAAGAATAATTTTCGACACAAAATTTAATTTTCAATCGAAAAAGATTAATTTTCAGGAAATAGTAGAATTTTCAAATAATTATTTTTACAAAATATAATGTGTTGTATGAATAAATGATGATGAATGCTTTCATACATTTTTAATTAAAATAAACATTTTTTTTAATCTTCGATTAAAGAAATTATTATTTTTCTTTGCTATGCCAACCCAATAATAATAAATTATTTTGATAATAATGGAAAAAATCATTGTTTTTCAAGTTGAAATTCAATTATAAATAACTTCTTATTCTCAGTTTCTATTCACCTGCGATACACATGTGTGAAAAAGGTTGCCCACATTCAGGAGTTGCGAAGAATACTGCTTGTTCTCCTTAAAATTGTTTATTTTTCTTTATAATAATGTATATTCTTGATTGAAAATTGTTTTCAAATGTTTTTTGAATGCATACTTGATTTTTAGCCAACACCAATTCTTTTTGTACTCACCCGCCCCCCCTCCGTTCTTATCCATAAAATCTAGCTTTGAACTCTAGAACATTTATGTGTTCCCTTTCTTCTTCATCATCCCACCAACTATTAGATTTTACTCAATTACAAGAAAAGCCCCAACCCGTTCGTGACGCATCAGAGAATATTTCGAGTTTGAATTTATATTCTCTCATGGGATAAACAATCTTCGAAATGTTGTTAATCCACCAGTTAAGATCTAAACTAATATTATCAACCGATTTCATTGTTTGCTCAATATTTCCATCTGTCACTTCAAGTGCTAAGAACTATTCTCTTTTTAGCCTTTTCGTATATAAGGGAACATATTTAACTGCTGGACAAGCTGCCACGAAAGTCCCAACGAACTACGCCAATTCTCGTATTTCAGACATTTCCTTACTTCCCATTGATGGTTGAAACTGAAATTTTCTGAAATTCAAGATAAATCAATAAGTAAATCTCTATATTGACAGTAGTTTGCTACCAAGGACATTTGACCATAAGATTTACTGTAATCAGCGATGACCTGAAGTATGATTCCGCACATGCTGCACTGGAAATGCACTGAATTCAGGAGTACTTGAGAAGCAGCTTTTCTACTGACTCAATAGAACTGATCTTTATCGTATTTTGATGAGGCTGCAAGCAATTCCAGAAATAGATATGAATTACATGAAATGAAGCAAATGCTCTGCCATAAGAAGCGGTTATTTTTTGCATCAGGTCATTGCAAAGGGGCTGTACGGGTGTTGCTGGACTTGTTGAGCACGACGCAACAGCGCATAACCTTCAGAATTCTCAGACCGAATGCATGAAAAATTCAGTAGCTTTTGCGCACACGTCAGAAAGCTTATCCTTCAAAAAAGTAAGGAGGCTGAAGTATCGCGCAAGAAAAAAATAATAGATTGAACTTAAGGAAAGGAGTGTAAATGGATCCAGCAATGCCACATGTGGAAAACAGTTTTAGACACAGGCGGAACTTAATTTTAAATAGCGTAGACAGCAGGCCTGCTAAAATAAATTCTTCCAACCTGAAGTAAAGAATAACAATAAAATACAATAAATGCTAGAACAGTAAGAAAAAAAATATTTTTTCTCTATGATGCAAATATATTCCAGGTCTAAAATGTGTTTCAATTTTCCATGTTTTATTATTTCGAAATGTGTTTTGATCATTCAAAAAATTAGGATCGCTTCGCCATGTTTTGGCCATTCTTCATTTTTCTTTTTGGCTTCAAAGCAACAAAAAAGGCAAGGTTTAGAATAAAAAAATGTTCTGCTGAAAAACAACAGAATATCAAACATAAAATTCATGGTAAGTGGAATATATCAGTACCTATTATTCCTATTAATTTAAGATAAAAAGGCGGGGTGGAAAAAATAAATTTTCTCGTTCTTCCAAGAATATAAAATATGGAAACTTATGTTAGGGTGTCCAGAACATTCAGGAAACCACACCGTCATACAAACATACATACAGACAGGCACCGACAACATTTTATCTCTCATGAATGAGACTCGAAACATTGCTCTTACACGTGTTTTACTGTAATTAATATAAAAATATGAGGAATGACATTTGCACTTCATTTTGCAATATATAAATGAAGAGTCCTTGTCCGAGGTACAGAAATTAATAAAACATAAATATAATATAGAAAATTTTGCATTTTTGACACAGTTTAATCGAGCGCAAGGCCAGTGCTTAGAGTGTATTCTTTACAGCCAAAGCATCTTTGACAAAAATAAATTCAGTTTTCCAAAATCCAGTTGTCAATATTCTGACCTTTACGTTTTGAAAGTTATATTCATAAAAGTAGGGAAAGCATAAAGACTGATTGCAAAGTGTCAGGTCCGATAGATGCATCCAGCATCTATCCTGAACTTACGGCATGATCTATCTTTCGCAATTCAATTGCTGGCTCATCGGTAGGAAAAATATATTTTCTAAGTTTGAACATCCGATTTGGATTCTTGTGGGAAAGGAGTCTAACAAGTCTTAGTTCTTTAAGATTGAATTCAAATACTTCAGAAAAAGATTGCTGGGGCGCAGGGGACTTAGACCTGGCACAATGAGGTTGCTCAGCAGAAGTAGATGACCCGGCAGAAAAATGAGGTCTGGCAAGAGGAAGAGTCCGTTCCGCAGAATGGCGTTTGGCAGAAGAAAGATTCCTTTCTGGAGAATGTGGCCTGGCAAGAGGAAGAGTACTTATTTGAGAAAACTCCGTAACAAGAAGCAATTACACAATCGTATGCTGGTATGTAAAATGAGTTGAAGGGTTGCAGTACAGAACTAGATAACAAACGATTCCGAATTTTTCAGGAGAGCAAAATAACATTCTGTGAAGTGAAAGTCATCATTTGAAGATGAAACGAGAGTTCACTCCCGAGCTGAAGCGTTTCCTAATTGAGGCCAATTAAGAAAATTTATTTGGTTACAAGAAATAAAATGTATATGATAAAGATCTTGAGTTGCTAAATTGGGAGAAAATAGTTTCATAAGAAAACGTTAACCAAGTACGAGTCAATTGTTCAAGAGTTTGGTGGTTTAAATTTCATGCATTTTGAAAATCGTCTTTGGATAGCGACTTGAAATCTATTTTTCAATTTTGAAAAATAAAAATTAATGTGTTCCGAGACATGGAGAGAAGAAAGGTTTATATGTGTCTTTACAAATAAGCGATAATAGATAACTATAAGAAAAATCGTTTTCGATCTCAAGGCAAAAAGTTAAGTTAAAACAAAAAAAACCTTATGAACGTGGCTTTTTGTAGAAAATGAGTGTTTAAGATTTTAGGTTCAAATTTGATTGGTACTTCAGTGCTGAAAAATGGCAAATAGTTGTATTTAAGGGCTTTCTCTTTTAAAAAAGTATTCATTATTTTAATGTTTTTAAAAACTTCTAGGAAGAGGCATATAATCAGAAAAAGGTTAAAAAAGGTGCAAGGTCAGAAAATAAAAAAAAAATAAAAAAAAGAATAAAAAGTGGGAGACAAGTACAGAAAGCCAGTTATCTGCTTTTGAATTACTAATACTTTTATGAATATATTAGAAATCAGATTTCAAACCAATATGTTTAACACAACACTTATTCAATTTTTCAAGATTTGTTTATGCTAACAGCCCATTTTGTAGGAAAATATTGATTATCTAGTGATGTACTGCAACCCTTCAGTTATGAATATATTTGTAGTTTTCACTGTAGTTGTCAGCATAGTTTTCAACTGTTTTCCATTAAAAATATTAAAAATCGTTTGAGTATCTTTTTCTCTGGGGAAACCCCAACATTATTACGTCACAACACCCTGAACGTTTGGGAACTTCATATGTGACGTCACTAGACCCAGAATCTCCCAGACCGGGGTTCCCTCACCCCCTCTCCAACTACCTAGATCTCGGCCAGCCCGCCTGATCTGCTGCGACGCGTCGGCGCCAGAGGCGGGGTGCGGGGTAGAAAAGAGGGATTAGGCCACGCCCATAACGGCGCCCCATAGTTGTTCTATACTAGTAACGTCGTCTCCCGAAGTCGGTTGATTGTCTGAGACTGGATTTGGAACCGGTGTCCTAGTCTGGGCCTCCTCGACGTGACTAGGTGAAGATTGTGTACTGAGGGTAGTACTTCCAACCCCTGCGGACAAGGCGGCAAGTTGAAACAATAAACCATTTTGGGGAATTACATGTACCGGCCTTCAGTAAGAAATCCCTACGAGTTAGATTCGCAGGTGGAAAGACTTTACGAGGCTCGTGTGTGAATTGCGGTACCCGCAATGAAAGGAGCACGGCGCGATTCGTCGTCGGTTTCCATTGGCGTGGATCGCGAGTCCCGCTTCTCCCTTGACGAATTTCTAGGAGGTCCCACTCCCCTTTTTGAAACAAACCCAGCGCCTCGGTTTCTTACGCCCGCACAAAAGTTCAGCGTACCTGCTCTACTACTGCCTCACGTGTCCCTTCCTCCACCTACCGGCGTGCTTGCTTCTCTGCCACTCGCTGCTCTTCTGCTGCTCGTCGCACCCGTTCTGGGGCAGCCTGTGCAAAAGCGGCCCGTGTACACTCAGGAGTTCACGTGAGAATATTCTGCCTCGCTTCTTAAAAATGCCCTTACAATAGCAATTGCCAAACTTTTGGCCAGAATCGTTCCCACAGAACAGGATTCAATCCGTCCAAACGCGGAAAGACAACCGTGATTGATGTACGCTGGATGCCGGTGATGAAGAAACGAGATGAATGCCGAAATTGGTTGACGAAAACTACCGAAGAAAGGGAACGAAGTGAAAAATTAAAGTAAAGAGCAGACGGCTTAGATTTACAAGGTATTTGTTTCCTTCGCAAGTGAGAAAGGCAGAACTACGCAACTGCACTCCCAAATATCGTACAACGATGGTACTGCAAATCCAGCTCTCGTCTCTCGGTAGCCGGGCGCAGAGCTCTGTGTGGCGGTGATAGCGGCAGCGGGCCCG
This sequence comes from Andricus grossulariae, assembly GCA_011634705.1. Taxonomy (NCBI): domain Eukaryota; kingdom Metazoa; phylum Arthropoda; class Insecta; order Hymenoptera; family Cynipidae; genus Andricus; species Andricus grossulariae. The sequence goes on from JAABKJ010075445.1 coordinate 37,241,533, forward strand.
CTGATTGGCCGAAAAATCGACAAGGAAGTCCCAACCAAGCAGTGGGGGACTGCTAGCCAGACCCTACTACCTCAGCCTCCACGCGTCGTCACAAAAATCGCTTAATTCTAAAAACTGCAACGAACGATCAAAACTATAAATAATCATCTTAAAATTATGAAAATTAAATGAGTTACTTAAATCTACACTAGCTTTATTTCCCATCAAGAACCATGAAGCTAGGTCGAATAGAACGGTCGCTTATGTTTATTTATTTATTATCTATTGTTTTAATTTGAAACATGTAAAAATTTTAATAAATAATACAAATCACCGAACGACACTTCTATTTTAAGCATTAATACTTAAATAAATCATCCGTATTTTAAGCCTATGAAAGGAAGACTCGGATTATTTTATAACAGCTAAAAGTGAAAGAAAAATCTTATTACCGCTAATTATTCATAGTTGACCAGTACGCCTGAGAGAGGAAGGAAGGTGAGAACAGAGAGAGAGAGATAGTGTCGAAAGGAGGGAGGGTGCGCGCGAAGGAAAGAGAGACACGGACACTGGTGTACGTGCCTTGGCCTGCCGCAATGTTTTCGAAGGTGGCGAAAATACGACGGTAGCACGTGATCGTAGGATGTTTAAGCGTGACCGGGGAGAATTTTCCGGTACTCACAGGTCAATTGACATGAGGCGGAAGAGCCAGTACAATAGGATAACTCATTTTGGATGAGCAGACTCAATTTAAGTATCTGATATACAACACTTTCAATCTTAAGTTATTTATATTCGAAAGGTTTTTATTAAAAGTCGTCTAAGTAATATTGCTGCCATTTTAAAATTTTTCCTTTTTCACGATTTAAATAGAAAACGTAATCATTTTCATGGTTAGAATCTTTATTTTTTATTTTAAACATATTTCATTATTAGAATCTGAATATTCATAACAATTAGTGAGGCCTCTAATTCAATTGAAAAGTTTTCAAAGATCAAACTTCAAATCATAAATTATTCATACTTCGATTTAGATTTTCTTCACTTTTTTACGATTCAACTTGGATTACAGATGTTGATTTCATACATTATATCATCAGGAAAACTTCAAAAGAAACGAGAAAAAAATTTTCGCTTCTGTCGTGCAGATCTTGTTGGTTTATCGTTTTCTTCAAGTACCCTGCCTGATGTATTGGCAGGTGATACTATGAACCTCTGAGTAGGTCTTTGTGGTCTTTTCGATAATGCTACAACTTCATCGAGCTCTCTAGAATTACCTGAAAAAACTCGCAGTTTGTTATACGCGCCCAAGCGGTAGAACTATGAGGAAATAAATATAATAATATAAACTAAATTACCTTAACCTAATATATTGATGCCCTCTCTCGGACACTCTCTTTCCCTATAGAAATTAAGTTGACCACATTAGATATTAAGATTTAGGTTTAATGCAGCGCCAGTGAAACTCTGCGTACGCACCTCCCGCTACTCGATTCTGCCATCTCTATACGGCCTCTCGTGAAAATCTCTGGGAGTACGGCTATAAAAGGCTTGCTCGTGCAAAAAATCAACAGATCTGCTGCAGCTAGGCATTCCTGGTAGCAGAAAAGAAACACAGCCTACCAGAGGAGATGACACTTCCCTCCCACGGCAAGACCACGGAAGACGTAAATCAATCCCAATTCATCGCACTCCGGCACATCTAGAAACGACAAGGCTCTGATTTGTTATAGGTTCGTCCAAGAAAGCAGCGTCGGTCAGACAGAAAGGCGGAATAATACCAGACACGCCCAGTATTATTAGAACAAGGTTATGTTCCTAAACTCATCCGTCCACAATATTCAGGTCGGATAGTACAACAGCCAGGTTTCGCTACTGAACTCATAGCATTGCTCTTTCCCGGCGTTAATGACGCCCGCTACAGAGAGTACTTGGCGCGGCGCCCCCATTTCGCACCAGTAAGCCCTGCGCTTCGCATAATTAGAGGCTACAGAAAGGATAACACAAACGACGTTCCACGAGCAAAATATCCTTTGAACTGCCTCGAATTATTCCTGAAATTTTGAAAAATCTTTGAAAATTACAAAAATTTCTCTTAAATCTTAGAGCTTTTTTTCGACATTTTAAAAACTTTTGAAAGCTTTTCAAATTTTACATACAAATTATTTTTCAAAATAAAAAGACGTTATAAATTTTTTCCAGGAATATGAAGAAAAGTTTTTATTTTCTTGAAGTCTTTCAAACTTTTTTAAAAGCTTCAAAATCCTCAAAAATTTGAATTTTTATAAATCTTTTCAAATCAAATTTAATTATTTCCAAAACAAGCCTTCTAAATATCATTTAATATTTTTCGAATTTTCCCCAAAAATTTCTTAAAATACTGACAAATAAATAAAATTGCCTTCTAATTTTCCAGATTCTGTTTTGAAATTTTTGAAAATGTTTTAGTATCTTTAATTATTCTCTCAAAATTAATTTTTCAAAACAACAATCAGTTTAAATTAATTCATGAATTTTAAGAAATATCTTTCATTGTCGTGAAAATTTTGAAAATGCTTAAGAAGCTTCAAAACTTTTATTCAAAAAATATTCAAAAAATTCAATTTTCCTAAACTTTTTAGAAATCTTTTCAAGTTCTAAATTAATTTCTAATCTTTTTAAAACTTCTAAATGTCTCTTAAACTTTTCCGAATTTTGTATAAAACTTTGTAATCTTGCTAATGCTCTTTTTCGAAATTTTAGGAAACAATTTAAAAGGTTTTCAAATCTTTGCCAATTTTCTCTCAGATTTTTTGTTTGCAAATAAAATATCAGTTTTAATTTTCCTGGGAATTTTAAGAAATATTTTCCTTCTCTTGAAACATTTTAAAATTCTTAAAAAGCTTCTTTTGTTAAAAGTCTTCAAAAATCGACACATAAAATTGTTTATATAAAAGTGCTCGGCACCTTTGTTCGATTGATTATTATTTTTTTTATTTCATAAGCCTGAAGTTTGCCGGCTATTTTTTGAAACAGCCAACAAATTAGAGCTTGATCCAAATTATTCAAATTGTTTAAACGTTTAACCGGTCATTAAATAATCATTAAATAATTAATTAATTACTTAAAAATCAGAATTAAAATTGAACTTACATTTGAAACTGAGGAAGGCGATGGGCAGGTAACAAAAGTGCTAAATCGAGCAATTTTGCTGCTGCAAGTTGTAGTTGTAACCAGTGTGGATGTCCATGAGCTTGAAGTCCATTACTCGCATTCACTGCCCATGAAGCGTCCAACGCCGAGAGAAGTTTTATGTGAGAACTGTTAAATAAAAAAATTAAATAATTAAAAAATTAGAGTCTATTTTAGCTCCTTGATCGAATAATAAGACTGTCAAAACTGGACGCAACAATCATGATGGAGAGATGGAAATGAATTCTCAGTACAAATATTTAAATTACATTTTTTAAGGATCTTTTAAGCTTGGGGTCACAAAAGCTGATGAATCATGATTTCTCTAGATGCCCCTTTTATTTGATTCAATTTTATATAACTAAGTTCTTTTAAATTATTTAACTAAGTTCAGCAAAATATTTTAATTTTTTTTCTTCTCCATCCTGCAGATCAATAATTGAAAAGAAAATTATCAGAAAAATTAACCCTTTTTACTCAAAAAATTGACATTCTTCCCATTTTTATATGTATTTTATTAGAAAAATACTAATAAAAAGAATAGTGATTCAATTTTATTTTTATTCGGCGATTCAGTTACGGAAAAAAATAAATGACTAAATTTACCATTCAAAATGTATCATTTAAGCTCTGAACGCATTTTTTGTGGTATTTAATAAATAATTAAATAATAATAATTAAATTAAAATTAATTTGTTGAAAATTCAACAATTTGGTTAAAACCTCGTTTTTCATAATGAAAATTTATTAAAAATTTTCCAAAGAATCTGAAGAATTTTTTTAAGCCTTTTAAACTTCTTAAAAAGCTTTGAAATTTATTTGAAATCTTCTAAAATTTACATTTTGTTTGAAACTTTTGGAAATATTTTTAAATTTCAGATTATTTATTTAACCAATTTCGCTACTACAAATTTTTTGTTTCTTAAAAATTCATTTCTATCTGTAGAAACTTCACTTTTTTGTGAAAATGAACTTTTTTCTTTAAAATTCAACTTTTTTTATGAAACTTGTATTTCCTGTCGAAAATTTAACTTATTTGGTTAACAAGTTATATATTTTGTTGAAAATTAATATTTTTTGTACAAAATCAATTTTTTTTAAAATTCAAATGTATGGTTGAAAATTAATATTTTTTAGTTGAAGATTCAAGTACTTTGTTGAAAGATCGTTTTTGTTGGTTAAATTCAAATGTTTTTTATTTTTAATTAAAATATTTTTTTGATAAAATATCAACTATTACATTTTGCATCAAAAATTTAATTTGAAATTATAGTAATAAATATAAAATAATTATTTAAATAATAATATTTAGTATTCTAAAAGAAATTTATTTGATTGGGAATAATTATTTTAACTATACCTTTATATAATATAAATAAATTCCAAAGATCAATACATTATCCAGCTAATCAAATTAAATATATTTTATTTATTTAGATAAAAATAAAAATTTTATTTTTAATCTTTTTAGGTCGAAAAATCTACTACTTGCTTGAAAATTGAACTATTTTCTTGAAAGTTAATTTTTTTGGTTGAAGATTAAGAATTTTAGTTGAAAATCATTTTTTTTTTGTTTTGTTAAAAATCAATATTTTTAAAAGAAAATTCAACTATTTCGTTGAACATTCAACTTATTGGTTGAAAATTAATTTTTTGGTTGAAAATTCATATTCTGGGATTAAAAATTGAACTGTTTTGTAGAAAATTTGTTTTTGTATTAAAAATTAATTCTCCTAAATGAAAATTTAACTACATTAATTTTTCAAACTATTTAGTTGAAAATTTATGCAATCGTTGAAAATTCCCCTTTTTTGTAGAAAAGTATTCTTGGATGAAAATTCAACTATTTGATTAAGCATTTCTGTATTTTGTTGAAAATTCGTCTTTTTAGTAAAAAATTAATCTTCTGTATTGAAAAATCGTTGTTTTTTTTTGTTAAAAATTAATTTTTTAACTGAAAATCTAACTTTTTTGTTCAACTTAACTTTTTTGTTAAAAATTCATATTTTTGGGTTGAAAACTCAAGTGTTTTGTAGAAAATTAATATTTTTCGCTTGAAAATTCAACAGTTTGGTACCTGTGCGAGTAGATTAAAATTTGAAAAATCTTTTGTTCTGTAAATAAAATAAAAAATTCTTCCTCCAAATATCACGAAATAATTTATTTTCAGAAGTATAAGTATAAGATAAAAAAATCAATTTTTTGAAGTACATTTTTTTACATTAAAAAGATAATTTTCACGAGACATGACTCAAAAATCTGATTTTAGGGTCAAAAACCCGTTTCTTGGTGACCGACGGGCGTCTAGTCTGCCAGACCGTTGTCCGCCCTTTGGTCGTATTTCGACTCTACCGGCCTGACGCGTGCATTTAGCAGGCAGTTTGGTCTCCGGCCCGTCGGGCCGATCACGTGCCGTCACGTATTGTTATCTGTGCCCCTTCTTTACATTATATTAAACATTAATCTTACATCAAAATCATTGCAACAAATCTTTCACGGAGTTTATAAGAAAAATGAGACAAAGAAGATAAGTAAATTCCGCCCTGAAGCAAAAAAAAAAAACATTCATTGAATCTCCGCGTCCACTGACGTCATTTGAAGAATAACAGTAATTATCAAAGAACTAACAACAATAAAATAAATTAAATAATGCCGCCCACCTTCAGCAGATAATCCTGAGCTGCGCAGATCCGTACATTGCAACATTTTAATTAAACAAACGATAATCAAACCACTCTGTGGCAACAACTCCAAAACGCAAGTAGCGAAAACAAACAATACCAACTTCTTCACACGAGGCTCGAACGATAAAGAAAAAGAGTCCGCTTCAGTCTTCACTCGACGGCACGCAGACCGCCCAATTTCTCCCCTCCTGCGCGGGGAGACGGGATGTGTCTTCAGCGCTAGCGCAGTGTCATGGTGGATGG
>JAABKJ010075445.1:37247619-37361499 GCA_011634705.1 Andricus grossulariae
GACGAATCCTCGGTGGTGAGATTTGAATCACCCCAGACACAGGATTTTGAATGCGGGAGTCACATCCACATTCCACCCCCGGTGTACAAACCTCGGTTGCGCCTGTGCCTGTGCGACTTCGACCCGCCTTGCATCCTCGTAGTCCATAACGCTGATCCTTGATGGTGGTTCGTGCTCCAAGTGAACACACTCCTTCTTCTATCCCTCTCTCGTCCTCAAAACTCGGTGAATGATGTAAACAAAAAGAAAAAATTATAATTCTTTATCCTGAAAAAATGGCTTTCGGGGTGAATTCGCAACAAATAAATTAAACAATGTTTGTGTAGATTGTTTCTGAGTAGACCAGATCGCGTTATTTAGTTTTGGGAGAGGAATAAAAGTGTTTGTCCTTCTAAAGTCGGCGTCAAAAGTACGCGAACTTCACTTTGATCACTCGCAACTCGTCCAAAAAAAAATCGCAGAGAACTCCAGCCAAGTACACGTGAAAGCTTAAGGTCTCCCGAATTGAACGATATGTATATTGTTGTTCTCAAAAAAATTTACGATAGCGCTGATGTAAAACGTGCCGAAAAACAAGGTTTTGGAGGCACTTTTTCTAAGCCTCGACTTTCGGGACTTCCCAAAACAAGCTGGACGTCTTAAAAAACTTCGAAAAAATTCTCAGGCGCTCCTTATGGTGCCTAGAATGAAACGCAGTTTTTCAGGTTTCGAAATATGTAATTGTTAAATAATTATGGACTGTTTTCCACAAACATATCATCTTGGAAAGAAATAATGATGGGAAGTTTTTTTATGGCTTAAAATGTGCAGTTTTGTAACGTGATTGAAGTACACTTTACAAAAATGAAATTAGATCAATATTTCACGAAATAATCCTTTACGAATATTTCGAGATTTAATAAGAATAGCCACCGTATAAAAAGTGTTAGAAAAAAGTATCCATTCCACAACAATAGGGACCTCAGAAGGAAGGAGGGAGTACCGGGGAGGGAAAAAGGCAAGATGTGGGAGAGTTCATTGCGCGCGACAGTGACGATCCGGAAAGTGATGGACAGCGGTCAATCATTTTGAGTCCGAAAATCCGAAAGGGAGCGATTTCGTGCAATAGTTATTGTGAACAATCGAGAACTCTGTTTTTGAACGTTATCAAGTGTTTGTCACCGATTAATTGATTTGATTATTGTGTTCTTCCACACCTTATTTATTAACTTTAGCAACTTTCCAATAGTATATTCATTCCATTTACAGACAGTTTAAATTATGTAACACCTAGGTTCATATATTCATAATAAACCCTATTTTATATCATCCTAGAGTGTTTTATTCATTAAATCAACAATTCAATTAACCACGACCCTTTACACGCAAACGGTTCATCTCTTTATAGTCTTTGTGTTAATAGCAAATTGTCCTTCGAGTCGGATCTATTCGCGGTGGATTCGGATTTGAATCAGATAGTGTGTAAAGTGTGTGCAAAATTGGATTACAGTGAAATTGTGCTGGAATGAGTGAGAAAGATAGTGTTGTGCGAAAGGACGCTAAGGACAGGGATGCGCCTGAAAAAGCTAACAATAGCGAAACGGGTAGTAGATCTGGAAGTGAAAGTGTCGATCTACCGACGTTAAGCAAGCTTCATCGCGAGCTAACGAGATTCCTGGCCCAGGAGCGAAGTTCGGGGACACGAGCACTCAAATCAAGCCCGGTCCAGAAAATCGGAAAAGTACTCGTGAGAATGGGGGTCTGCCTCAACAGAGGTGCGCCTACGTCGGCAGTTAGCAGAAGGGACGAGGGGGCTGGCGTGGGGGAACTTCTAGACGGACGAGCAGGGGAATGACCGCCCCATCACAAACAGAACAGGAACGTCCGAAATCAGCTGATCCTACAGCCGGCGAACTGACAGCCAGGCAAGTACAAGGGCATCAAGAAAGACGCGCTGAATCCGAGCGCCTGTGTGAACGTTCCCACAGGTCAGTATTCGTACCAGGGTCAAAAAGTATTATTTCAGAAATCTCCGTTCCAAGCTCAATCGTGCCCAAACGTCGAGAACTCCGTCAAGCCGAAGAACTAGATCGTCTTGAAGAAGAAGCGGAACGAAAGCGGCTTGAACGGAAGAAAGCAATCCTTAAACTTTGAAAAATACCTTGCTTGACAGGCAATCGCCTTCTAAAGTGCCTGAAAGGAGCAGCCTTGGAAGCAGTGAGAGCACTGCTGATGACCGACCGGGAAGACGAGGTGATAGAAACGCTGGAGCGACGTTTTGGTCGACCAGAGTACGTAAATAAATATTTAATGCGTAATATCACTAGTTTCCCAGAAATCAAGGAGAATCGTCTCCAATCAGTGCTATTATTTTCAGATTCAGTCTATTCAAGGAATTCATGGAATTCAAGGAATTCATGGAATTCAAGGAATTCATGGAATTCAAGGAATTCGTGGAATTCATGAAATCCAAGGTATTCATTAAATTCAAAGAATTCATGGAATTCGAGGAATTCATCTAGTACAAGGAATTCATCTAATTCAAGGAATTCACGGAATTCATGGAATTCAAGGAATTCATGTAAATCAAGGAATTCATGTAAATCAAGGAATTCATGGATTTTAAGGAATTCGAGGAATTCATGGATTTTAAGGAATTCGAGGAATTCATGGAATTCAAGGAATTCATGGAATTCAAGGAATTCATGAAATTCTAGGAATTCATGGAATTCAAGAAATTCATGGAATTGAAGGAATTCATGGAATTCAAGGAATTCATGGAATTCAAGGAATTCATGGAATTCTCAAATTCACGGAATTCATAGCATTCACGGAATTAATAAAATTCACGAAATTCATGGAATTCTCGAAATTCGTGTAATTCAAGGAATACATGGAATCCAGGGAATTCATGGAATTCAAGGAATTCATTGAATTCATGGAATTCATAGATTTTACGGAATTCACGGAATTCATGGCATTCCCGGAATTAATAGAATTCACGAAATTAATGGAATTCTTGAAATTCAAGATATTCATGTAATTCAAGGAATTAATGGAATTCAAGGAATTCTCGAAATTCAAGATATCCATGGAATTCAAGGAATTATTGGAATTCAAGGAATTCAAGAAATTCACGGAATTCATGAATTTCAAGGAATGCGTGGAATTCAAGGAATTCATGAAGTTCAAGGAATTCATGAAGTTCATGGAATTCAAGGAATTCATGGAATTTAAGGAACTCATGGAATTCAAGCAATTCATGGAATTTAAGGTATCCATGGAATTGAGGGAATTCATGGAATTCATGGAATTCAAAGAATTCATGAAATTCAAAGAGTGTATGGAATTCAAAGAGTTCATGGAATCCAAAGAATTCATGCAATTCAAAGAGTTCATGGAATTCAAAGAATTCATGGAATTCGAAGAATTCATGTAATTAAAAGAATTCATAGAATTAAAGGAATTCACAGAATTCCAGGAATTCATGTAATTAAAAGAATTCATAGAATTCAAGGAATTCACAGAATTCCAGGAATTCATAGAATTCAAGGAATTCGTGGAATTCAAGGAATTCGTGGAATTCAAAGAATTCATGGAATTCAAGAAATATATAGAATTTAAGGAATTCGTGGAATTCAAGGAATTCACGGAATGAATGGAATTCACGGCATTCATAGAATTCAAGAAATTAGTGGAATTAACGGAATTCGTGGAATTCACGGAATTCATGGCATTCACGGAATTAATAGAATTCACGAAATTCATGAAATTCTCGAAATTCACGGAATTCATGGCATTCACGGCATGAATAAAATTCACGAAATTCATGGCATTCTGGAAATTCAAGGAATTCGTGAAATTCAAGAAATACATGGAATTCAAGGAATTAATGAAATTCAAGGAATTCTCGGAATTCAAGATATTCATTGAATTCGAAGAATTAATAGAATTCGAGGAATTCATTGAATTCGAAGAATTAATAGAATTCGAGGAATTCATGGAATTCAAGGAATTCGTAGAATTCCAGGAATTCATGAAATTCAAGAAATTCATGGAATTCAAAGAGTTCATGGAATCCCAAGAATTCATGGAATTCAAAGAATGCATGGAATTCAAAGAATTCATGGAATTCGAAGAATTCATGTAATTAAAAGAATTCATAGAATTCAAGGAATTCACAGAATTCCAGGAATTCACAGAGTTCCAGGAATTCACAGAATTCCAGGAATTCATGGAATTCAAGGAATTCACAGAATTCCAGGAATTCATGGAATTCAAGGAATTCGTGGAATTCAAAGAATTCAAGGAATTCATGGAATTCAAGAAATATATAGAATTTAAGGAATTCGTGGAATTCAAGGAATGCATGGAATTCACGGAATTCACGAAATTCACGGAATTCATGAAATTCACGGAATGAATGGAATTCACGGCATTCATGGAATTCAAGAAACTAGTGGAATTCACGGAATTCGTGGAATTCACGGAATTCATGGCATTCACGGAACTAATAGAATTCACGAAATTCATGAAATTCTCGAAATTCACGGAATTCATGCCATTCACGGCATGAATAAAATTCACGAAATTCATGGCATTCTGGAAATTCAAGGAATTCGTGAAATTCAAGGAATACATGGAATTCAAGGAATTAATGAAATTCAAGGAATTCTCGGAATTCAAGATATTCATGGAATTCGAGGAATTAATAGAATTCCAGGAATTCATGGAATTCATGGAATTCTAGGAATTCATGGAATTCTAAGAATTCATGGAATTCAAAGAATTCACAGAATTCAAGGAATTCATGGAATTTGAGGAATTTCTGGAATTCGGAAAATTCATGGAATGCCAGGGATTCATGGAATTCAAGGTATTCATGGAATTCATGGAATTCATGGAATTCATGGAAGTTACGGAATTCGTGGAATTCATGGAAGTTAAAGAATTCATAGAATTTAAGGAATTTGTGGAGCTAATGGAATTCGGAAAATTCATGGAATGCAAGGAATTCATGGAATTCAAGGAATTCATGGAATTCACGGAATTCATGGATGTTACGGAATTCGTGGAATTCACGCAAATAATAGAATTAAAAAAATTCATGTAATTCTCTAAATTAATGGAATTCTAAGAATTCATGGAATTCAAAGAATTCATATAATTTAAGGAATTCATGGAATTTGAGGAATTTGTAGAATTCATGGAATTCGGTGATTTCGTTGAATTCCAGGAATTCATGGAATGCTAGGAATTCATGGAATTCAAGGAATTCATGGAATGCATGGAAGTCGAGGAATTCAAGGAATTCAAGGAGTTCAAGGAATTCATGGAATTCAAGGAATTCATTGAATTCATGGAATTCAAGGAATTCATGAAATTCATGGAATTCAAGGAATTCATGAAATTCATGGAATTCAAGAAATTCATGAAAATCAAGGAATTCATGGAATTTAAGGAATTCAAGGAATTCATAGAATTCAAGGAATTCATGGAACTCAAAGAATTCATAGAATTCAAGGAATTCATGGAATTCAAAGAATTCATAGAATTCAAAGAATTCATAGAATTCAAAGAATTCATAGAATTCAAAGAATTCATAGAATTTTTTTTTGCGATTTTAGATGAAGGCAATTTAAACGGGGTTCGTTAAATGAGGTAGGGGTAGTTCTTGAGGGTTGCTGAATATTTCTGTGGTTATAAGGATATTTAATACAGTCTTGGAAATGCGTGTCTTGTGATTATTATCGATTAAATTTTTTTTGCGATTTTAGATGAAGGTAATATAAACGGGGTTCGTTAAATGAGGTATGGGTAGATGTTGAGGGTTGCTGGCTATTTCTGTGGTTATAAGGATATTTAATACAGTCTTGGAAATGCGTGTCTTGCGATTATTATCAATTAAATTTTTTTTGCGATTTTAGATGAAGGCAATCTAAACGGGGTTCGTTAAATGAGATAGGGGTTGTTTTTTAGGGTTGTTGAATATTTCTGTGGTTATAAGGATATTTAATACAGTCTTAAAAATGCGTGTCTTGTGATTAGGATCAATAAAAAATTTTCTTGACGATTTTAGAAAAAGGCTGTCGAGATGTGGTTCGTTAAATGTGGTAGGGGTAGTTCTTGAGGGTTGTTGGATATTTCTGTTGTTATAAGAATATTAATTTGTCTTGGAAATGCGCGTCTTGTGATTTTTATCAATTTAAAAATATTTTGGCTATTCTAGATGAAGGCAGTCGAGACGGGGTTCGTTAAATGTGGTAGGGGTAGTTCTTAAGGGTTATGAATTATTACTGTGGTTATAAGGATATTTAATACAGTTTTGGAAATACGCGTCTAGTGATTACTATCAATTAGGGATTTTTTTTGTGATTTAAAATGAAAGCAGTCGAGACGGGGTTCGTTAATTGTGGTAGGGGTAGTTCTTGCGGGTTGTTGGATATTTCTGTAGTTATAAAGATATTTAATACAGTCTTGAAAATGCGTATCTTGTGATTATTATCAATTCAAGATTTTTTTGGTGATTTAAAATGGAGGCAGTTAAGACGGGGTTCGTTAATTGTGGTAGGAATAGTTCTTGCTGGTTGTTGGATATCTCTGTGGTTATAAGGATATTTAATACAGTCTTAAAAATGCGCGTCTTGTGATTATGATGAATTAAAAATTTTCTGGGCGAGTTTAGATAAAGGCAGTCGAAACGGGGTTCATTAATTTTGGTAGGGGTAGTTCTTGAGGGTTGTTGCATATTTCTGTTATTATAAGAATATTAATTACATTCTGGGAAATGCGCGTCTTGTGATTACTATAGATTTAAAAATCTTTTGGCTATTTTAGATGAAGGCAGTCGAGACGGGGTTCGTTAAATGTGGCAGGGGTAGTTCTTGCGGGTTGTTGGATATTTCTGTGGTTATAAGGATATTTAATACAGTCTTGGAAATGCGTGTCTTGTGATTATTATCGATGAAAAATTTTTTTTGCGATTTTAAATGAAGGAAATTTAAACGGTGTTCTTTAAATGAGGTAGAGGTAGTTCTTGCGGGTTGTTGGATATTTATGTGGTTATAAGTATATTCAATACAGTCTTGGAAATGCGCGTCTTGTGATTATTATCAATGAAAATTTTTTTTTCGATTTTAGGTGAAAGAAATTTAAGCGGGTTCCGTTCAATCAGGCAGGGGTAGTTCTTGAGGGTTGCGGGATATTTATGTTTTTATAAGGATATTTAATACAGTCTTGGAAATGCGTGTCTTGTGATTATTATCAATGTAATTTTTTTTGGCGATCTTGAATGAAGGAAATTTAAACGGTGTTCTTTAAATGAGGTAGGAGTAGTTCTTTAGGGTTGTTGGATATTTATGTGGTTATAAAGATATTCAATACAGTCTTGCGGGTTGTTGGATATTTCTGTGGTTGTAAGGATATTTAATACAGTCTTGGAAATGCGTGTCTTGTGATTATTATCAATTTAAATTTTTTTGGCGATTTTAGATGAGGGCAGTTTAAACGGTGTTCGTTAAATGAGTTCGGGTTAGTTCTTGACGGTTTCTGTATATTTCTGTGGTCATAAGGATATTAAATACAGTCTTGGAAATGCGTGTCTTGTGATTATTATCGATGAAAATTTTTTTGCCGATTGTAGATGAAGGAAATTTAAACGGGGTTCGGTAAATCAGGTAGGGGTGGTACTTGAGGGTTGCTGGATATTTCTGTGGTTATAAGGATATTCAATACAGTCTTGAAATTGCGTGTCTTGTGATAATGATCAATTTAAATTTTTTTGGCGATTTTAGATTGTGGAAATTTGAACGGTGTTCCGTTCAATCAGGCAGGGGTAGTTCTTGAGGGTCTTTGGATATTTCTGTGGATATGAGGATATTTAATACAGTCTTGGAAATCCGTGTCTTGTGATTATTATCAATGAAATTTTTTTTTTCCGATTTTAGATGAAGGAAATTTAAACGATGTTCGTTAAATGATGTCGGGGTAGTTCTTGCGGGTTCTTGGATATTTCTGTGGTTGTAAGGATATTTAGTACAGTCTTGGAAATGCGTGTCTTGTGATTATTATCAATGCAATTTTTTTTTGGCAATTTTAAATGAAGGAAATTTAAACGGTGTTCGTTAAATGAGGTAGGGGTAGTTGTTGAGGGTTGCTGGATATTTCTGTGGTTATAAGGATATTTAGTTCCGTCTTAGAAATGCGTATCTTGTGATTATTATCAATGCAATTTTTTTTGGCGACTTTAGATGATGGAAATTTAATCGTGGTTCGTTAAATGAGGTAGGGGTAGCTCTTGAGGGTTGTTGGATATTTCTCTGGTTATAAGGATATTTAATACAGTCTTAGAAATGCGTGTCTTGTGATTATTATCAATAAAAATTTTTTTTGGCGACTTTAGATGATGGAAATTTAATCGTGGTTCGTTAAATGAGGTAGGGGTAGTTCTTGAGTGTTGATGGATATTTCTGTGGTTATAAGGATATTTAATACAGTCTTGAAATGCGTGTCTTGTGATTAATATCAACGAAAATTGTTTTTGCGATTTTAGATTTAGGAAATTTAAACGGTGTTCTTTAAATGAGGTTGGGGTAGTTCTTGAGGGTTGCTGGATATTCCTGTGGTTATAAGGATATTTAATACAGTCTTGGAAATGCGTGTCTTGTGATTATTATCAATTAAATTTTTTTCTGCGATTTTAGATGAAGGCAATTTAAACGGGGTTCGTTAAATGAGGTAGAGGTAGCTCTTGAGGGCTGCTGGATATTTCTGTGGTTATAAGGATATTTAATACAGTCTTGGAAATGCGTGTCTTGTGATTATTATCAATTAAAAAACTCTTGACCTTCGTACGTGGAATTTGTTTCGTTCAGCGAACGAGGCGGGCGGGATGTTAATAATTTGTTTGATGATATTGTTCCTCTTTTGATTGACCTTCAGGTTTCATTGATCATAACATGGTCTCCGCCCAATACTTACCCTCTTTAAAGTTTTCCCTCTGTTTTTGAGTTTCGGGCACTACCTTTTCGTTGTGTTGGAACTCAGGTAGTAGCGTGAGGCTTCTTTTGTTGAGCAGCCTCGGACCCTTTTTTCTGCTCTGTTCAGTTTCAATAAAGGTGTAGGTGAGTGTAGCCACTTTTTGGTGGTCGCAACGATTAAAATCAATTGTGCTTGTTTTCGAGACAATTCAGGTATTTTGAGTCCTTTAATTCAAAGTCTGTGGTCCTTCAAGTTTCTATTGCTTTTGCAATGATTTCCCGACTCGATCGTCTTCTGGTGTTGCGGGAAGTGACAAGTCGGATGACGTATTACCTCCGGTCGCATCGGGATCGATTGTTTGGTGAACGATCGTGGTCGTAGCTTCTGGAGGCTACATCTGTGCCAATTTTCAAAAACAACCAGAACCTTTTTTTTTGGCACAAAAGGAGTGCTGTATCGGACCGGCTACGGGACTCGTACCCCAGATTAAATCGATACAAGGTATTTAGAAGCTAATAATCACGGTGAGAAATTGTCTTGTTCATTTTCGTTGGCTTTAACATGACTGAGCATGATTCCTTCGCTACCCCACGCCAGTCCGTCATTATTTCAAACCATTTTGGTCCTTCGAGCCGGATAGTGGGTTGGCGAAAGGAGCATGATCTTAAAGTAAGTCTTTGGAAATTTCAAGGTTTTAGCAGATTGTTTGACGTTTTGAAGAATGCATTGTTATTAATGTCTTCCGAAAGAATTTTAATAGTGAAGACATCTTACGTACATGGAATATCATTTTCTGTGCCTTTTGAACATCGAGTTCAAAATAGACTGATATTGCAATAAATCACGCTGATAAAATATCCCACATCTAAAATTTAATTTTGAAGCTAAAAACTGGGAAAAATATCATATTTAATCGATAAATTAATCTTATAATGTGAATTAAAAACTATACAGGTTCGGATTCTTATTTTCTGAATATTTACTTTTTGTGGATTTTTAAGGTCTTGAAATTTCTTGAAATTCGTAGCGATATCTTTTGTCTTCTTAAAATCGATGATAAGACAGGAACGTTTTAGTAACATAAATTGAAACTAAAAAGAAGGAACGTATTAAAAAGATAAAAAGTTTGCTGTGTGTTTGCTCTCAATATTGCAAACGTCTCGAGACACGCTCTCACGCATTACAACCACACTGCTGATGGATTGTTTGCAACATTGCCAGCGTCTCGAGACAGGCTCTCAGGCATGACAACCTGACTCACTGACTGTGATTGTTCTCAACATTGCAGAATTCTCCAGACAGGCTCTCAGCATGAGAAACACAATGCTGTTGGATTGTTTGCAACATTGCGAACTCCTCGAGAGAGGCTCTTAGGTATGAACGCTTACTCACCGACTGTGTGATTGTATTCAACATTGCAAACCTCTCGAGACACGCTCTCAGGCCTGACAACCATACTGCTGGTGGATGGTTTTCATTATTGCGAGCGCCTCGAGACAGACTCTCAGGCATGACAAACTTACTCACTGAATGTGTGATTGTTCTCAACATTGCAAACGTCTCGAGACAGACTCCCAGGCATGATAACCACAATGCTGGTGGATTGTTTGCAACATTGCGAACGCTTCGAGGCAGACTCACAGGCATGACAATCTTACTCACTGGCAACGTGAATGTTCTCAACATTGCAAACGGCTCAAGATAGGCTCTCAGGCATGACAAACTGACCCACTGACTAAGTGATTGTTCTCAACATTGCAAACGTATCGAGACAGACGTTCGGGCATGATAACCACAACGCTGGTGGATTGTTTGCAACATTGCGGACGCCACGAGGCAGACTATCAGGCATGACAATCTTACTCACTGGCTGTGTGATTGTTCTCAACATTACAAACGTCTTGAGACCGGCTCTCAGGCATGACAATCATACTGCTGACGGATGGTTTGCATTATTGCGAGCGCCTCGAGACAGGCTCTCAGGCATGACAAACTGACCCACTGACTGTGTGATTGATCTCAAGATTGGAAACGTCTCAAGACAGGCTCTCAGGCATGATAACCACAATGCTGGTGGATAGTTTGTAACATTGCGGACGGCTCGAGGCAGGCTCTAAGGCATGACAGTCTCACTCACTGGCTGTGCGATTGTTCTCAACATTGCAAACGCCTCGAGACGGGCTCTCAGGCCTGACAGACATATTGATGATGGATTGTTTGCAACATTGCAAACGCCTCGAGGCACGCTTCCAGGCGTGAGAAACGGACTCACTGACTGTGTGATTGTTCTCAACATTGCAAACGTCTCGAGACAGGCTCTCAGGCATGACAACCAGACCCACTGAATGTGTGATTGTGCTCAACATCGCAAACGCCTCGAAACAGTTCTTCAGGCATGATAACCACAACGCTGGTGGATTGTTTGCAACATTGCGGATGCCTCGAGGCAGACTCTCAGGCATGACAATCTTACTCACTAGCTGCGTGATGGTTCTCATCATTGCAAACGGCTCGAGACAGGCTCTCAGGTATGAAAAACTTACTCACTGGCTGTGTGATTGTTCTCAACATTGCAGAATTCTCCAGACAGGCTCTCAGGCATGAGAACCACAGTGATGGCGGATTGTTTGCAACATTGCGAACTCCTCGTCACAGGCTTTCAGGTATGACAAACTTACTGACCGACTAAGTGATTGTTTTCAACAATGCAAACGTCTCGAGACACGCTCTCAGGCATAAAAACCACACTGCTGATGGATTGTTTGCAACACTGCGACCGCCTCGAGACATACTGTCAGGTATGACCAACTGACACACTGACTGTGTGATGGTTTGCAACATTGCAAACACCTCAAAACGGGCTCTCAGACATGACAGACATATTGATGATGGATTGTTTGCAACATTGCAAACGCCTCGAAACAGGCTTTTCAGGTATGACTAGCTTACTCACTGAATGTTTGATTGTTCTCAGCCTTGCAAACGTCTCGAGACAGGCTCTTAGGCATGACAACCATACTGCTGATGGATTGTTTGCAACATTGCGAACGCCTCGAGACAGGCTCTCAGGCATGACAAATAATATATATGTATATCATACCAATGTTATGCAAGTAATGATTTTTAACGGACGAGTAGTTTGGACATTTGGCGAGGATGTGTAAAAGATCTTAATTTTCACTTAGATTACATAATTGGAAAATCTGTAGTGGATTGATTACAATTGTTCCAGCTTTAGAGGTCAACTAAATGATGAACCTGGAGGAAATTCTTATTTGAGCGAAAATATGCGTAAAGAGGAAAGAAGCTTTGAATAGCAGATATTGCTGAGGTAGTGCATCATTGTGTAAAATGTTACTGTATATACAACTAAAGTTACTGTTTTCCAATCTTAAGAGATCCCGCGAATGGAAAAAAGCACGGTATCCATCAGCTATAGTATCAATTTGAGTTATAAGATTGGGATTATTGAGATCCATGAGATTGTGACTTATGCCCGCTCCCTCTAAATATCTAATAAGTTGACATAGCCAGTTTAACATTTTTTATGTTTGCGGTTTCGGCTAGCTTTAGTATACAAAGTTTAGGATAGCGCGAGTCTTCCATATCAAAAATCTTTGCCGCCCAATTCAGCGCCGCATACAATAAGGAACTCTTTATAATAGAGTCATGAATTTTGATAATGGAAGACCATGAGGAGGCTGACACTGAGTGGGCTCTGCTAAGTGCTGCATGTGCAGCTAAGTTGAAAGACCTATTCTATAAAAAATCGTACCCAAGTATTCAAAATAAGAAACAAACTCCAAAGAGCTACCATCATATTTCAGACCAAGGAGTTTTGCACTGATCCGACCTTTCTTGAATATAATGTATTTAGTTTTGTTGTTCTCAACCGTGAGTTTATTTATATTACAACACTCCTGGAGGGCATTGCGTTTTCTTATTGCAATGACGGTGATAGACGTCTGAGAGGAATGTCAAGCGGAAGAAGATTTCCCAAGATTTTGTAGAAAGAATTATAGATTTCATTTTGAAACCTCTGAATCTATTAACAGTATCCCAGAACGTTTTGCTATCGTTGACACTCTGAAGGCCCGCCAGAATATTGGATTCAAAACTCGCTTTTTTATTAGCTATCTGTGCTTGGTACGATTTTTAACTTTGGCATAAACCAACTTAGTCTCATCCGAGAAATTTGCCCTGCTGGTTTCTTTCAAGATATGATTTGCTTTGGCGACATTTTTTATCACTGACCACATATCTGTTTTTTTCGCGCTATCGATAATAGCCTCGATAAAGTTTGAATTATTATAATCTATGTCTACTTTCTCAAAGTTAACCTCTAGTCTATGACAAAGTATAATTCGTCCGAGAAGATCTCCCGTTTTTCGTATGACCTTACACTGTTGACTATACTCATCCCTAATGCTCATCACGAATACTCGCGAGCATTGACTTCGCGAAATTAGTATATAGTGTGATATATAATACTCACTTGAGTTCTGGTTGAGTATACGATTATTTCAATATTTGATGTTCGTAAAGCACTACGTGCCTCCATCTGCTGAATGTTGGATGCAATCGCAGTTTTGTCTGCCCAGCCCAAAATCTGACAGTATTAAAGAGAACGGAAGGTGACCGTACACTGGACGCTAGCGCACTCGCCGCTTCGGGCACAAAGTTCCGGTATTTCAACGGGAAGTTTACTTTCTACCATGCACGAAGAGGCAATCCATGGCCATGGGCAATGGCGTCTGGTCGTTCGTGTCAAACAAGATCCTGACGGCTGCTTTGTGCTTCTTTGGTGATATCTCGAGCATTCATTTCGTGAGTTGTGATTTTTAACATTACATTAAGACAAACTTTCTGGTAGAGAATTAATTAAGTGTTATTTGACGTGAGATCGTGGGCTTTTATGAAAATAATAAATAAAATATAATACATTATATGCTCAGTTCGGCGTCACTTAGCGATCTCGAGTGAAAAGCGTCGTGTTCCTTGCCCTTCATCAAATTGCATAATTATCAAAAGGAATGAGTGCTCGAGGATCCGGCAGAATAAAACAGTGGATTATGGTATAAAATTCGAAATGATTTTATACATATGTGTATTTTTTGCAGGTATCACTTAGATTCTAGAAAATGTTTCGCCTAATTCACGTGGCCTTTTTCCAATCGGTCACATCCGATACATCAATTTTTGTAACCAATCGATCGCAATCAGCAATTACCTTTTAAGAATGCCGATTCAAATAATTTTTACTGCCGATTAAAATGCATCCAATCGATTTTTGTTTCCTGGGTTTTTATTATTATTATTCAGGTTTAGTTCGTCTCCGAGATTGTAGAAGCGCTGAAAATCGTGTAAGGAAAAATACATTGGGCTCTTATGACACCTTCCACTCTCTTTAATACTCTCTACCCAAAATGAAATCTTATACTGCACTACACTTGGACGTGGCGCGGCGGTTAAGTACAGGGCAAATTTACTACTGAACTACTACAGTATAATCCAGTAGTATAGTAGTAGTTTACGATAGGTATGCCCTTAGTAAACTAAGGTCGGCGTCAAAAGTACGCAACCCTCACTTTGAACGCTTTCAACTCGTTAAAAAAAATCGCAGAAAATATTGGACAGGTAAACGAGAAAGCTTAAGGTCTCCCGAATTGAAAGATATGTATATTGTTGTTCTTAGAAATTTTTTACGATAGCGCTGATGTAAAACGTGCCAAAAAACAAGGTTTTGGAAGCACTTTTTTTAAGCCTCGACTTTCCAGGCTTCCGAAAACGAGCTGGACGTCTTGAAAAATCTGAAAAAATTCACAGACACTCCTTAAAATGTCCAGAATGCAACGCAGTTTTCCAAATTTCGATATATGAATTTTTTCAATAATCACAGACCATTTTCATCAAACATATCATCTTGGAAAGAAATAATGATAGGAAGTTGTTTTATGACTAAAGATGTGCAGTTTTGTAACGTGATTGAAGTGCAATTTGAAAAAATGAAATTAGATCAATAATTCGCCAAATAAACCTTTACGCATATTTCGGAATTTAATGAGAATAGCCACCGTATAAAAAGTGATGAAAAAAATCTGCCCGCTGGGCGGGCACATTCTCATTGCGCGCTACGCGCGACTCGCTTCGCTCGCAAATTTGAGCGCGCCGAGGGCGCGCGACTGTTGGTTCTCGCGCTTCGCGCTCGAGAATATATTTATCTCATGCTTCGCGCTCGATAATGTATTTATCTCGCGCTACGCGCTCGGTCTTTGGATTTTCCACACATTTGTGGACAGACTCAGATTCAGAAAGAAATTCAGAAAATTGAAAAAGTGAGGCCGGTAAGGTAGGTATTTATGCGTGTCACATGCCCTTAATCTGCATCGCCATACTGCAGTGAGCAAATTTTGGTATAGAACATAGAAATGGCACCAGAAAAGAAAATTAAAAGATTGTGTTTACCTATCAATTTCCTCTGAAATACATTAGACTATTGTAAAAGAACTAGAACTTATTCGATACCGCCAATAAAAAAAAAACTGACAGCCGGGAATCGCTATTCTGCTCCAATTTAATGAAGTGAAAATACGATAGATAGCGCTGGCGTCGTCATTCTAGTTACTTTTCGAATAAAAATGGAGCGATAATGAGGCGAAAGATTATCCAGGCAAGGCTAGAAATAGGAAATTATCTTCGATTCGTGTAAAGTTTAACAGACAAGGTTATTTTTTGTTGCAGCGAATCTTTCACCTGGAATCGATGTAAACTTTATCTTCCGTTTTTTCTGTGAACGCAGAATTATCTATCCCGCTTATTGAGAGGTCTTTAAGTACGCATAATTTATACAGACTGATGATCCAAAAATGCTCTTTTTAATAAGCCGCATCTTTTATATTCGGCACAATTTTCCAGCATGAGCTATTAAGAAAAAAACTTTTTTGGTTAAAAATACCAAAAAATGTGTGTTTTTTTTTAAAGTTATAACTCTTGACCTATGAAGGCTGGAAGATTATTTTTTTTACATTTACACATGAATGAAATTTTTTTCTCTCTCATCATTAACACATATTTACCCACAAATGAAGTATTTTGAAAATTAAAATTAAAAAAAAATCTAGAATATTTTTTCGTGAAATTGACAATTTCTAAAGTACAGATATTAACTTCAGAATCGGGGTTTTTAGCCTCTTTTTTGAAAAAATCGGGGTTATTTAAAGACTTATAACTCTGCGCCTAATACTGAAAGAAGGTTCTTTTTTTTATATTTTTTGTTAACTTTTTCAGAATTTTCTCAATTTCACGAAGGCAGTCTACGAAAACACGATTTTTGGAAAATTGTTCAAAAATATTTTCGGGACGCATCGTACTCATGTTTGGAAAATTTTAAATACTCATCAGGACCCCTCAATAACAAGCTATAGCAAACAAACGCGCTTAACATACATAACGCAATGAAAAATTACCAGATGCATGGACTAATGTGACGAAAGTTTTTTAGACTGAAAGTTATTGTGTTTAGTGGTAATGTTGAATTTAAAACTTTGCAGGTATGAAAATGGAATGTGCGTTGTTTTTAATACTTTTCACGTATAAATCATGTAGAAGGCATTTAATATTTATAAAGTAGATCGTTATATCTTGGAGTCTTAAGAAATAAGAATATTCTCTTCCTTTTCAGTTCTGATCTTTTTTTA
Source organism: Andricus grossulariae (assembly GCA_011634705.1). Lineage (NCBI taxonomy): Eukaryota > Metazoa > Arthropoda > Insecta > Hymenoptera > Cynipidae > Andricus > Andricus grossulariae. The sequence continues at coordinate 37,264,275 of JAABKJ010075445.1, forward strand.
AATAAAAAATTCGAACATAGCAACCATTTTTTTACATAATAGGGAGTTTTTGCATATCGTTCCGTAGCTTACGGTAAACGCTAAATGATACGCTAAAGAACGTCGGATAGCGGAAAACCGTAACACTAAACTCGCAAAGCATGCGTAGAAACGTCATCACGTGACTTTAGCGTTTACCGTAAGCTACGTAACGATATGCAAAAACTCCCTAATAATTGAAACTTTCTTTACCGTATTGATATAAGAGTATAGGAAATATGATTTTTTTTTGTTTTGATAAAAGTATATATTTTTCTATTCAGGGGCCGTGTATAAATTGCGTGAAGAAATTAATTACGTCCCAATAATTATCAATCGGAAAATACCCTAATGGGGCCTTACGCTCTGTCTATTTTCTTCCCCTTACATTGACAATGAAAGAATTGTAAGAGCCCTTACTGTTGGAGAATATATCAAAAGTTGAAACCCTTAATTATATTGTATATCATATTTTATTGGCGAATAAGTGAGAGAAAAAAACGTATTTCTTGTTAATTAGTTCGTCATTTAATATTATAAGATTTTGTTATTGTTATACTTTAAATATTTTTAAATATTGTGTTAGAATTGCAACTTTGATTTTTTTAAAGTGTTTCAATGAAGAAATGTATGCACTTGAGCTCTCGAATTCAGTAACTCGCCCGACGCTCGAAAACGCTAAATGCATTGGCCCCCAGATTTCAAGAAATTGGAATGTTCAAATTCACAAAATTAATTTTTTAAATATAGGCTTAGGCTTATAGACTTTATAACAAGGCAGATTCTATTTACAAATCTTGTGTCCTAAAATTAGATCTGAGAATAAAAATTAAAAACTGAAAAAACATTTTTTCTCTTAATAATATTCAATAAGTGATTAAAACATAAATCATCATAACTCGTGAAAATATTATTGAAACTGTTTGAAATTGAGTGCACATACATAGTATACTCGGCGAATGCCTGCAAAATGATAAAAAGTTGAAAATGACCATTTGTTTGATAATATCCAATTGAAAATTAAGGCCGATCGGTGACCACATTTTTCTACTTTCAGAGACAAAAAGTATCGAGGCAACTTCAGATTTGAAACAGCCTTCAGGGAGAAAGTTGTTCTATATAGTTCAAAGAAAATTTCTGGAATATTTGAGATAGATTTACTAAAAATTGACTGAAATATGTACTTTGTAAAATAGTACGAGAGTCGGATGAGTTGTTGGATTCGAGAGCTCAACTGCCTATCTGCGATAAAGATGAAATTTTTTTTTATTTATAATTTTTTTTTTGAAGTTGTACCTATATTATTCAGATTTTTTTACGAGTGCAGAAAGATAAGTATGAGAGTAGAAAATGTATAAGTACAAATGCTAATAATGTAAAAAATGCCCATACATTTTATTATAATTCTAAGAAAATAATTATACTCGAAGTAAGAATTCTACGAACATATAGTTTGCGAAGTACATGATTTGCACATTTTTATTTGGGTATTTATTAATAAGTTCACGTGTTTTTTATGGTTACGATTTAAAAGAAAATAATATTCAATAAATGCTCACGTATTATAATAATAATGACTATTATAATTCATCATTCTAAGAAAAGTAGTATTCGTCTGGGAGAATCAAAAAATTTCTAATAGGGTCGTTCAAAATTAACCCTAGAAGGACTATACGGGTTTATACGGCACCCCATTCAAATTTTGAAGTGCGTTTCTGACTGTAGACAGCTATGATTGGGTGCGGGACCCTAACCATAATTCACTTCAACTATACGTCAGTCGATTTTTGTCAGTGAGTGAGGTCAGTAGTGCGTTCTTGCGCTGAGAAATAAGCAACCCGCTTTTGCTCCGACTCTTTTCTTAGTCCGCTTTTGCTATCAGCCCCTCAGTTGTCGATGTTTCGACCTTTAATTTTAAAAGGCCTGCGCAAAATGTGGGGGAAATACGGAGAACGAGCGCGAAGCGCGAGAACCAACAGTCGCGTGCCCTAGGCACTAAAGGGATATATAGCCCTTTGTAGATTCAACAGTTGTAATTTTACAAAAATTTGGTAGAACTGTTTTGACGTATATTTAGTTTTTAATAATCACTAGGTAAAAAAATTTGTTTATTCAAACATTTTTTCATAATTAAAATTTTCAATTTTGAAAAAAACGGTCTTACGATTATTTTATTTGTTTGCGCAAAATATTCAATGCGCATACTATTTAAGAATAATAATATTCATGTAGTTAATGCAGCCACATTCACGAATATTCAGTTTTATTGTAGTTCTCAGAAAATATCTTTGGGACTGACTGTAAAATAAAAATTAGTCGATTAAAACAAATAGAGCACAGACTGTGTCTATTGCGAAAACATTCGCAAAACCCGAGTTCATATACTTCGTTATAACACCGGAACCGGAAGAAAACGAAATGTCCTACGGAAGTCAGAGACGTCGCAAACGCAGTTCCTACGCGGAACTGGACGCCTATTGTATCACGGTCGTCCTTTAGCCTCCTTTATTATGCGGAAACTCCGCCTTCTCGAAGAATATAAATGATGAAACTGCTTCTCCTATTTTACAGTAAATGTCTTGTTTTTAGAAGTATAAATCAGGAAGTAAAGACATTTTTATGTTTAAAGTTTCACTTTCACTGTGATTTAACGATTAAATTATTCAGTTTCTAACTTTTTTCTCCTATCTTCATTACAAAATGTTAAGCCGAATAAATTTCAATTCCTGCTCTACAACAAAAGTAGCGACACCATTGTCACAAGTTTGTTGAAAAAATGGTACAAGTGGAGGATATTTGAGCTTGAAAGGGAGATCATACATAGGTAATACGTGAAAGGTGTATCAATAAAAGAATCCTTTTATAAGATCACCCTTAATACATTTACATTTGAATTTTAACAAAATATTAATTAAAATATTTTTTAGATCTCATACGTGTGAACTGATGGTTTAACAATAGTAGTAAAGTAACTCAGGTTCTTAGTTTTTTACCAGGTGTGTATATTAATGACAAAGTTTCGTAAGCAATAAAATTGGATCTGTATACTAACAAAATTAACATACCCTTCTTCAATAGTAGGCGGGTTTTGCAAGTTTTATTATTTAAAATGTTTATCAATTCAGTTCTTGGTTAAAAATATCAAAAACCTTCACATTTATTAAGAGAGAAGTGCACTGATACCCAAATTTTAGAGATTAAAAATAATGGTTGTGGGATTTACTACAATAAGAGATACGATTTAAAGGACGATTTATGATATATCTCAGCTTACTGACATTAGAATCAATAACCGCAAGGGGATAGAATATAAGTTATACGTTATAAAGTCGAACCTATAAAGCAGATAAAACGGAAGAATTATGAGAATAAAAAATAGAAAAATACATCAGGGACAACTGTACCATAGTGAGAAACCTTTTACATTATATAGTATTTAAAAAATAGGTTTTATACGATAGTCACATTAATTGGTTGGTAATTGTTTACTTTGATAAATATACCGTAATTTCACGAAAATCGTTGAAAACCTTTTGGAAAATCTTTTTTGAAAGACCCGCGTCGAAAGTAAGGACTTCTATAAAGTGCTTCAATTCAGCAGGCTGTGCGAGAATAATATTGGCGCATACGCATTTTGGAACACATCTATTTTTCGAATCAACGCAATGGACATGCGCACTATAGAGATACGTAAATTTGCACACCGACAAAATAAAAATATTCTCACAAATTCTTTAAACAAAATTTTACACAAATTTGGCTGGAAACCACCATGCGGGATCAAAAATTTGACGAAAAAGTGTATAAATACTGGTAGATAATTTTTCCGGACGCTTACTGCAAAAAATAGCATGTGTTTGACGTTCGCACAGACAGCTCCTACTCATACAATTGCAACATTTGCCTTCATCGCATGCTTCCAGTTTCATACTTGACAGACATCGCCTAGTAAGTGCACTCGTAACACAAATAGCTATTTCTTAGCACTGAAATAAAATAAAAGTCGGAGGAAACCCAAAAAGTTTAGAATTCTGCCCAAAAAAAATTCAAATCTGTATTTAACTTCTGGAAAGTGCCGATGTCTCCATCTTTGCTCAAACCACGTATAATAACGTATTTTAAGGTGCTGATTAGCAATATAACTTTTTAATTAAAATTGACCCAAATACAGGTAAAAAAATTTTCAAAATATTTTTGAATTTTATTTTATGGGATGTATTTGAGGAAATATCACCATCTTTCGTCTAAAAGATCTTTAAGTACTGTAGAATAACATATCCGAGTCACAAAATGATCGGAGGTGTAGTATATAGTTTAATATAAGAAAGATCTCGGCGCGTCACGTGCGGTTTCCGACGCGCTGTACAAGTGCCTCGCTCCGTACGCAACAGCATCTTTAGACACATTGTGCAACTCGCAAAACTTGAATAATTGGACAAATTTTTTTTTCAATCTTTCAAATTGGAAAAAGGGGGTTCATTCAGTACAGGGGCATTAATTATTCGTTTTTTACAGAATCGCATAACTTCCCATTACTGTCCAAGTCATTTATTCTAAAGGTGTCACAAGTTGCAGTACAATTTCAGACCCCTTATCAAAGGGTGCTTTTTTAATGTGAATACTTTTGTCTCTCACGAATCGGGGCGATTTTTTAATGTGCGTTCTCTTGTCCCTCACAAATCGGGGTGCTTTTTGAATGTGAGGCCCCTCGCCTCTCAAAAATCAGGGCGCTTTTTTAACGTGAGTCCCCTTGACCCTCACAAATCGGGGCGCTTTTTTAATGTGGGACCCCTCGCCTAGTAATTTAAACAACTTTTTTAAAAAACAAGTAATTTTACTTTCATGTTTTATTCTCTACTAGACTATTATGTGCGCGCGCAAGCGCGCGCTAACTTTCATATTCATTTTTCTCATATACTTAATTTTCGAATAACTACTTATCTGTTAACTTTTTTTGATCATCAAATTCTTGCTGAAATTATATTCTCAAAGAATGTAGTCAGTGAATCCATGTAGCGTAGAATTTACTGTTACTATTGCGCAGCTGAATATAGTAAACACGTATATGAATTTTAGTATACAGAAACTATGAAATTCATATACGTGAAAGAAATTTACTGTACACTTGATAAATTTAGCATACATATAACTTCATAAAAGAAATTTAGTATACGTATGTATACTAAAATTACAAAGTGCAATGAATTTAGTAAACATATAGGAAATTTAATATTCCCGTGTATACTAAAACTGCAAACATTTCTAACAGTGTAGTACTCGAAGCTTGTCGTTCTTGGTGGTTCATTAGAAAATCCCATTCCATTCCAAGTAATAATTAGATATCAAACTTTGACTTTACAAGTCGAAGTATTGACCTCTGATTATGAGTGTTCTAAGCTGAAAGCGAAAAAATCCACTACTCTTAGTAATTGGAATAATAATCCACGACTAATATAAATAGGAAACTCAGATTTACCATCATGAGTTTGAATACTGAAGCTTCGACTATCACAAGACGGAATTTGTGGAAGAAAACCTTCTACTTTCAAAAATTTGGAAAATATTATCCTACGGAACTCATAGTCTGTGAATAAACGATGTTTCTACAGCTTTCTTCATCACTGCTCCGAAAATTCGAAATTACTAGTTTTCTGTAATTTTACCCCAAGGAGTTAAATAACTGAAAATCCTCATCCATCATCCTTCATACAGTCTTAGCCTTCTTTTTAACAGCACTCTAAAATGAAAAAACTCTAATCCGACGAGAAAGAATGCGTATAAAGACAGTAAAATGGAAAATACCCAAATTGGGCAAACAGAAAAAAAAATAATTCTGCACTCATTGAATGATTGCGGCACTAATGTTTGAGTCAGTGGCAATGTTTAGCCAGGCAGATGTCATAATATAGTCTCATTAGGAACATTGCATGATTTATAAATTATTATAGCGTAAGTTTAATTTACTCTCCTGTAATAAATTTAATATTTCTATGACAGTTGACAATTTACAGCAGGAACAATAGTTAGTGGATCATAGGACACGTACCATGACACATTATTGCTTTAATATATTTGCGCTATTGAAAATTAAACCTTCAAAAAGGCAGTGAAAACGGATTGGCTAAATGAAACACCGTATCTTTTGAAAACTGGGCTTTCCTGCACATCGAGACTAAAGTCCGTCCAAAAAACGCGCACGTAAGAAAGGAAAATTAATTATAAAGCAAGAAGCAAACCAAAAAGGGCAAATAGTTCAAATTGAAAAATAGAAGAAGAAACCATAAGTCTTTGTTTAGTATTCGACTGATCCTCAAACGAAGACTTCAGGAAATATTTAAGAACAAATTAAAGCAAAGGAGCTCTCCAGATAGTATCTTCCCTGCAATGTGTCATTCCTTCTTGCGAAACGAGTCTTTAGAGTGAAAATCGCAACAAAATACTCATATTTCTAACATTTTGAGAGGATAGAAAAGAGAATCTTATTATGGGGTTGCAAGGGTTGATACTTTCATGCAAGTTTGTGTGCCTTCGAGATTTTGACGAATAACTTTCATAATGCCAGCAGAGCGTGTATGTAAGACCTTCGATCAGCCTGGAACAATGAAAGCCTATATATGTATACCTGGAATGATGTTGATGTGAATACAACGGAGACCTTTCGACACGCATATTCTCACTGTCCACATAAATGGGTGTATGAATACAGCCTGTGTCAACAAGTGTCTTGGCACGAGCTCACACGCTCCACTTTTTAGCCCAAGTGTATTTCTGGCGAAATTCCTAATGGGCATTGTGCCTGTAGCACAAATTGCACTGGGCTCATTCATTCCGGAAGTGATATTCTTGATCGTTACGTCGATTTTTCTTTAGAAAACTGCGATAAACCGTATGGAAAATAATCCCTTCTTGACCAAATGTTATATTTTTCTTTGAAAATTGTACAAGGAAACTGTTTTGAAAAATTAATTTCAATTCTCATCACAATTTAAATGTGACGTTCCAAAAAGGGCACATACGTCATCTTTGTGAAAATAAAGAAGAAGGCTTGAGAAGACAGATAAATTATATTACATATTGTGACATCTTTCAGAAAGGCATTTTCAACGTTTTTTGCAATTTTTGTTTCTAATTTTTGTTTTCAGAATTCTGGATTATCAACTTTCAAAGTAGGAAAAACTTGCGTATCGAGTCGAAAAAGATTCGCCTCCATTTACTCGGAACCTTATTACATACTCCAATGAAACTTTTTTTATCAATTCAATAATCAGTAGCTAGAAATCAACTTTTTTTTGTAATTTAAAATTGGGTCCCCGCACAAAAAGTTGAGAAAACTTGCGCTTCGAGCAAACCAAAAATATCTTCTCCCTCTATTTTCTCGGAAACTAATAATATTTTCGAATCATACTTTTCACGATACAATTCAGTACTGACGTATCTTGGGTACTGTTTTTTTTTTGTTTTCTAAAATTAAAATTTGATTTTCGGAAACATCTCTTGTCTCTCCTAAAAAATTGTCGAACGTCAACCTTCAATTGTTATAGTAATTTTTCTCCCACTCTTTCAGTATTGGAAAATGAGAAACTTCATTATGAATTTACAAAAGATAAACATTCATCCGATAGGTTTATTTTTACTTACGTAACTTATCACAGATACAAAAAGAAAGCACATCTCAGATACTTTGATTAAAAAATTTTTTCGTAGAGTTTTGCACTTATCATTTGTTATGATATTTTTAAAATTATTTCTTAATACGAAGCATCCAGGGACACCTGGATGCTTTTGACATTTGAATTCTGACATTCGCAGTAAATTTTGAAGAAAATTTCACCCATATTTTGTATTTCGATTGAAAATAATATAAATAAGATAATGGTTTACTAAATTTAATTTACGGTATGGGGCATAATTTCTGAAATGTACCCACCGCGAAAATGAAAGTTGTCCGATCGGGCTAAAAAATGGCTCAATTGTAGTCTTATTAGATAGTACTTCTCGCACTAAAAATTAATTCATTTTGATAATTATTTATCAAAGTGGAGGGGGTACAATTTTTGTATTTTTCAAGCAAAGCCTTATTTTCAAACATTTGTAACTTTTTTCCTATTGCCTTAAACCAAATTTCAGCATGAATGTTTTTATTAGATTTTTTCACAAAATTTCTCGTCGTCATAAAGATTTTTAAAAAAGTCCAAATTTGACCCTAATTTTTGAAAATCAAAAATAAATTTGACTTTTTTCAAATTTCGACACTTTTTTTCAACTGATCTCATCGAAATGATTTCGTTTCACTACGATGGAGTAGACGCTATGACGTCCTCGAGGCGTTACCATTACTTGACCCAACTAAGGTTGTTTATCCTGGAGGTCTTGGACATTTAAACACTCTGTAGCCACTAACAATTTAAAAACAGGGTTAGTTGGTTTGCAATCTTCCAAGATAAAATGAGCATAGTTATCTCGGCTATAGGTAAGAGGTTCAGTCCATTGATGGATCACTACAGTTCCGACCGTTTTCAACCTATCCGGCTTAGATTTTTCTTTTTCCTTTGAAGAATCTTAATTGAACCCTTGTACCTGACGCGGTCGAATTTTTGTTTGACCTCGAGCTGGACTATCACAACCCTGAGTTTTGGGACCTCTGAAACAAGGGGTGGATTTAGCCGCAGGGGTAGTAGTCGTTAGAGAAGTTGGAAACAATGATCTTCGTGGGGGTTGTTGGCTAAAAATAGGGGACTCGTCTATATCCTCTATACCCCTAAAACGGACGATACTTTTCCTGACCCTTCCAGTCGGTTCCGATGAAGCCTGACCCATAGGGAGGGGAAGTTCGCCTATTTCATTGTTTTCCTTTACTGATTTGAATGTGACTGCTTTATTGGGAGTTTAACTTTCTTTCGTGTGCTCACTGAAGGGCTTTAGAAAATTATCTATTCTTTTAGAGAATTCGTCATCATCAAACTCTCCACATAGATCGATGGCGTCTAGATATTTTATAAGCTCGGGGTCGTCGTCTCCTTCAGAAATTGCAGTAGGGGGCAGATAATCATCCCAGTACCATGATGGTTGTGCAGTTAGAGTATGATCTTTGATAGCTGAACTGCAATCAATGTTGTCATCACTTTCATCGGTATCCTCATTTTCATTACTTTCCCCTGGGGGAGGGCTAACATCTACAACGCATGTCTGGGAGGTAGGGTTCTCGTTTAAAACGAGACCTTCTTGGGATTGCCCCTGGGGAGATTCCAAATCGGGTTCAGGTTGTCCTGCTCCTGCTCTAGTTAGGTGATCATCCATTTCTTTGCCTAATATATCCTTGTGACTGGGAACATGAGCCCAATCGACGTTCAAGGAACCGATAGCTTTCTTCAGTTTTTCGAACTCAGTTTTATTGATAACAGGTTTCCCTTCTGCAGTTTTCCACCCATTTTCCTCCCGTTTAGGCATCCATTTAGTAGCGCTATCTATCAGAATTTGGAAGTCAGTATGAAAACGGAAGGTTTTTGATTCCAGCTTCATGAGCCTTAAGGGCAGGCAAGGTGGCAGCCTGAATCTCCTCGAAGATGTTTGTTTGACGGCCTTGGGCCCTTTGTGACGCGTTTAAAGGGTTATCCTTTCCAAACCAAACCCCAATTCCAGCTTTAGGTTCCCCTTGTGTGTAATGGCAACAGGCACCGTCAATATAAACACCTACGATTTCTTCTCCAGAACCTAGCATTTGGGAGCCAATCACCATGAAAGAATCTACGCCTTTACTTGGGAACAAAATTTTTGGAGCCGGAAGTTTGGGTTCTACTTCCGGAAAAGCACTGCGGTCTGTACTAAATACGGGAGTATCCGAATCATCATCGGAGGATTCATCACGGGATGATGTTTTGCTAGTTGATTCCCTACTGTAACTGGGGGCTTTGAGATTTTCACGTACATGCGCTTTTCATTTTTTTAGCCTTGATGCGATGGTGCTTTGGTTTAAATTCGAACCTTGTGCAGTCTTAACGACAGGCCGATAAGACTCATCCGGATCTGTCGGTAGGTGTGATATCGGGGGCCTTCCTCGAGTTTTGACTATTTATTTCGTAAGCTGAAACTTGGGAAGTGCGGTCGCTAGCTCTTTCGAAACTTCAGTTAATACCCCTGATTTCTTGGAAGATACAGCAGGTTTTCTCAAGATTTTAGGCGCAGAAGTAGCTGGCTTTGTCAAAGCTGACTGCCTGCCTCCCGCGAGCCTTTCCGAGAAGGACCGTTGTATACCCTTCAGCACTGTGTCCATCAGTCTTTGAATTGTTGCGGGGGCGTTCTTGATGTCCATTGGCATTTGCAAATATTCAAAGTGACCTCGCGGGGTAGAAAAAGTTGTCTTAGCATGGTAATCGGGGTTAGTCTCCACTTGGTGGTACCCAGCGGCTACATTAAGCACCGAAAAGTACTGGGCATTACCCAACTGATCCAAAATGTCAGTTATATTGGGTAAAGGGTAGCCGTCCCCAATTACTTTTTCATTGAGCTCTCGGTAGTCAATGACGACTCTAAATTTCTTCTCTCCGGATCCGTCCATTTTTTTGGGATTAATACTAAAGGGGAATTGGGATCTGAAATCATGACTTCACAACGTCACGTGACAGGCAATATGGCGAAAACAACGGGGTCACTTTTGAAATAATACACGCAATACCAGCAGTTTTAAAGTGTTTTGTGCGATTTGAACAACAAAAACAATAATAATTTAATTGCATTTTCTTTGCAATCGCCACACCTTAAAGAAATGCCTCACAAAATTAAAGGGGAAATTAGCTTTGAGGGCATTATAAATAATATGAAATGTAGCTGCAAGGCCGGTTTGAGTGGAAAGTGTGAACATGTGGTTGCAGTTTATTGCATTTGAATACGTAAGTATCTATCAAAAATATGCTATATATAATTAAACAGTATTTTATTCAATATTGAAATGATAAAAGTTATACTTAGGAACCATCAATTTGCATAATTAAAGAAAAGTATACACTATTTTGACAAAAAACCTGATTTCCTAATTTGGAGGTTATGTTGTGCTGTCATAACAAACAAAAGAAATCCGAATTTATTTTGCTAAAATTATTATTTTCTCTGTTTATATCTATAAAAGTGTGTTTTGAAATTATCCTTTTTAGATTAATTTTGTAACATTCATTTCAAATATATATTTTTTTCATTATAGGACTGATATAAGGAGCTTAGAGCTGGTATCTTGCACCGATATGAAATGTTTTTGGAACTCTCCACAGGCAAAAGCACTGGAAGATTATAATGCAGCCCCGCTAAGAGATCACAAATGCTTTGTTAGTGCATTTGACAAGCAGTACAAAACAAATATAACTGAGGAAGACGAAGCATTTATACAAAACTTGCTTTTTAACTGCAGCATGGGCTCTTTCAAAACATATGTATGGTTAATTTTACTTACATTAATTGCTTGACTATCTTTTTAAATGATCTTGAAATTTAATTTCTGTATACAAGGGAATTGATGACCGATTGCTTTTGAGATGGGTGGTGGTGGGAGGAGGCATGTAAGTATCTGTTTGCATGGGTGGGGTTTCTGTAAACTTCGTGTCCTAATGTGTTATCAGATATTTTGTAAACTGGTACGTCCAAGAAAGGCAATTTTCCGTTTTGTTCGATTTCCATGGTGAACTGGATATTAGGGTGTAAATCATTGATGAAATCGAAGAACTTCTGTAGTTCATCTAGTCCATGTCTCCAGATGAAAAGTGTCGTCAACGTAACGGCACCAAAATTCCGGTTTTTTATAAAGTATAAAGATGTTCGCTATTACCGGTGAGATTGGAGATCCCATTGCTGCTCCTGAAGTATGTTCATAGAATTGGTTATTGAAAAAGAATTAAGTATTATTGAGACAGTCTTCTATCAAAGTTATGTACTCGGAAGGAAAGTTTGCAAAGGATTTAATAATATCGATTGTATCAGAGATTGGCACTTTCGTAAAGAGAGATATTAAGTCGAAACTCACTAGGATGCACAGTGGGTGCTGATTCCGAATCTGACATCAGAATTTCAAAAAACAAAACGGCGGATACAATATGGCGGACTAGTATTTAAAAAATGATTGAATCTACTTGAAACGTGGTATCTATGGGTTTTCGAGGGCGCTGACTCCGAAATTTAAGTCAAAATTTCCAAAAACAAAATGGCGGATCCAATATAGTGGACGAGTATTTCAAAAAATTATTAGATCTAACCTATACACGCATCATTTTTAGGACATTGAAATGGACACCTCTCTCTCTCTCTCTCTGTCTGAAATAAGGATAGCTGGCTGGGAGAAAAGAACTGCGGTCTTCTGGGGACCAGAAAAGATCAGTTTAAGACCACTTTAAGACAGGCCTATACCTGCCTATACTGTAGTCTTAAGTTGGTCTTTCTTTTCATGATGATCCTCACCTGACCAGGCTATTCCTTGGAATTCAGGATCTTTTCACCCACCAATTCCAGACTCACATCTAATTCTGCTATCAACTCAATCAAGAAGTCGACAGTCGACGTAACAATATTAGGCCACCGCACGACATCACACCACCATCGGCCACCGCTCGACCACCGCTCATTGTGCGATCCGAAGACCAAATTATATCTAGCTTTAAAATGCCATCTGATTTTACACTACTCTTTCAGACCCCATATGGTGGATGGGTTTGCCCGTCGGTAACAGTATAGTTAATTTTCTTCAAGGGCGTATAGTAGTAAGTAGTCTATGGCAAGGTTCACCAGAAGTCAGTCATTGATTGATAAAAGTGACAGTGTCAGTCACGAAAGCTAGGTCTAATAAATAGACCCCAAAAAGTCTTCGTCGAATTCGACGTCCTTTCTTCCATCTACCTACCGACTGACCGTAACCAACCTAACCCTTTGTACAATTTGTAGGATTCCCACAGTAAAAACTCTGCGATAAATTTTGTTGCAATAATTTCAAGATGGGGTTCTATCTCGCTCGGAGTTGGGGCACGAAACTATCGCCTATTGCTTTTGCCGCAAAACTGTAAAAACGATTGACAGCAGGTGACGTTTCGAACCCCAAGTCCGAGGGAACCGATTCGATACCTTGTTTAGTGGTACCATTGACACTATCAAGACTAATTTTTGTTGCAGGGAAATGGTGCCCTGAAATTAGCGGTAGATTCACACTTTACTTTTTCTGTATGAAAACCGGAGAAAAAAATTACATATAAATGTTGTGTCAGTCAGGCATTTATCGTGCCAGTCAAGACCTGTTGAAAGTGGTGAGCCCTGGTCAATGGGATCATATATTCAGAATAAGGGAAAACTTACTTTTCTATCAACAGGTTCTCATTGGCACTTTTATCAAATATTAACGGCAACAAACTTGTCTTAAATACTATGTTTCATAATTTTGGATATTTCTATCAAATTCTATCTTTTAAAAAATCGTATACTTTTCCATCAACACTTTTTCATTGAAACTCTACCAAATCTTATTGGCGCAGAACTTGTATCAAATTCTACCTTTCGAAATTTCGGAAATTTCTATCAAAATCTATTGATCGAAAAATCTTATACTTTTCTATCAATAAATTCTCATTGAACCTCCATAAAATCTTATCCACGCAGAACTTATATCAAATCTGATCTTCTAAAATTTCGGAAATTTCTATCAAATTCTATACATCGAAAAATCTTATATTTTCTATCAATAGTTTCTCATTAAAATTCTATAAAATCTTATTGGCACAGGGATTGTATCAAGTACTATATTCTAAAATCTTGGACGTTTTTATTCGACTCTATCCGTCAAGAAATCTTATACTTTTCTATCAACAGCTTCTCATGGAAATGGTATCAAATGTTATCCACTCCAGACTTGTACTAAGTCCTACGTATCAAAATTTCGGAAATTTCTTTCAAATTGTATCCGTCGAGAAATCTTATTCTTTCCTTTCAGAATGTTCTCATTGCTTAAGACTTAAAAGATTTTTAATGACACTACGTAGAAAAGTATAAGATTTCTCGAGGAGTAGATTTCGATAGAAATTTGCCAGGTTCTGGAAAATAGGGTTCAATACAAGTCTGGCTAGGAATAAGATTTGATTCAGTTTTGATGGGAAAACGTTCATAGAAAAGCATAAGATTTCTTAATGGATAGAGTTAGAAAAAAACTTCCAAGATTCTGGAACATAGGATTTGATACAAGTATTGTGCTGTTAAGATTTGACACAGTTTCAATGAGAAAAAGTGAACAAAAAATGTAAGATTTCCCGAAAAATGTTGACAGATTTTATTTTATTTCTATCAACAAATTTTTTATCACGGTTGATAGTACAAATTTCTCATTTTTCCAAATTGTTATTAAAATTATTAACATATCAGTTGCTGTAATTTTGGGAAAATCATAAGACATAAATTACACGATTTTTATTTTTTCAACGGGGCTAAAACTGTAATTATGATGATATGGTTAAGGGAAATGATAACTAAGAAAAAATTTTGGGCAATTTTTCCCATTTTAGTGAGAGAATTATTCCCGTTTTTTTTCAGAAAACAGAATAAACCTTAACAGGACTGTTTTAAATTCTAAATTAAGTAGATAATTTATGCGTCAAATTATGATATTTAATAATCACTTAAGGGCATGCTCTACGGTGACCACGTGACCAAACCAGTCCTCGGTTATGAAATGTTTTTTTGGTGTTCACCATTTTTAGTATGAAAAAAATCGTCATGTTTGAACATTTTAGCAATTCTTAACAGCAATTGAAGGAAAGAAGTTGTCATTCGAACGGAATATTTCATTTTGCTGTCAAAAGATCTGAGCAAACAGTTTATCCTACGAAAAAAGTGCAAGGTACAAAAAGTTTTATTTTTGCTCGGAGATGCTCAACAAAATTTTTTGTTGTGTTAATATATAAGAAAATTGTGGAAAAAATTGTTTAAACAAAAACTGACAGGATTTTGAAAAAAAAACAAGATATTCGTAATCAGGGGAATCTGTTTGATATATTAAACTTTCTCTTATATATGACTTGATATATTGACGACAAAAAAAATGTAAAACACTCACTGCAATAGCCTTGTTACTAAATCGGGGAAATCGAAACGTAAACAAACAGTCAGGGCCGCCTGAACATTTACGTATACTACATTTCTTTTATGAATTTATATGTATACTAAATTTATTAAGTGTACAGTAACTTTCTTTTACGTATATGAATTTCATAGTTTCTGCATATCAAAATTCATATACGTGTTTACTACGTTCAGCTGCGTAAGCGCGTTTCGATTTACGCGGGTTGCACAACGTGGCCCGTGGCAGGCTCGCATGCCGCTGTATTTGTTCTTTGGCGATGCTAACAGGTTCGACTTGTTTCTGTGAGGATCTGCGAAGTCTTCTCTTTAAAGGTATGTTCAATTTATTAACCATGGAGAATAGACATAAGGAGACCAAAGTAGTGTAACCGAAAATGAGCAAATTTTGTCGTATGAAAACGGTTACAATACTTCTCGTTCCCGTGTATGGCGCTGGTGTGGCACGGGTATTAAATGGCAGCTGCCTATGTTGACATCAGTTGACATTTTTCATTATTTATGCTTATTAATTAGTATAACTTTCGTAGTATAAAGATTTGAATAGAGAATAATTAAGATTTTTAGTTTTCAATGTAAATGTCAGAATTATTGTATTTTATGAATATGGGATTTTTTACCAGTTTCAAAAGCACTAAGGTTTTCCTTTGGAATTTAGTTTTATTGTGTTCATAACCGGGTTTTTGATGTTGTTAAAAGTTAACATTTTTCTCGATTCAATCCTCAGTACCAGATAGTATTTTTGTTTGAGCCTTGAGTTTATATTTACACGGACCATGACGGCGGCCATCGATACCCGTACCACGACACTAGACACGCGCTCGAGAAGATCTGGCAGTACATCCGACAAAAAAATTCTCGTTTTTCGTGAAGTCAATGTACAGGACTTTGGGCTCCTTATGTCTATTCTCCATTTTATTAACGTAAATCTGCACTGCTGTACTCCAAAACCACTCCAAACTGCTATTTCTTACTTCTTCCTTCTCACTCCGACCTAATTCGGAGCTGGTCGGGGTGCTTTTGGAGTACACCAGTAAAGGACGTCCGTATTTTATCCCAATGCTCAGGTGGCAGTTGTTATTTTTCTAGGTTCATATTCGACATCAATCCACTTTCTCAGGGTGACAAGCGCGCGAAGGACGCTGAAAGAAGACTAAAAACATTTGACGTTCAAGTCAAAAATATTATGTCAGCTCTTCGAAAAATTATCAAATTTATATTCTTTCGGACAAAGTTGACAAAAAAAGATTTTATTTCAATCCTGTAAGGAAAACAATTAATACAAATATTAATTTATAATGATTTTTTTCCGTATACTTCAAGTCAACATTTTTTAGATAAACTTTTTTCGAAAGGATACAATTTTTTTTACCAGTTCTCTACCATTCGTATACATAAGTTAGAATTAGTATACACGCACAGTAAAAATACTATAAGCGTGTATTCAATTCAGTATACGCGTATACTAAATTCCATGTACGTGCATACTAAATTCAGTATATGCATATACTAAATTTACTGTACGCTGGTTTACTAAATTTAATTTCATGTTGTGCATTCCTCCTTCCATTGCATGTATAGTAAATCTAGTTCAGATTTTTCTAACAGTGCATTACATTTGGCAGCAAAATCTTTTTCATTAATATCGGTTTAGCCGTTTACCAGAAAAATTACTTTTTTACATTCTCGTCATAATGAGAAGGTATTGGTTTTATGTGAGAAATGACTTTCGCGGATTCCATCAAATGTCGACGTTTTGAATCCCCCTGAGTCAGAAAAAATAGTTTTTACGTCAGTGTCTGTCCGTCTATCGTCGCCGTCATCGTCGTCGTTGTCGTCGTCGTCTGTATATCCGATAACTTTCAAAAGACTAATCGGATTGGATTGTGCTTTGGCACACAGTTTCAGGAACGAAAAAGAAAGATCGAGTTCGTTAACCAGCTATTTTGGATAGAAATTAAAAAATTTAGGGCACTTTTAAAATTTTTGTTGACCATTTTTTTCAAAATTCGTGAATTCCATGGACGGCCGCCCGTAGTACTAAATAATTAAAACAAATTATTTTCACAACTTTTTTCAATACAAAGAAAATTGACACAGCTGCGGCATTTTCAAAATCTCCCAATAAAAGCAAATATTAGCATTTCAAGCCAATTAAAGCATGATATGAAAAAAAGTCGAGACAAGAAAAGTGTTACTTTTTGATAGTCCTACAAGATTCTGATGATCACTTTCAGAGGTTTTTTAAAAAATCGAAAATTCCAATTTTATTGGCAAAAAACATAACGAATTATTCCATTCTCATCATAATGAGAAGGTATTTGTTTTATGTGAAAAATGACTTTCGTGGATTCCATGAAATGTGGACGTTTTGAAGCCCCCTGAGTCAGAAAAAATAGTTGCTAAGTCGGTGCTTTGGCACACAGTTTCAGGGACGAAAAAGAATGATCAACTTCCTTAACCAGCTATTTTGGATAGAAATTCCAAAAGTTGGGCACTTTCAACATTTTTTAGACCATTTTTTTCGAAATTCATAAATTCCATGGACGGCCGAACATAGTACTCGAAAATTAAAACAAATTATTGTGACAACTTTTTTCAATACAAAGAAAATTAACAGAGCTACGGCATTTTCAAAATCTCCCAAAAAAAGCGAAAATTAGCATTTTAAGCCAATTAAAGCATGATATGAAAGAAAGTCACGCGAAGAAAAGTGTTACTTTTCGACAGTCCTACAAGATTCTCATGATTCCTTTGAGAGGTTTCTTAAAAAATCGAAAATTCAAATTTTATTGGCAAAAAACATAATGAATTATTACATTCTCATCATAATGAGAAGCAGTTATCATATACTAGATAACTAATGTTAAATAGCGATAAAGACGATATAATTACTATTGTTATTGTTATTGTTATTGTTAAGTCATGCTTCTTTAACCAAAAAAATGAACTTTTCAGAAATTAGTTCGATTTTCAACTACAAATTTTAACCCAAAAAGAGGAATCGTAAACAAAAATATAATAATCAATATCTTAAACAGCAAAATGTTTTAATCAATAATTAAAAATAACTGCATCCAACCAACACAAACGAATTTTCAACAAAATACTCAAATTCTCTACTAAAACAGATTAATTTTCAATTGCAATTTTTAGTTGCATTTTTAAATACAGAAATTGATTTTTGCATAAACATTTTTAATAAATATTAGGTTATTCGATATTTTAGATTTATTTGAATTCAGAATTATATATTTTTCAAATCCTCTGAAATCCAATTAAATTACTGAAATGAATTAAAAATTCCTTAGAATCTGTTAAAATATCCTAGAACATTTCATCTCCTTGAAAATCTTTTGAAATTCATTGAAATTATTTAAATACCTTGAAAATGCCTCCGATTCTTCGAAAATAGCCGATAATATTTGCAATCCTTTGAAATTTCTTTAAATTAAATAAATACAAAATGCCTTCAAATCTTTAAAAATTCCTTAAAATCTTGCAAGTTATTTGAAATGTTTAAAATCACTTGAAACTTTCCAAAGCTTTAGAAAATGACTTAGAATCTTTTAAAATAATCTGAAAGTTTTCAAGCCCTTACAATAAATAACAAATTCCTTGGAATCTTCCGAAATTCTTCCAAATATTTTCTCACAATATATATCACTTTGAAAGCAAAAGATTTTGAAATATTTTAGAGTATCTTAAAAGATTACAAAGTATTTTCGGAAACTTCAAAAAGTTTTGAGTGAATTTAAAATATTTAAAATAAATCTTTAGGAAATTTTGAGAGATTGCAAGGAATTTTCAAGAGTTCTAAAAAGTGTAAAGTGATTTTAAAGAACTTGAAATATTTCAGGGAATTTCGTAGGTATTTTTGTCAACAATTTCAAGAGATTTTCATGGATTAGGAGAGTTTGAGATGATTTAAAAAAAAATGCAAGGCATTTTCAAAAGATTTACATAATTTGAAGGAGTTTGAAAAAGTTGCTGAGAATTTGAAAACTTTTGGAGTATTTCAAAATATTCCAAGGAATTTTTGGTTGATTTCAGTAATTTAATTGATTTCAGAAAATTGGAAATATTAAGAGTGTTTGAAATATTTTCACGGCATTCTCGAAAATTTTACAAGATTTTAAGGAATATAAAAAAAATTTGAGGGTTTGAAAACGTTTAGAGTATTTTATAAGATTCTAAGGAATTTTCAATTGGTTTCAGTAATTTGACTGATATCAGATTATCTTCAAAGATTCTGAGGCATTTTCGAAAGTTTTAGAAATATTTTAGGCTGCTTTGAAAGAATCCAAGGCATTTTCAAGATATTTAAATAATTTCAGAGGATTTAACAAATTTCTAATTGTAAATTCAAATAAATCTAAAATATTGAATAACCTAATATTTATTAAAAATGTTTTTGCAAAAATAAATTTGTCCATTTGAAAATGCAGCTAAAAATTGCAATCTGGTTTAGTAGTGAATTTAAGCATTTTGTTGAAAATTCGTTTCTGTTGGTTGAATGCACTTATTTTCAATTAAAACATTTTGTTGTGGTAAATATTGTTTAATACATTTTTGTGTACAACTCCTCTTTTTAGGTTAAAAATTTTAGTTGAATTTCGAACTAATTTCTGAAAAGTACATTTTTTTGGTTAAAGATCCATAACTTCAGTTGAAAATACCAAAATACTCAATTACATTAAGGGCATGTAACAATCTGTCACGTGACCAATTACATGGTTTATATATTCGGCGGCTTTATAATTTGAAAAATATAAATAATGTATTGAAATTCTGGTCAAAGCTTCAAAACATATCTGGGTACGTCTGTCTGGCCAATTTGAATTTATATTTTGTTTAAATAGTGCAATTTTTTCAAATATAAACTGGAAACATAACTGAAAACAGAGCTTTAGAGCCATAGTTGAGAAGAGTCAATAAAATTGCATTATTTAAACAAAATAAAATCTCAAATGGGCCAGACAGACGTGCCTTGATATATTTTGAACCGATTCCCAAAATATCATATCGTTATAGAGAACTTCTCGGATTCAAAAGTAGTAAATTGAGTCTCACTCTTTAGATATTGAAAATACTTCATTAATGAAAAGTCTCCAGAGAAACGTATAAAAAAAGAAAGAGAGTTAAGATGGGGAAATAAATGAGAAGGGTCAGACGAGGGCATGGTGTGAGCTTAAGGTGAGCTTAAGCGCTTGGAGGACAAACATGACCACCTTAAGCATAACATATCGCCCATTCCCATGTATTTTTCTTGGAAACTTTGATAACTTCGTCTACTCCTATACTGCATGGCTCCCATAAAACGTGACTTTCCTCGTGACCGCGTTATTTATTTCTTCCACATCTTGTTAAAAGAATCTCCAGTTACGTGATTACTACTAGTTTACGTTGACCTCTTTGGAGAAAAGTTAGGTAGGATATAAGAAAAATTGATTGCCAGTATCTACAGCTATTATAAAAATAGCAATGAACTGAAAGAAACTCGATGTTTTCTTATACAATTCGACATTATCTAGGGTGGTGTAAGCGACTTTGCACATAAAACTGCTATTCTTTAATCATTTTAATTCTTCTTTGCTTCAGATAATCGATTCTATTAGAGAAATAGTAATATAAACCAAAGGCTGCTATCAACCCTCTTTGTCAGTTTTTTCCAGAATTCCTCTTTTGCCCCCTCTTATTAAGAAAGTTCCCCTCTTTCTCGTTTTCTTACTTCAATGCGGGCTGAATTATTACAACTGAATAAGCAAATCCAACCATTTTTCGTTAAAAGTTAATTATTTTTAAATGAAAAGTGTGCTATTATATTTTAACTATTATTATATCATTAAGCCGTTTCCCTTTCGGGGTATGCGTGAATTGCTCGGTTGGAAAGTAGTGATGTGTGCATGGGTATATGGGTGAAGGGTAGATAGGTATATAGGTTAAAGGTATAGATATTATAGATTGATCTAGAATGCTCGTGTTCCTCATTTAAATAACACGTTCATTCCGCAACACTGCTCCGACCCAGGCTGCTGATCAATCTCTCTAGCGATCACCCCACAAAACCGAATCCTAACCTCCAAATAGTGCATATAGAGAAAATTTGTATTTAGCAGAATACATTTTTTTGCTATTATTCCTCAAAAAAAGAGTTCCGGAACGTCTGTTGCTCTATTTTATAGCATCTCCAAAGACAGTTTTAAAATTTTTTAATTTTTTTGGACAAAAACCCGGGGGAACTGATGTATCACATGCCCTTAAGCCATTTTCCTTTCGGGGTAAGTATGGTATAATATAAACCCGTGAAGTTGTATAATGTCTAATGTGGCTTTTTAGCTTTATTTTAAAATTTCTATAGGGCTCTTCAAATGACAATTTCTTCATATACTTTATTAAGAACATTTTTTCTCAAATTACTTGGTCAACTTTGATTTCACAACTTCATATAGTTGTACTTTTTAGATTTTTTGCATCGCAGATGTTTTAGCGGGTTCTTTTTATTTTAAAAGTGTACTATTGTATTTTGGGTTCAGATTTCATCTCTTTGGGATCGAAGTTCCACTATTTCGTGAAAAATTGATTTCTTTTGTTGAAAATTGAACTTTTCTGTTCAAAAGTAATCTTTTGGTTGAAAATTGATCTCTTTAGCTTGAAACTTCAAATATTTGGCAGTAAATTCGTCTTTCTTGATCGAAAATGAACTTTTTTAATTTCAACTTTTTGGGTTTAAAAGTCAAATATTCTCTTGAACATTCGAGTTTTTATCCAGAAAGCTCAACCATTTTGTGGAAAGGCCGTGGTTTTCGGATGAAAAGTCATCATTTTGGGTGGAAAATTCCACTATTTTGTTGAAAATGCAATATAATTCGATTTAAAATCTTATGAATAACATAACTAGATTAATGATAAGCGTTTACAAGTCAACCGGTAAAAAGCTAATTTTCGACCGGGAAAACCGGGAAACAGTCGGGGTTTTCTTTTTCAAGTTTGACTAGTCACCCTGTATATACACAATATGTTCTATTTAAAACATGATTAAAATTAAAATTTGTTCCTTATTAAATTATTAATTGCTTCATACTTTCCAATAAATGTGAATCTTTACTAACCCTTTTTATATTTTAAATCAAATAAAATTTTCCCAGTTTTTCAAAATTGAGTATTTCTTAGACATTTAAAAGAAATTTGTATTAAATAATGTAGGATGTTTTTTTCAGGTATTGAGTTCAGGTGCGGATGCGTCCCGGGAAGTTATCCAAAGCCCAATGCACCTGGGCGGTATGTGTGAGAATAGTGGATTGTGTGTTTTTGAATGTGGATTTTGAAAATTTTTAAATATAGCCAGGGAGGCAGGGGCTTCTTGGCTGGTATGCAACTTTAATAGTAAGTAGGTAGCGCACAGGGCAAAATATTTCGCCCGCCTATCTGCGTTACTTATATTGCCATCAGAAGATAAATTTCTAAGGAGGAAAACCTATCTTTCAACTTATGTAATTGATAGAACGCTGACCTTATTATATTCCATTATCATGTGGATAATAAACTAGCACGCATCGTCAATGAAAATTATTGTGCTAGAATTATAGGACTGTTTTTCGGATTTCGTTTATTATTAAGGGAACTTCAGCATAGAACATGTCGGTGTTAGGTATGGTAGACTGAAAATGCCAACCACAGATCTATCTAATGATAGAAAATTTCGATCCAAGGTTTGATCTTTTACTATTTCAAATATATCCATGTCGTCACTATGCTGATTTATGTGATGTTTATCAATTTCTTTGTGTCTTTCCATGTACTTTCTTTCAGGTTTTGCAATATGTGTCGTGCCGCGAGGAAAGGGATCTTAGGGTTAAAAATTAGATTTTCAGGTTTTTGATGCTATTGGTGGTTTTTTAATAGCTCTTGCGTATTAAAAAGAATTGCATTTTTATCTGAAGAAGTGAAATATTTCGACGCGCGCGGACGGCCCAAGAAATCTAGTCCCACCACTTTCTACACGCCTTTCCGTTCTGTGTGCGTGTGACCTGAGCCCCTCGAGAGCTCGTCTGACTCGCTGAATGCGGAAGCGGAGTGAACAGATGTAGTTGTAAGTAGTGGGCATGGATTCCGAAGATTGTCCCCACTCTCTGAGTGTCTGACTTAGACTGCTCCTTCAATCGCTTCTACTGAAATATTCGCCTGCTATCCCTAAGGTCCCTTTCATCGCGGCAGGCCACATTTATTTTTTTGTAATTTTTATTTTTAATACATGTAATATTGTGTCTTTAATTACATAGAACACCCAAAATGTTCATTAATATTAAAAAAGCTTCTTTTCCCGACACAAAATAAAAATTAGTTTATATTAATTTTTCTCAAATGAATTAATCTATTTTAATTTCATAGAAAAGCAATTAGTGGTTTGCTTCAAACAAATTTCACTTGAATCCACCAAATGTTTCTCGAGTGCACCGTTATTCTCCGTTATTTTTAATATTGCAAGAAAATATTTTACTTGTTTCTCACTGGTAGGAAATAGGTATGCATATACCCACAATATTTCGTTTCATGTTTTACCTACAATATTGTGTTCCTTCTTAGTGGTGAAATTGGTTAGATTTTAATGAAAAATAATGAAACATTGTAATACAAGACATACTTTTTTGCCCATTACTAATCATTTTATAAATTAAAATTCATTTTCCTTAGAAATTCCGTATAGAGATTATGTAAAATATATCAATTTCGAAGCATACCGCATGACCTAAACTTTCCTAAGATCTTTAAACGTGTATTTCTAATCACAAACTACCGAAAGCCCCAAAATCATCATATCTACCACAACAGGATGATTTGTCGGTAAAAAAGAGGATTTTTTCTTAGTTCCAGGGTGCCGGTAGCCTCAATATTATTATGTTCTCTACAAAAGTATGATATGGACAGCAAAGAAGAGGCTTTGTTCTTAGGCGCAAGACTGATCATCTTATATACGTGACTCCCATTCAGTCAAAAGTTGTTAAGGCTTAGTTTGTCTTAATACTTTTGAAGTCACAGGGTATCCGAAGCCCCACAATAATGATATATTTATTAGGAGGCGATGGCGATGGTGGTGGTGGAGGCTGACAATAATATTCCTGTAATTAAGAATAAGTTCTTAGTCACAAGACTATTATTATTTCTACGTGACTCATTTTCAGACAAAGGTGTTAAGGCGCAGTTCGCCTGAGTACTTTTGTAGTCACAGGGCGCCGGTAGCCTCAACATTATTATATCCTCCCCAAAAGTATGGTATGGACAGCAAAACCCATCCACACATCACTACTTTACCACCGAGCAATTCACGCCTACCCCGAAAGGGAAACGGCTTAATGATATAATCATAATAATAATAATACCTTCTCTGAATGGGAATGTAAAAATCCTAAGAATTTTCATATTATCATTATTCTTCAGATTATCATTGAGTCATTGAATTCACGATTTTTGTACAGTTATTGGTTTTGTTGCCTTTTTACTCCAGAAACCGGCACTTTTAATAAAAAGTCATTGGATTGAATTCATCTGGTTCGCGATTTTAAGAGCAGCAGTCCAGTCGCATTGTGTAGTGCCAATGCCTGCTGCCTGCCTAGCTTCTGCGCGGCACAAGCTGGATTGCTGCTCTTTAAATATTTATAACTCGTGAACCAGATGAGAGTCCATCTACTTTTTTCCTTAATAACAGATGAAAAAACAAGGAATATGATTATATAAGAATAAAATGTGGCGTATTCCGTCAAAAATCCAATCAAAAAATTGTTTTATTTTTTTTTTTTTTACAAAAGACCTATAGGTGTCATTACAGTAAAAAAATGGTCGTTAATACAATAGCAATTTTAATAAAAGTCGGTCTCAAATTTCAAAATAGTGTACCAAGCCTGATCTCCGCCTAGCTAGCTGCTGCGCAGCACCAGCATTCGGCTGGACTACTGCTCTTTAAATATTCATAACTCGCGAACGAGAAGTGTCATCAAATTTTTTGTTTTTAATGAAAGATAAAAAACAAGGAATATGATTATACAAAAAGCAAACAAAAAAATATAGCGTATTTCGTCAAAAATCTTATTCAAAAATTGTTTCCATTTTTTTTTGTCTTTTATGGTCATTTATATTATAATAAAAATATATTTCTATATTAAAAATGTTCACATTCTCATAATTTAAAGTTGATGTGAGAATATAAAAGATGTGTAGATTCAAGACGAATCGATTGACTTATAATATTGATACATTTTATTGAACACTATGGAAGCTACGGTAATGCATAATATTTGAAAAAATGTTTTTTTATTGTGACATTTTTTTCATTACCGTAATTCAAAATTGATTTTGAATTTTTTTTTAAATTCGTCTTTTTTCGTTGAATTCCACTGTTTTTATTAAAAAATGTATGTAATTTTTGTTTAAAAATGCAACCTCTTGGTTGAAAGTTAATTTTTTGAATTGAAAACTTAACTCTTAACTTAAATTAACTTAGCATAAAGCTGGCAAAGAGACAGGTTACGATAGAATTTCCTCCTTCCCTTTCCAGCTCGAAATTTGTCATTGTATTTTAAAAATTGTTTGTATTATTTTGTATTTTTTGTAAATTTCTATCCTTAAATTGGTCAAATTGAAAACTTTAGTTTGTCTATTATTTAAAAAAGCACTCGTGAAATGAGCACCATATAAATATAAATAAAATGAAGTGGAAACACTCGAGATCGAATTGACAGCTTGTTTCCTAAACATGAATGATTACTTTTTCATCTGATGAGGAAACTTGTTATGTTTCGAAACGCCGCCATGTAAAATGTTCACTACATTTAAACTCTTTATCATGAAACAATAAAAAAAATGGTCTCGAAGCTGTCGTTGACTCTTGTCGCCACTTTGATCTATTTCATATTATTATATTAATTGTAGTAAATCTTCCATCGGAGGTCCTTACAGGACCCGGTGTCAATCCCATAGTATGGACAAAGCCAAGTACAGTGGTCAGCCAGGGAATAAAATAAACAGAAAAGAGACAGTACCCATAAATATCAGATAAAAACAAAATACGTTAAAATTCTATATAGTCAAAATTAAAAAAAAAACCTACTTTAGTCATATAAAAAAAATGGAGATTTATTATGGGAATGGTCTTCCATAACAGTCCAAAAGGCAGCTAGCTGCTTTCTACTGTGTAGTCTAAAAAGTTACGGACTACGCGGCAGGTATTAAGTAAAACTTCTTTTGGACTACACCTAGCATCTTATCAACTTCTAGGTTCTCGAGGTGATTCTTTAGCTTTGCGTGAACGTTGCCCGTAGCAACTTCACACTGTATCCCTCTAACCAACTTCACTGGTGTTAGTTAGAGGGAGAAAGACGGTATAGTTTGAAGTTGCTGAAAGGGAATGAATCCATGCTCTCGGGTGTACAGAAGCTTGTATACTGCGCAGCAGTTGTCACGCTCAGGACACTAGGATTGAACTCTAGGACTCAAAGCAACAAGTCAAGGTGGCCCACCATTACCAATAATGCCTTTGTGATAAGTTCAATCAGGTCATAATTATAACTTGAATTCTTATCTGCGAGGGAGGGTTTTATCTGATCAATAATTATAAGACCTAGTTATTTTGTTCTATAGACAATAACAAATTGTACATTTATTCAAAGATAAGAAAATATTGAAAGGAGAAAAATAACAGTTGCGAATACATATTACATTAGATTAGTGAAGCCCACAATCTATCAAATTATCGAAACCTAATCCCAATTACATACATTTACACATCTTATATAAATCTAACCACGTGTCAAACTTTTAGGTTAGAATGTAAGGACTATAATTTTAGTTCAAATAAAAAAAGGAAAACTCAAAATCACTAACCGAAAATATCACAACCCGATATTATTAATGTTTACCTTGTAACACGGAAATGATCTTTATGAGTGTAAAGGATCATCCTCACAAAGGACAACTCCAAGCTTTTTAAAACCACCGAAAGGTACACACCGCATTCGGAACTGCGATAAGAATGGACTCGGACCATATCAATAAAATCTATGTGATCCGATCACCTATGCTCATACTATTTATAAATCTAAACAAAATATCTTTCGGTTAGAATACATACGGAGGTTCAACCAATCACGATCATAGTATATGCCTATGCAAATATAGTTCATGGTAGTACCATAGATGAGATGTTCACAATTGAACTACATATTCCAGAAAGAACCATTGAAAATTGCATCATTTTTCACTATACCCATAAAACATTTAATATTCTTCAATTGCAAACTGTTCAAAATTGTGGAAGTTTGAACTTTAAATCTTTAAAATTGAGAAGATTTTAATTCTGAAAATTTTAAATTAAATAGTTTGCAAGCTTTAAGTTTTTGCAATAAAATATTCTGCAATTTTGATGCTTTACGGTTTACATAAAAGATTTCTTTAATTTTGAAGATTTAGGAAATTCTTGTTTTTTAATCTTAAAAATCATCGAAATTGAAGAATTTTTTAGATAGACTTTCACCTTCGATACTTCGAAGAGCTATAATCTAGTGCTCAGTAGGGTACATAAGTCATTCTCACATAGTTTAAGATTTGACTATGCTAAACATATTTTTATATATGGAAACTTGGCTATATGAAAAAGGATGGAAAAGAGTACGGGAAAGGTTACTGTTGAGTCTCATGTTCATAAACCTTAACGTTATCTTCCTTTTTTATAGTGATTTTTTGCAAATAGTTTAGGTGCCGAATTTTCTCACGTAGCGAAACATCTGCCCTCTTGTAATTTGTCTTAACACGTTTTAGTTTCTCATTTCTACTTTATTGCTTTCAAAACAAAATTGTAAAATTTTTTCATATTTCAAATTCTGCAGTTACTTTGAGCTCTTAACCTTCGTACACAATAATCTTCACGTTTCAATATTTTCTTCAAAACAGAATTGTAAATTATTTGCTTTAAGTCCTCAACTACTCCGTCACGCAAGCTTTATCGTAATCTGTAGATTGGGGCTATTTTAGGAAATTTCCAAGGGTTCATTTCATGAACCAGCTCGAACAATTTATGGTTTCTTCTGTCACGTGCGCTCTTGTCATGTATGACTGACCCTTCGCAAAATTCGGCCTCAGTGGGTGGTGCCCATATTTTCTCCCTTCGAACTTCACTGTCCAATAGGAGCAACTTAGCTACCCCTACCAAAATTTACAATTCTCTGCACGATCGACTCCTACCCTGTCTGCGTTTCATTTCCAAAATTTGGATTTATTATAACCTTCGCTTCCATCGATCTCAGAACTCTTCATCTTAATCGCTCTTTCAATAACACTTGTAATCGCCTTTCCCAAACATTATTTCAATAGAGATATTGTATTACTCTTTTGTGTATAAAATATAAGTTTAAGTTTTCTTAACAAAACATTTTATTTATTCACATTAACCTTCCACGGACACAAAATATGTTATTTCTATTTCAATACTCCACAGTTATTAAGGGATTGCAAGTGGCAAGTTCAAAATGCAAAGGGGAATAATGAAAAAGACAGAACAATGGGAGGAATGGTAATCGGAGTGAGGAACAAATGTATAACAGATAAGGTTAAGAAAGAGATCAATGAACAAAAAAAAGGATGACAAGCAGAAGATTTAACCGGAGTCGAAAGATCCTGCTTTCAATCTGCAGCTCCTGATTCGAACCTGCTTTGGCGCTATTTAAACGTATAGCCTGTACTTTCATCTCCTAGAGAATGAAGCATTAGAGCCTCCTGTGACTCAATTTCAATCTATTACAGGCCCTACTTTGAATCTTTAGAAGCTACAGTCTTTCAATTCAAGAACCTACTTCGACGATATAAAACCTCTCTTCCTTAATGCTGACCCTACTGTGAATCTTCAGAGCTTACATTTGTCTAACTCCAGTGTCAAGACCTCAATTTGACGCTGTTTAACCTCCCCTTCAATGTTGACCTTACTTTGAATATTTTAAGCCTACAGTCTTCGAATGGAGACTCTACTTTGACGCTCTTTAAACTTCATAATAATAAACTGAAAGTTATTTATTACTTAGCTTAAATTAACTAATTGGATACCTTAATATCTGCAGTTACACTCAATGAACAAAAATATTTAGTTAAAGATTCAAACTATTGTCATAAATTATTTATATACAACTAGAGTAAGGAGGGGCAGCTCCGACCAGTGGTTCGCTTTTGTGATATTTTATGTACTGGAAAAATGACCTTCAAACATATCCAGCAAGAAGAATACGTTCTTTTGAATAAAAACAGTGTTAGCTGTGATATAAACTCTTATTCGTTGACATTATACTAGGAACGGACTACACGCAAATACTTTTACGATAACAATACAAAAAAAAACCTACTCTGCCGACTGCTAGAGTCCATTTTTTTGCTACCGACCATTTTTTTTTCAGTAAGCCGATGTAAACTATTATCTTGGTCGCGCTTGCCCCTCCGGTGAGGCCTAATTTATATACGATATTCAATATATTTTGGACTTGAACTAGGTTTAATTATTATAATTGCATGATGTGATATTGTTTCATCTGTCAAAATATCAAATTATCATACTGTTAGTATTGCCATTAATGTTGAAAACTTTATATTTCTACAAGCGAATCTTTGATTCTTTGGTCGTCAAAACTGTTTTATGCATAATTTTTCTGTTACAACGTTGATTTTCAATACTGTAGTAAGTAGCACGATCTCTATAATAAAATAGATTTATTTCGTGCAAAGTAGAATTAAAATGTTTAAGTAATAACGAGTTTATAAGCAAAGTCCCCTTCGCCCCACCGTTCGGCGCTGCGCCTCGTTACCCTAAATATTTGTTTACAATGCTCAATCACAAAAAAATATTTTCTCTCAACTGAAAATGCTGAGACTATATATAAGAATAATACTCGTCATGGAAATGACTTAATATTGGCAAATGCTGCGTTGGCATAATCAGTTTTATAAATAATAATGAATGATATTGTGCATATTTTACAGTTATCTAGGTATTCATTGTCTCATAAAATCTATTTATAATTGGTTTCAATGTGATTGAGAATCACAAAAAATTATAAGAGTAAAATATTCATTATTGTTAGTAACAAATATTATAACTAAATTTAAAAATTTGAAAAATATATTTAATTCTATATTTAACAATTGTAATAATCTAAAGTTACTGATCAATCTTACATTTTTTATTAGATTATTAGGGTTAATCTGTTTTCGACATCATTTCGTAGGAAAACAATTTCTTTCAAGAAACAGTACCAATTTTTTAATTGTTCAATCATTTTGTTTACTAATCAATAACAATTGAAAGTTTCTGAAATATTTTTCCAGGGAAATATTACTATTTACGTGTCTATCACTAGATTTAGTACGAAAAATCATTTCTTTCCATGAGGAAATGTTTACTGTTTTAAATTTTGTATAATATTTTGTTGGAAAACAAGAAAAGCCAAATTTTATTGTTAATAATAACTTATTTCCCAACGAATATTATTCTCATACAAATTTTGAACATTTTCAGTTGTTAAAAAATTTGTTTCAGTAATGAGAATTGTGCAAACAAATATATATCTTCATATATATATAATTAAAAAAATAAGGTTAGCAACCACCGCAGGTTCCCACTGGGAGCAACTACCATCTAAAAAATGACACCGGCTCCCAGTAGGACCGCGGTAAGTCCCACTCATGGCCACGTCTCACAACCGTACTTTTTATTTCGTTTGTCTTAGAATATATAAACATTTTCGAACAAAAATTTGAAAATATTTCGGGGCATCAATTATAGGATGAGGTTTCCTGTAAAAATAGTTTAAAAATGATTGATTCTCTAAATCAAAAGTTATCGAACTTTGAATACTTCATGTATAATGAAGTTAGCTTGTCTCGATCAACATTCTCTTATACTTTTATTTCTAAAAGCTATAGCGAAACACGATAAGGTGATAAAGCACAGAATGCATTTCATGTTAATTGAATCAGAATCATACTCATTCAAAAAATCTGTCTTTTATCATTCAAAAACTGATAAATTTGCGAACCTAATTTTCTTAAAAACAGCAACGTTTTTGAATCTTTATTTTCGAAACATTTGATACTGATATGGTGGATATATCCAATTATAATTTATTTTGGACCCATGTTATAGAGAAAAAATAAATTTTATCTCCTGACAAATGAAACTTTACCATTTTTTCAAAAGCAAGACCCGATATAAGAAAAAACTGATACAGCAAAATGATCTCACTTTTTGAATTTTGGTCTGATAACAAAATTCCATGAGAATAGTTTCAAGAGATATTTCATATCTAGTAAAAATTTGAATTGCTATTCCACAATCTACAATAAAAATTTTTTTTTTACCATCTTTTGGAAATTTTGAAAATGCTGAAAAGCATATAACTTTCTTAATTTTCATAAAAATTAAATATGCCATCAGATAATTTGCAAATATATTTGTCGTGTACCAGGAAATTTGACAAAAATGTCTAAAACTCATAAAAAACTGTTGTTTCAAGTATTGAAAAAGCTCTAACTTTTTGAATTTTGATCTAATCGAAAAATTTAGCTGAGATGATTTCTAAATATATTTGATATCTAGTGAAAACTTTGAATAAAATTTCCTGATCTATCAGAAAAATATTTTTTTTTCTATTTTATGAAATTTTTCAAAATTTTTAAAAGGGTATAGCGTCACTATTTCAAGAATTACTATTCTGTAATAGTAAGATATTGATTAATATCTTCGAATATTTAAACTAGAAAGAAAATTTTGTAGACAAATTTGATCCTCCTGTTCATTTACATCCTAAAAGTAATAGCTTTGCCTTATCAATTTTTTTATATCCTGTCTTGTTTTTACAAACTAGGTGAATTTTTATTTAAAAAAGAAAATCTATCTCCTCTCCAAGACATATAAGTAACAAATTAAAAAAAAGTCAGCAGAAAAAAGATGGTGGTTTTGAAAGAAATGAAGAAATACACATAGAATATAAATACAATACAAAATAACATTGTCTTGAAAATTGTTTCAGAGAAAGCGCAGCCATCATGTTAGCTTTGAAAGTAGTTAACATTTTTCGGTGGTTTTCAAACTAGAATGAAAAGATATATCGGAGTAAAAAAGAAAATGTAAAATTTCTATGTTGTTTTATACACTGTGCATTTCAATCTTTTTCTCTCGATAAATTCTTGATAAAGGGCATCACAAGTTCTAAAAGTTTAAATACTCCCATCTTTAAAAAAAATTTTTCGTTAAATTGGAGAAATACGTGTGGTAATGTAATAATTTTAGATTTGAATATGCTGAGTTGTTTGGTTTCAATGTTGAATAGAAAAATTTTATGTTTTTTTTTTACATTTTTGATCTTGTAGAATCGTAATAAAACAACTTAAAATTAAATAATGGACACTTAAAATTCAACTTCAAGAAAAACACAATTTCCAAATTAAAAGCCTTAAATGGTGCAATTTAAAAAATTGGAGGCATAGCGATCTTCTTTTGCATTATATTTTAAAATTTTCAACGAAATAATATTTTAAACTCTTAGTTAAAGATTTTCACAAATAATTAATTTAAAATATATTTTATTGGAAGATTCGAAGAATAAATAATGATTCTGAATGAAGTGTTAAAAGTTAAACGATTTATATTTGAAAAGTTAAAGATTATATGTTGCTCAAAATCAAAACAAATAAAAATTGTTTGATATGAAATTGAGACCACAGTCATTGAATAATTTCTTTAATTCTGACTGCATGAAATTTTAGAGTTCTAAATTTTCACGTTGAACGCTGAATTTTTATTTTTTCTCTTTCATTAATATTAATTTTGTAATTAAAATTCAAATGTTGAAATTTTAAAAAGTATAAAGTATAAAAAAGTTTTAATATCGCAATTCTAGCTAATTAAAAACTAGTTCAGTTTTTAATGAAGTTGAGATTTGCTTAATTATCAACACTTCGTATTAGAAATGCTTTTATTTTGAATGTTGCGTACTTGAAATTTTTTTATTTCTAATACTTTTTTTTAGAATAATTCAATCGTAAAAGTTTATAATTGAAAATTTTTCCAGCTTTTACTAACAATCTAAAATGTGGAAATTTCAGAAGCTTTGACTTTGAAAGATTCAATTCAGTTTTCAGTTTACAATTGTAGAATTTTAATCAGCTTTAATTGTGAATTATTGAAATTCTAAAGTTTTCAATTTTAAATTATTGAAATTTGAACGCTTCAAATTATACATAATACAACTTCGATCTCGTTGAATTTTATATGATCCAATTTTCAATATTTTATTCTAAAATTATTCAATTTTGAACAGTTTCAAATTGTCCTGTTTTCGAAATTTTAATCTGAAATCTTTCCATTTCGAGATTTTCAATTAAAAATAAAATTGTTTAATTATGAATGCTTTGAAGCAGTAGTCATACCACGGCAACTCCTTTCTAATGAAACTGTTCAATTTTAAAAATTGTCTTTCAAAATTTTCCTATTTTAAGATCATCTAATGAAAAAATTTTCAATTTAAAGTTATTCAATTTTGAACGCTTTTATTAGGAAGTGATGAAATTTAAATCCTTTTCTATCAAATCAGAAATATTGTGCTTTTGTCCAAATTTCACTTGGGTAATTTAAAATTGTTTCATTTGGAACGTTTTCAATTCAGAATCGTTAAATATATACCATTTTTAGATTCCGAACACTTTTAATTTGGAATTATGAATAATTGATATTAATCAATTAATGATTGATATTCGAAAACAATTTATTTACGCATTTTCAAACTTTTTATTTTTTTAATGTTATGAAATAAAAATCTAGGCATTTACAGCTAGTTCATAAAAATGTAATTTAGAGGTCTCGGATTCACGACACTATTGTCACTATTGGCCACTTTTTTCAGCAATGATACTATTTTGACAAAAATGCTCTATAGGGACGACTTGAGGATTTCGGATAAGTTAGTCGACGGTCGTCATGAGAATTCTTCAGTGAATAGCCCCTCGGGCTTGACACCATAAACTCATAAAGCAGACCCTTTCACAGCTAAGCGTTCTGTAGTTATATTTCCCTTTTTCAGAAAAGGCAGTAATGATAATTCAAGGGACGCTAGCTAATCCTGTTATAAAGTCACATCGATGCAAAGAGCTGAGATTGCACTTTTACGATCGGCTCTTCACTTACCGAAATTCTCAGCTTTTGTAATGACAAAGTTCAAAGACGATGGGTCACCTCTAAATATTGTTAAAAATTTTTTTAAAATCTGGCTTCCACAATCGGATAAACTACCGTTATTTGTCCTTCACTCCTAATAAACCCAAAATTGTTATTTTTTTCTGGTCACCCTAGTATATAATCATCTTATTCCCTCTGACATATTATATATAAATCGATATAAAAATACTTAAGAAAGACATATAAATCGATATTAGGAAAATAAGAAATGAACGAATTTGTCCTTAATCAGCATTTTTTTAATCCTCCCCTTATAAAATACAGGAAAATAACATTTCTTTGCGCCTCAAAAAGATGAAATAAAATTTTCACATTTTCATATAAAAACAACCTAATTTAAATTAGAACTGGTGACTATTCAAATAAAAGTTTGTTATGAAAAATATTTAGCTGTTTATATATTACATTATGATGTATTTTACAGTTTCAATTTATAAGGAATCAATAACTTAACTGAATATTGAAAAAATTGGTATTGACTTCATTAAAATTATTTAATTTGCCAGTAAATAGTTTGATATGATCGTTAATGATTGTGACTGAAAGTGTAAAAACAGATTCTTAAATACACACTATAATTTTGCGAACACGAATAGATATAATTTTTTATTCAAATTTTGCAAAAACATATATTTTTTTAAATTTATTTATCCAAAAATACTAATTTTTTTAACTACGTCACTTCAATCATTTTCAAATTCGATTTTTTGATCCTGAAAAGGATTTTTCTACCATAGCCTGAAATTCACCCAACAAAATGGAGGCTTTTTTAAATTGAAAATAAAAAATTTTAATCAATTAATCAATAATTCAGTTTTTTACCATTGATAAATTTTCATCCAAATATGTATAGTTGTGGGTACTGTGAACTTCATTGGAATTGCTTAAAAAATTAAAAATTCAGAGGTATATGTAAGAGAAGTATATTTCGCCATATTTCTCTTCAAAGAAATAAGATTTTGTAAACGACTTTTGAATTTGACTTGAAATTTATTCAGGCTACAAACCTATATTGAATGTGTTTTAAAAGGTGAGTGGCTATTTCACCATACATGTATGACGAAATAGCCGACGGTAGCTTATTATTTAGGTTATTTACTATTATATAGTAGATTATAATGAACAAATTAATCATTAAAAATGTATTTATAATTGCACCAGCGAAACACGTGAGACAAGCTAACCTCAAAATCTGAAAGACTTATACACTATACTTTGCTATTATCGCTACGAATAAAACATTTCAATATTAAGAAAATGAAAATAAATTCTCAGGTCCAAATCCATTTCAGATCATTATAGATTTTAGTGATAGGTATTTTTTGTAGAACGTTTTAAAATAAGCAGTGTTTTCTTAGAATTTTCTCAAATATATGGTTGTCTGAAAAAAATTCTAATTTTTCGAGGAAAAATTTCTCGTGGCAAAAATGTCTTAATTGAACAATTTTAAATTTAAATGAATTTTTTATTTCAAACTTTCATCAACTGTGCAGTTGAACGATTTCTGGTTCAAAAATATAAATCAACACTATCACTTGCAATGCTCTAAATTGAAGAATGAATGAATAAATTTCTAAATTGTTAAAATTACGTAATTTTGAAGTAAAATGAAGTCAGAAACAATAAAACTGTAACGATTTTAAATTTTCTTTAAAACTTAACTGTTTTTAAATAATTCGTTTGAAATAAATAACTGTTCAATTAATACTTATACAAAAAATTGAGCAATTTAACTTACAATTTAATAATTCAAAAAAATTAAACAATTAAATTTTTAACCTTCAAAGTCCAAACTTAACACTGAAATTTGAATGCTTCAAGTCTTTCTATTTGAAACAATTCAGATTCAGATTACGCATGAAAGTTGGAAGTTTTTCCAATATATTATTGCAATTTTGTTATACTTTTTGCATTTTGCATTTTGAGTGATCATTAATTTGAAGCAAGAATATTTAATATGACATTTTCTTTTACAAATTCCATAACAATAACAAAATTAAATAAATATTAAATTAAATAACAATATAATAGTTTCAATTAACTTTTTGCATACCAGTTTTCTGATTCCAGTATTATAATCAACGTTTTGACAAAATATTGCTTACTTTTCCTTGTATTCTGTCAAGATGTATCTTCGAACCAAAACTAAGCTTTGGTTCTGTAAGCAGTGCAAAGAATTACTTTCGATTACCGATTCAGCGGCCTGCTAAAAACGTTGAATCGAAACATATTAAAAAGTAATTTTTGTCATAGAAACGCACCCTCACAGCAATACGATATACTGGGATATCCTATTCAATCCCATTCATCTCCCAGGAAATTGGGATATCTCCAGGATATATCCCTGGGACGTTTCTGGGATATTCAAATGTGCCGAATAGGAGATAGAAAAAATTTGTATTTTCTTTTTGGGAAATTTGAATATTGCAGAAGTTCCCAGGGGTATCCTCGCGATATTCCAATTTCCGCCTTATATCCGACGGATTATCCCTGGGATGTCCCGGGGATTATAAACAATTTTCATACACAAATTCCTAATAGTGTTTTATTCTCACAGAAAAAATAGTTTCACGATAATTGCTAAGATTATTCATAAGTCATAATTTATAACGCAAAATTAGCATAATCCGTTTGAATTCGTTTACTTCCAGCAGGGTAAGTTCACTCACACAGCAAATTGATGCTCTTAAATATGATTATGGTTATATTGATGCAGTTGAACTTCCACGTAGTTATCGATTTGACGACGTTTTTGATAGTGAGTCAGGGACGTATATTCAGAGAAGGGTTGATGAGACTTATCAATATGTTCCAATCATAAATGTATTATCTACAGTTATATTGCCAGGACAGAAAAGTTTGGCGACAAATAGTTTATAAAAAGAATGTGAGTAGAGTGAATGAAGCCTGAAACAAAGAAATACTAATGCATGTAAAATAATTAATTTAACGTAATTGGTAGTTAAGACGTGATACGTGGTAATATATTAAAATTAAAATAGATTATTTTACTTATATTTGAGCTTAAAATTAATGATTATCTACTGTAGCATCATTATCTACTGTAGGATGGTCCCACCTACATATATTTTTGAAAACGAAACTCAGATACTCATTTTACAAAATCAGGCACATTTGAAAAATTATGTAATTGTAATAAGGGTATTTTGAATATAAATAAACTTTTATCATACAAATTATACCCAATATTCAATTATATCATCTTTAATTAAATGATCAATTTATGTTCCTTATTTTAGAAAAAAACTAAATTTTAATCTTTATTTAATTTATTATCGTGCAAAAAATTAATCTTCTAATAATTAATTAATCATTTTACTAAATAAGAATCTTTAAACTATAATTTTTATTAAAAAATCAAATAATTTTTACCTAATTTTTTTTAAATTTGAACTTTCATTTATGAAAATTTGATTTATTAATAACCTTTTAAACCAATTACAGAAAATGTAAGTTTTAATAAATTAGGTTAATAACTGAATAATCAGTTCATAACATAACAAGCATTAAACAATGATTTTCATTAAAACATACAAATAATTTTTACATTATATTCTTCTTTAAATTTGAAATTGCATTTCTATACATTGAATTTATTAATTTTATTAATAATTATAATTATTATTAATTGTATAGGAGGTATTTTAAAGAAAAGTCAAACTTTTATTACAAAAATAATAGCCCATATTCAATTACACAACCTCAAAGTAAATAATCAATTTATGTTGCTTGATTGAGAAACAAATTTGATTAAATCTTTATTTAATTTAAAATTTTGAACAAAATGAATCGACTAATAATAATTAATTAAACTGTTTACAACATAAAAACATCAAACTATTATTGTCATGGAAAGATTAAAATAATTTTCACTTTATATTTTTTTAATTTAAACATTCTTTTATGAATATTTTATTCTATTAATAAGCTTTTTAAATAATGTTAGAAAATTTAGGTCTGGATAGAATCAATGAATAATAATATGTATGATGATAATTAGAAGAACTAATAATAAAATAATGTTTAAGATTATTTTCATTGAAATATTCAAATAATTTTCCATTTATATACTTTTTTGAATTGAAAATTGCGTTTTTGAAAATTTGAATTGATGATCACCTTTTGTACTAATTCCAGAAAAAATTAAAACGTATATCTATATAATTTTGAAAATTGAATTCGTATAATCATTTCACAACATCACACACATTGACAGAAATTACGTAATTATAATAGAGGAATTTTAAATATAAATAAACTTTTATTACATAAATTATAGCCAATTAACAATTAGGTAACCATGACGTAAATCACCAATTTATTTACTTCATTGAAATAAATTAAAATTCAATCTTTATGTGACTTATTATCATAAAAAAAATGTAATCAGCTAATAATTGAATAATCATTTCAGAACATGAAAAGCAATTAATAATTATCTTTATTGAAGCATTCAAATAATTTTTAACTTATATTTTTCTGACAATTTGAATTATTAATAACGTTTTGAACTGATTCCAAAAAAATTAAAACGTATGTATACATAACTTTGAAAATTTAATTGAGATACTCATTTAACAAGATATGTGACTGGAATACGGGTATTTCAAATATGAATAAACTTCTATTATAGAAATTATAACCAATATTCAATTACATAACTTAAAAGTAAATAATCGATTTATGTCACTTACTACAGAAAAATTAAAATTCAATCTTTATGTAATTTAATATTGTGAGAAAAATTAATCAGCTAATAATTAATTAATCAAGTTACAAAATGAGAAGCATTCAATTAAATTTTTTTAAAACATTCCACAAATTTTTACTTTACCTAATTTTTTTTTTAATTTGAACTTTCAGTTCAGAAAGTTCAATTTATTAATAAACTTTCAAACTAATTCCACAACATGTGAGTTTCAACAGAATCAGTTAGTAATTAATCAATCAGTTCATAAAATACAAAGCATTACACAATTTTTTTCATTAAAACATTCAAATAATTTTTGCATTATATTCTCCTTAAATTTGAAATTTCATTTCTATAAATTAGTTTATTATTAACCTTTCAAACCAATTTAAAAAAAAACTAAAATGTATTCACATATAATTTTCAAAATTGAATTGAGATAGTCATTTCACGTCACAAGCATTTGAAAATATTACATAATTGCAATAGAGGTATTTTAGAGAAAAAATCAACTTTTATTATAAAAATAATAGCCCATATTAAATTACATAACCTTCAAGTAAATAATCAATTTATGTTACTTAATTGAAAAAAAAATAATTTCAATCTTTATTTAATTTAAAGTTTTTAACCAAATTAATCGACCAATAATTAATTGAACTATTTACACCATAAAAAGCATGAAACTATTATTTTCATTGAAATATTCACATAATTTTTACTTCATATTTTTTTAAACATGAAATTCAATTACTGAAATCTTGAATTATTAATAACTTTTTATACTAATTTTGGAAAAAAATTAAACAGCATTTAGATATAATTTTTGAAATTGAATTCAGATACTCATTTAAGCATTAATCTGTCATTTTCACTGAAACATTTTCAAATAATTTTTACATTATTCATATGTTTTTTGTTTTAAATTGCATTTCTATACATTTAATTTATTCATAACATTGAATTAATAACCTTTAAAACTAATTTAAAAAAAGTTAAACTATATATGCACATATCATTTTGAAAATACAATTCATATATAGTTATTTCACAACGTAACAAACACTTTTAAAAAACAATTAATCAATTAGTTCAGAAAATAAGATGCATGCAACTATAACTTTCATTAAAAAATTCAATTAATTTTTACTTTATATTTGTTCAAGTTTGAGAATGAAGAGAGAGATTTTATTTTATAATATATCACTGCGGTGGCGCCACGAACTGAGACCCTCTTGTCATTCATCTAATCTAATCAAGTAGAGTATAGTATAGTACCGTTCTGTGACATTTTTACTGGTTTTTTAAAAATGTCGGATTTAATTGATCCAATTATTTAAATTGTTGTGAAGAACTTTTTATTGGCATTAGGGTCTTATGAATATACGAGTATTTAATTAAAAACGTGCATTTCCTAAAAGTTAAAATTGGCACAATAGGAGCATTTTGTGGTATTTGTCCAAATTTTATCGTAAGATTTTTGGTTTATTTTCAAGAATTTATACATTGTAAAAATTATTCGAATTGTTTAATTAAAATAACTGTTTATTGCTTCTTGTGTTGTAAAATCATTAATTAATATATGCATATATTTTGAATTTTTCTGAAATTAGTTTTAAAACTCATTGATAAATTAAATGTATAGAAATGCAATTTCAAATGAAAAAATATATTTTGAGTATTAAATAAAATTAATTGTTTAATGCTTTTTGTGTTGTGGACTAAATAATTATATATAAACTGATTCTGTTGAAACTTAAATTCTTTGGTATTAGTTAAAGAGGTTTATCAGTAAATTAAATTTTCTGAAATAAATGTTCAAATCCTTAAAATGAAAAAAGGTAACCTCCATCTTTTGTAAGATTGTGGTATAGTAGAAATCGTTATATAATCAAATATCCGATATAATTTGAATAGTAAGAGTTTATTTATGTTTAAAATACCTCTATTCAAATTTCATAATTTTCAAAATATTTACGATGTTGTAGGATAATTATCTAAATTCAGTCTTCAAAATTATATGTAAATATGTTTTAATTTTGTATGTAATTAGTTTAAAATATTATAAATCATTGACATTTTTAGAAAAATATAAGATAAAAATTATTTTGATGTTTCAATGCAAATAATATTGTTGATTGATTTTTATGTTATGAGCTGATGAATTAACTATTATTGGCTATTTACTGATTAATTTTTTTCAAAAAATTGTATTATATAAAGATTGAATTTGAATTGTTTTCAGTTAAGTCACATAAATTGATTATTTACATTAAGGTAATGTGATTTAATATTGGCTGCTATTTGTATGATAAAAATGAATTTTTTCTTTAAAATATCTCCATTTCAATTATATAATTTTTTCAAATGTTTGTGATATTTTGAAGTAAGTATCCGAATTCAATTTTCAAAATTATATGTGCATATATTTCAATTTTCCTTGGTAATACTTTAAAAAGTTATTAATAATTGAAATTTTCAGATAAATATTGAATACAACTTATTATAATATGTCAATGAAAATAATTATTAAATGCCTTCTATGTTCTGAACTCACTAATTATATACTAACTGATTCTGCTAAAAATTAATTTTTCTGAAATTAGTAAAAAAGATGATTAATAAATTAAGTTTAATAAAAGTCCCAATTTAAATATATATATAAAGTAAAAATTATTTGAAAGTTTCAATGAAAATAATTTTTTCATGCTTTTTATGTTGTGAACTGATTAATTAAGTATTGGCTGATTAATTTTGTTCACAATATCAAATTACATAAAGATTGAAATTTAATATTCTTTAATTAAGTAACATACATTGATTATTTACTTTAAGATTATGCAATTGAATATTGGATATAATTTGTATAATACAAGTTTATTTATATTTAAAATAGCCCTATTCAAGTTACATAAATGTCCAATTGTTGCTGAGGTTGCGAAATTAGTATCTGAATTCAATTTTCAAAATTATATGTATATGTTTTCATTTTTGCTGGAATTAGTTCAAAAGGTTATTGATCATTCAAATCTTCATAACAATATAAAGTAAAAATTATTTGAATGCTTCAATGAAAATAATTATTTGATACTTTTCATGTTCTAAACTGATTAATTTTTTCACAATATTGAATTACATGAAGATTGAATTTCAATTAATTTTAATTAGGTAACATAGACTGATTATTCACTTAAAGATTATGTAATTGAATATTGGCTATAACTTTATAATAAAAGTTTTTTTCAATACATTCATTACAATTAAGTAAGTTGATTTAAATTTGAATTACCACTATTTCAATTACATTATTTTTAAAATGATTCTGTGTTGTGAAACGACTGTCTGCATTTAATTTTCCAAATTATATGTGAATAAGTTTTTTTTCCTGAAATTAATATG
The DNA here is from genome assembly GCA_011634705.1 of Andricus grossulariae. Taxonomy (NCBI): domain Eukaryota; kingdom Metazoa; phylum Arthropoda; class Insecta; order Hymenoptera; family Cynipidae; genus Andricus; species Andricus grossulariae. The sequence continues at coordinate 37,306,760 of JAABKJ010075445.1, forward strand.
GAAGGGTACTAACATATATTATATTTTGAGAAATGATAGTGAAAATTTTCTTCAAATGTAGAATAAAAATTATTCCAATATTTGAATGAAAATTTTAGTTTAATGTTTTTTATGCTATAAACGGGTTAATTAATTATTAGCTTATTATTTTTTTCAACAGTTTTAAATTACATGATGATTGAATTTTAATTTTTTTTTGATTAGGTAACATGAACTGATTATTTGCTTCAAGGTGATGTAATTGAATATTGACTATAATTTGTATAATACAAATTTGATAATGTTTATAATACCTCTATTCCAATTATCTTGTTTTTTGAAATGTTTGCGATGTTGTGAAATGAGTATCTGAATTTTGATTTCGAAATTATGTGCACATCTATTTTAATTTTCTCTGGATTACTTTAAAACGTTATTAATAATTCAAATTTTCAGAAAAATATGACTTAAAAATTTTCAAATGATTCATTGGAAATAATTCTTCAATGCTTTCTGTGTAATGAAGTGATTGTTAATGATTGGCTTATTAATTTTGTTACAAAATTAAATAACATAAATATTTAATTTCAATTTTTCTCTGTCAAGCAACATAAATTAATTATTTACTTTAAGGTAATGTGATTGAATATTTTATGTAATTAGTAGGATAAACGTTTCTTTTTTTCAACCTAACTCTATTACAATGTTGTAATTTTTTATAATATTTATGATGTCAATTGAGTATCTGAATTCAATTTTCAAAATTATATGTACAATGTTCATGTGTTTCATTTTTTTTCCAGAAAATTACTATAAAAAGTTATTATTAATTAAAATTTTTATAAATGAAATTTCAAGTTAAAAAAAATATTAAGTGGAAATTATTTGAATTTTTCAATGGAAATAATTGTTAAAGGCTTTTCATTTCGTAAACTGACTAATTGATTATTGATTTTCAATTTTTTTCGATTGAGTAACATAAATTGATTATTTCCTTTGAGGTTATGTTATTGAATATTGGATATAATTGGTATAATAAAAGTTTATTTATGTTTAAAATACCCCTATTCCAGTTACATAATTTTTAAAATGTTTCGGAGGATGTGATATGATTATCTGAATTCAAATTTCAAAATTATATGTACACATGTTCTCATTTTTTTTCTGGAATTAGTTTAAAAGGTTATAGATGACTGAAATTTTCAGAAAAATATAAAATCAACATTATTTGAATGTTTCGATGAAAACAATGATTTAATGCTTTTCATGTTCTGAACTTCTGGACTTGAGATTTTACATAACTCTTTTGTATTATTTATAGTTCTGTTTTGTATTAAATCCTGAAATAATTGTAATAATTGTAATGAACAAATTTTCAAAGTGATGTTCTTTTGTCACTCGACTCGTGAGAACTCCCATTCTTAGAATTGATCCAAGAAAAATTGAAAAATTAAAAAGAATGTCAAAATGACAATTTATCTAAAATTCTTGAAAATGGATTTTCTTAAGAATCCATTGTTCAAAATTTTTATTTTTTTTTAGAGATAGATGTAATACATATTTCCTAAGTTTCATTTACGTTAAACCACTGCTTCACAATGAAAAAAATTATGAAAAAAAAAAAGATTTTCGTTGAAAATCTCTACCCAATATGGGTAAATATAACGAGGATAATGTTGTTTGCTTTAAAATTTTTCGAAAAAAGTATTTTGCATTCTTTATTATTCAGCACTATAACAGCTAACCCACAATTACTATATCATACATCGTGTAGCGATCACCAAACATCGAAAGTCGAATTTTTGGACCACCCTATTTGTACACAATATATGATTTATTTGGTAATTATTGAGGTTTAGCTGGTGCAATGCAAAATACTTTTTTCGTAAAATTAAAAAAAAAAATTATTTTCATTTTTACGTTTCCGCCCTTTGGCCAGAGATTTTAGAATTTATTTTCAATATAAAACAGTGGTTTACCAGGAACGAACCCCAAGGAATATGTAGTGCATTAGGATGGTACAAGGAACCGACTTATATGATATTTGGTGATCGATTCTCCCCTAATTTATATTTCAAATAGGTTCACATTAACTCGTGCCTTCGCGCTTTTGAAATTCAAATAGGATTTTGATTGGAAAAGCTCATGTCTTGAAAAAATAGAAAAAATAATCACTTGCCATTAACATTTATAAATTAAAGTTTAGTCACTTCTTACGAAATGTTCAAGGAATAATTGTTACTCAATAACTTTTAATCTGGTCCTCCCCAACCCCCTTGTATTGTGCCCGGCAAAAATCCCAAAAAATAAAAATATCAGTGTTACGTCAAATGCATGCTAAAGATGGTAATTTTTTATTTATCAAGATAAATTATTTTTATTCAATAAGTGATAAGTTTCCAATTATTTTTCAACTAATTTTGAATTTTTTAATTGATTTTTTCTCCTGTAAATCGTGAAAATTTATTATTCTTCAGGATAAATGATACAGTTTATGAACTTCAAGAATAATATTTCTTATTTAACATATTTGGCAATTATTTAAACAATTTCAATTTTTTCAAAGGATTCTTCCCACTTTAAATCATGAAATGTTATTATTTTTTGGAATTTATGACACAATTAATAACTGTTGGAAGAAATATATATTTTGAACAATATTTAGAAATTATTTAAACAATTCTAATTTGCTTTAACATTTTTTTTTCCTTTAAATATTAATGAATAGCTATTTTCTGAAATTAATGACGCAGTTAATAAATCCTAAGAGTAATATTTTTTGTGCAAGGCAGTTTGCAATTATTTAGGCATTTAATAATCATTAACAATAGCCTTTTTATAGGAAAGGTAGAGAAAATTCTATTTTTTTCGAGTCTCTTATACTATGTCGCTTATTATTCCGTATTTTTTTTTATCTCAGAACTTATACCGCAATTGATTACACAATAACACTTTTTTTAAACAATTATTGTCAGTTTCGGCATGGATAGTTTTTCTCAGCTCGATTTCGCCGATATAAGAAAATACTAAATAATAAGCGACTTAGTCGCTCTCAGCATTCATTCACTTCTTTTCCAATTGCAGAAAATAATAACCTTTCGCGATTTACAAGGGAAATTTTTAAAAAATAACTGCTAAATATTAAAAAAAAAATTACTTTCAACATTCGTTAATTGTGTCATTTATTCTAGAAAATAATAACTTTTCACTAAAAAAAAAATTATACAACCAGAAATTGTTTGAATAATTGCAAAATATTTCATACAGAAGATATTATTTTTGCCGTTAATCAACTATATCAGTTATCCCGAAAAACAGTAAGTTTTTATGATTCACAGGGGAATAAAAACTGTTTAAATATGTAATAATTGTTTAAATAATTGAAAATTAGTTCAAAAATACTTTATATATTGTCTTTTATAGAATAAAAATTATTCATGTTGAACAAAAAGAAAATACCATATTTAGCATGAATTTATATAAAACTGCTATTTTGAATTTTTCGGGGCATTTTCCAGGCACAATATAACAGGTTTGGGGGAGTTTAAATAAAAACTGATTGCATGGAAATTATTCCTTGAATATTTCTCAAGGAGTTACTCAACTTTAATTTACGACACGTTAATAACAAGCACTTCTTTATTACAGTTTTTCGAAAAATGAGCTTTTCCCGTTTGAAACTCCATGTTAATTTCAAAAATCGGGAGGCACGTGTTAATGATGCCGAATTTGAGAAAAATGTGGAACTTCTCATTCTGGAAAAGGAAGAAAGATCAACAAATTGATCAGCAAAAATGTAAAATAAAATTTCAACAGGTATAAATTTGGACCACACTAGTAGTACACATTTGCATGTATCCCTCACAAAAATAAAAGTTTTAAAAAGTGGGATTTTGTAAGAATATATTTACATTTTTTTTTTAGAAAAGCTGCCGCCATTTCGTCATTTTTCCAAATTTTTCATTTTTCTTGAATCAAAATAATTCTTTCATTTTTTGAGCATTTAGTTTGAAATACTCAAATAAAGTTTGTAAGACAATTTTTTTTTTACTCCGCAAACGTATCTATCATTATTAATTGGAAGTCAAACACGTTATAATTGAGGGTCCGGATGCAATAAGGGGACGAGCGCTCGAAAACGCGAAAAACTATTGTCCACACGTCTTATGATATCCAAATTTTGAAGTTAAAAAAATTGAATTAAAAAAATATGCGCTTGTGGAGAATGACAAGACGGAACTTTTTTCTATTTAAAGTTTTTTTTTCTGATGTATATTTTTAATAATATAATTGAAAAAGGGATGAAAAAATTTCGCCAGATTCAATTATTTTTTAAAACATAAATCGTCTCCACTCAGACGAATATTATTGAAACTATTTGAAATTTAATACACATACGCATTATATTCTAGCGGTGCCTACAAAAAAAGAGTAAAAAATGCCAATTGTTTAATAATAATTAATTGCAAATGGAGACCTGACGGTAAGCACGTTTTTTTAGCAGTTCACAAAATTAAAAATTGTTTCTGCCCACCATATTCTAATATAATGTTTTCATGTATTTTGGCCCAATCGACACGAAAATCACAAACCAACATTTTTTCACGGAAGAGTTTTCGAAATATCAATGTTCCAAATCTTTTTTCAATTTTCAGAAATAACCCGACTTTTTTTAGTATATTTCGAGTTCTAACTGACGGATTTCCCCAAAAAATTACTCAAATTCGAGACAACTGAATCCTTCCCAAGTTTCTATTCTAAAATTATCAGATCGGCCCAGTAGATCAGATGCTAGCGCTTTCAATAAGTTGGACAAGTTGTATTTTTTTTCAAAAAAAGAGGTCGACAATTCACATATCGTTCTGGAAAGAATAAAAATCGCAAATATTAACCAACTTATAAAAAGTATTAGCATCTGAACTACTGAGCCGATCTCAGGTCTTGAGAATATAAAAATGTAGTGGATTCAGTTGCCTTAAAATTGAGTGCACGTTTAGGAAAATCGGTCTATTAGAACTTAAGATATACTCAAAAACGTCAGAACAACTCTGGGAAAAAAAATTCACGCTGATACCTCGAAACCGCTTCTCTAAAAAAACTTTGAGTGCGATCTTCGTGTTTAGTGGGCAAAAATACATGGCAAAATCATAGTGAGATACGGTGGGCAAAATGGCTGTAAACTAGAAAAATTGAAACTGCCACTCTTATCCCATTCTACTATACCCAAAATGCCAGCTCTCAAAAGAGGGAAAATAGTTTGAATTTTCACGCAAATAGGGGAAAAAATTATTTGAATTAAAAGAATGGTGGTACCATTTCAAATTCAAAATGAAACGCTCTAAATTCCTCAGATTTAAAGTCAAAATATATCAAACTTTCAATAGAATAGTCTAATTTTCGAATGAAAACAATTTTTAAAATATAGTGTAGTTTCAGCCCTAGAAGTTCAATAAGAATAAATTGATTTTTAACAAGGCCCTTATTTCTTACATATACCATGTATATAAAACTCATATCTCTTTAGATTAATGTCTCATTCACAGATTTAAACCATTATTTTGGCAGTCTGCCTCTGGGCATACAGCTATTTACTTTATAACCCTTTTTCTTCGTCTCAGGTACACATAGAATATCTAGTATTCGTGCGTCCATAGTTTCTCGTAGTTCTCTTATCTTAAGATCATTCACTCCTCTAGCATTCCAAACACCCACTCTCCATTCGTCGCCTGAAACTCGACCTTTACGTTTACCTTGTGTATGCATTTCATCAATCAAAGTTTCAGTCCATTCCGAGACCATTTTATTGTTTGTATTATTCATTATTCAGATTGTACACCTGACTAGCACCTTTATGCGCGAAATTTGTGTTGCGAGTCGAAATCATGTCCAAGTTAAGTAGCGATTCGTCATATGGTGAAGAGTCCAGGTGTAACGTCAGTCCCACTAAAACTTCTGTTACTGTGGGAGGGGGCGGGGGGGGGGCAAGAAAAGGTAACCGATAGAGTCGCAGTTGGTTGATGTTTTATGCTGTGAAAAAAATGAGAATTTTCGATTTTTCAAGAAAATTCAAAAAGTCGTGATAATAATCCTGTAGGGCGTGCGAAAAGAAACACTTTTTTGCCTTGACTTTTTTTCGGGTCGACCGTTGTTTGGCTGAAAATGTTAATTTTCGTTTCTTCTTCTGGATTTTGAATACGCTGTAAGTCTAATACTTTTCATTTTATCAAAAAATGTCATGAGAATAAATTGTTTAAATTTTCCAGTCATATGAACACCCCAACACATAATTTTAAAATTTCGAAAAAGCATGGCCTCAAAAATTTTCAAAATGCGCTCACTTTTAGGTTTTTCATCCAAAATGGCTGGCTAACGAACTTAACCTTTCGTTTACGAGACTGAAAGAGTATACCAAAGGCCACTCAAATAGGTCAATTATTTCGAAAGTTATCGTGCTCACAGACAAACAGACATACATACATACAGACAGACACATTCGTAAAAACCTGTTTTTTGGTTTCAGGGTTTTGATGAGAATGTGCCCACTACTCGGGCCGATTTTTTCACTGTTAATGTTCTTTTTTACGAATAAAACAGAAACTACACACCAATCAAAAAGTGACCCATAACAAATTTGTAGATCCTTTTGGAGTCCACAATTTGTGTGCCATCATCATTTATCGTATATTGCATAGCTTGGCCATGGAATTAAATTTTTGATTTTTGATTATTTTCTGTGCACTAGAAATGAGAATTTTCGATTTTTCAAGAAAATTCAAAAAGTCGTTGTGATAATCCTGTAGAACGCGCAAAAAGAAACACTTTTTTCGCCTTGACTTTTTTCCGCGTGTTGCGTTGTTTGGCTGAAAATGTTAATTTTAGTTTACTCTTTTGGATTTTGAAAATGCTGTAAGTCTGATAATTTCTATTTTATCGAAAAATGTCATCCGAATAAATTGTTTGAAGTTTTGAGTATTATGAACAGGCGCACATGTAATTCTCAAATTGTGAAAAATAGCCTCAAAAAAGTTAAAAATGCGCTAACTTTTTGAATTTTTATCCAAAATGGCTGGCGAACGAACTTGACCTTTCGTTTACAAGACTAAAAGAGTATACCAAAGGCCAATCCAATAGCTCAATGCTTTCGAAAGTTATCGTGCTCACAGACAGACATACATACACACAGACAGACATACATACATACATACATTCATACAGGCATACATACATACATACAGACAGACAGATTCAAAAAAACCTGTTTTTTGGGTTTGTGGGGTCTCAAAACGTGGACATTCAGCAAAAAACGGGGTGGTCAAATTTTACACAAATCTAATACCCTCTCTGGATGAGAATGTAAAAATACGAATTTTCAAGTACCATGTGCATTAATGATGGTTATTTTATTGTTTTAGTCGTTACAAATAGTATTGAGGACATGAAAAAAATTAAATATTTTGAAAACCCACACACGCGATGAAAAAAAATGAAATAAGCAAAGTTTTGTTGAGAATGTGCTCACTACTCGGGCCTATTTTTTCACTGTTAATGTTATTTTTTACGAATAAAAAAGAAACTACACATCCAATCAAAAAGTGACCCATAACAAATTTGTAGATCTTTCTGGAGTGCATAGTTTTTCTTTCATCATTATTTGTCGTATCTTGCATAGTTTGACCGTGGAATTAAATTTTTGATTTTTCATTATTTTTTGTGCAATAAAAATGAGCTAGTTACATTTGTGGGGGCCCCTAATTTGTGGGGGCCCTGGGGCCATGGCCCCGCTGGCCCCGTACTAAATTCGGCCCTGATTAAACCATTTAAAGACAGCAGCATCCAAAAGTACATCACTTTTTTCACCAAAACCGCTCGCAAAACAGTTCAAGTGGGAAGCACGCACTTTTGTGTATATGGCGCATAATCATGACGCAGTTTCATAACCAGACACACGAAGAAGTTATTTAACAGAAAATCACTTAACTTTATAGATATTAAATTAACTATCCACAAAAAAGACAGTTTTCACCATTCTCACGTCGACACTTGATGACTTGACAGTTTGACATTATAAAAAAATACAGCGGGACTTCGATGCCTGAGGTCGATCGGAACTCTCTTTGTACCATGTGAGATAGACAGAGGCGATCCGATTGTGTTCCAATGAAAGGTCTTTTCGTTTCGAAACTATCATACTCTCTCGCTCTCTCTCTCTTTCTCTCCCTCTATCTATCTCTTTCTATCCTATACCGCTTCTTCTTTGTTTTCTTTGACGAACGCGAAAACCGATATGTAAGAATGATTTTGTGCATGTGTGAGGTGTGTGTTTTGGTGTGCCTATTTATTAGAGGACGCTCCTTACTCCCTCCCAAGTACACTATAAACAAAGGAAACCAAACAATACTCTCTTATACTCCACTAGTTCCAAAACAAGTTTGATAAAATCGACAAGAAGCTTTAAATCTCATTTAACCCGTTTCGAAGTGTATTCTATTAATTTTAAATAAGTAATGTTAATATATTTTAGTTAATTTTAGTTGGTTTGGTTGAACATTTTTTTTACTGGAAATTTAACTGTTCTAGTTTTGGTTAAAAATTCACTCTTTTGGTTGAAAATTAATTTTGTTTTGGTTAAAAATATATTTTTCTAACTGAAAATTTAACTATTCTATGTTTAATTGAATATTTTTTGGCTGAAACTTCATGTATTTTGTTGAAAATTTATCTTTAGTGGTACAAATTTCATCTTTTGTGTTCAAAATTCAACTATTTGGTTAAAAATTCATTTATTTGGTTAAACATGCATAATTTTACAATTCATTTCTTTGGTTAAAAATTAAATTACTTTGTTCAAGATTCGTTAATATGTTTTAGTTGTTTTCTCGACAAATATTAATTTTAGAAAAAAAGTACAAATGTAAAGAATATGTGTTTCGGCGAGATCTACAACTTTTGTGAACAACATTTTTTTTTAAATCAATATTCCTGTGTGACCTTATCGGAATTATACCTGAAAATTCAACTATTTTTGTACAAAATTCATAGTTTTGGGTTGAAAATTCAACTCTTTTGTTGGAAATTCCACTTTTTGCTTTGTAAATTAGTCTGCTCCGGTTGAGGATTCGAAAAATTTGATAAAAATTCATATTTTTTGGTTCAATTCAACTGTTGTTGATTAAGATCTAAAATATTTTTTGTGAAAATATCATCTATTATACTTTTCGTTGAGATTTGATCTATTTTGTTGAAAATTCATTTCATTTCTGATTGAAAATGAATTGTTTTAACTGAAACTTAAATCCTTCTATATTTGGTTCCAAATTTTTCTTTATGAGTTGAAAACTCAAAACTGTTTAGTTGAAAATTAATGTATTTTATGTCATTTACCTTACATAATTTGCGGATGACCCCTTATAAAATTCTGTATGACTGTTGTCACTAAAATTCGTAAAAATAAATTTAGAAACCAACCTTTTTTTGCATTAAAATTACTGATATCTTAGTGAGGGAAAGTGAAAAATTGGTCAGTTCTATATTGGTTAGTTTTCTGCTTATCCTTCTGGAATTCTAGTGAAAACTCTGAATAGCAATTTTTTTATTTAAAAACTGTCTTTTAAGAATTTTTAGAAAGATTTCAAGCTTGAAGACATTGTCATGTCATTAGTAGGAACTGAGATAATATATTCCTGTGTATTTAATTTTGCGGGCTAAAATTATCAACATTTTAACATTTTCTTTATGTATATGAATTAGGAAAGCTTTCAAAAAGATACCAGATTTTTTTCTGGCATATTAACATCATAATATAAGGTTCACGAACGAAAAATTACTACCGTCCACCCTATTTTTCCACATTTGCCATTTCAAATCTTTCGAAATAATTTTGGTTAGTGACTGTCACATAATAGATAATTTATGCAGAATGAAAATAATCTTTGTAATGGAGTTAGTCTTGTATATTAGCGATTTTTTTCACTTACTTCTTCCCACTTTTGCGGAGGGTTAAACATTTTTATTGAACATATAGTAAGCCAATCCCCTTTTCCAGCTCCGCCAAGGTTTCGGGACTAAACTCTAGACTTCAAGAGTCTAGACTAGACTAGCTACTAAAATCAATATCGGCATTAATACAAGATGAAGTACTTTTCTCAATTTTTTTCACTGCCTATGTAGGATTCGATAAATACAAATTTCTAGGAATAATCAGGCAATCGTCTTTTCCTCCATGGCAACCTGTACAATCCAAAAAAGCGACTGTATAAATGTTCATGAGTGACTGGAAATTCGTATAGCCTAGGCAAAATCAGAATATGCCTATTTTTTTGTTTTGTTGTAGAGTCATTTTTCAGCTCGCTAACAGCAATTGTTTCTCTTATGGAGTTTAACATGCAAAAATACAACTTTTTTTTAAATGTTCAATTTTTCATAAGAAGTTATGAACCAATTTTTTCAATGTTGGAGTTATTTGTTCTCCGAGATTTCAAGATGGATTTAGTCAACTTTTCATATTTCAGAAATAGTATGTAACAATTTTACCACAAGGAGAAATCTACCAAAATTTCAATTTGACAAGGTAAATAGAAATAAACTTTGGGAAATCCTTGAAGAGTACGGAGTCCATGGATGGCTCATACAAGCAATACAAACAATATATGCAGGCAGTAAAGCGAGTGTAAGGATAAATGGGAAACTGAGTGACTGTTTAGATACTGTGCAAGGCGTGAAACAAGGATGCGTTATGTCCTCATGGCTATTTATCATATTTATGAATAAGTGTCTAAGAATGGTCCTCTTCGACGAAGGTGTAGATCTCGAAACAGTGAAGGTGCGTGGGTTGGCTTTCGCAGATGACAAGATTGTTATGGCAGACTCAATCGACGACTTGCAGAGAATGTTGAATAAACTTAATACAAGCATGAAGAACATGGGCCTCAAAATTAACGTAAATAAAACAAAGATTTGATGGTTCTGAAAAGACGAGAAAACTCTCGAAGACGATTTTACAGATGATTGTAGAGTTGTATACTTTAGAAGCGTTGAGGTTTACCTGAATGAAGCGAGCCTGAAGGGCCTAAAGTGAAAGCGCACGTACCTCTCATTGTGGAGGGATTAGGACTCGGTCCTCGATATTTTCGACATTTTCATCGGGAGAGCAATAACGGGCAATAATCGTAACTTGAAAATTTTAGAGTTTGAATGTAGTAAAGATTATCCTAAATCCTAAAGGACTCCACGAAATCACGTTTTGAAACAGATGTGAAAATTCATAAATCTGAAAATTGCGCAGCAACAAAGTGATTTATAAAAAATTCGTAGATTTATTTCAAGTGTACAATTTTTGTCAAATAATTTTTTTTGTAGCTTGTGTCGTTTTTTCAAAAATTTAATTTGTTCTATTTCCAATTATATTTTTCACGATTGAAACAAAAACTAGGCGTCCTATCAAAAATTGATTAATAACAAATTTGTATCTTGCATTGTGTGACCACAAAATGGAATATTTTATTTTTCATGATTTTTAGTGCGATCAAAATTTGCATTTTCAATTTTTCAAAAAAATTAAAAAAGATGTTATGATACTATTGTAGGGCTTTCAAAAAGAAACGTTTTTCTTCTCTTTACTTTTTTCATATCGTGCGTTGTTTGGCTAGAAATTTTCATTTTCTACTGATTAAATTTTTTTTATCGAAAAAAGTCATGAGAATAAATTGTTCGGCTTCCTAGGTACTATGAATTGTCGTACATAACATTTTTAAATCATAAAAAAACTGATCTCAAAACGTGGAGATCCGTTGGAAAACTGTGATGTCAAATTTCAGACAATTCTAATACTTTGTCAATCATAAATGATGAGAATGTAAGAATGTAATAAGTAGGTATTGTGAAAATTCTCTTTTAATGTCGCTCGTTTATGATTCTCAGTTCTCAAGTTCAGATCTGGTCTACTCTTCACATTTCCAAATATAGCAAATAAAGATTTTCTATTTCACAGTAAGAAAAATAGGTATTACAAAACAGTTTATTTCTTTCGCTTCATTTCCGCACCTAAATGTAGGTAATCCTTTTTGTCAATAATGTGATGACTAGCATATAAGCAAGTAGGACACGTATTCAAAATCTTTTCACTGTCTCAACTGTTGTAATTCTTTCGTATTTTCCTCGTAATTCTTTCTCTGGAGAAACATGGAGATTTTAATTTTTTCTGTGCTTCTCACTTTTATAATGTCTCTTGATTCAGTTCGTAAGTAGAATACTATATACTACCAAAATAATCATAAAGTGAAATATCTTACATCCAGATATCGATTATATTAACAAATTTGCATTTTACTTTGAACCAGATGAAACATATGTTATTATCATTGTGCATCTTTCACTTTTTAAATTTCACTGAAATTTTTCTCACATATGTTATCATTTTTGTAACATACGGTGGAAAAAATTTCAGAATGAACTGCCTTTATTGCCAAAATACTTTTAAAAGATTCGAATTCAATCTATATGTGTAGAAAGAAACTGAAATTTTCTCAACATGTGTTAGAATTTTTGTAACATATGTTTGAAAAAATTTCAGCTCAAGCTGTAATACTTTTTTTCTACAAATCCTTATTAGATTAAGAGCCAAGATATTTTTTCAAAATATGTATGAAAGATTCAAATTCAATCTTTACGTGTACGAAAAAATTGAAATTTTTATCAACATGTGTTACTTGTGTACTGAATAGTTTTGGTGGTCCAAAAATGCAGTGGAAATTTTTTTCTCGAATTTGTATGCATATAGCCCGGAAATTTATTCGAATCCACTCAAAAATTATTCCATTTTTGTTTTGTTTTGGAAAATAAATGATATTTAGATGTGGTACAAGCCCTCGCGCAAGCCCCATGAAGCTTTACACGTATTTTCCATAAGAAAAAAAGACGTGTCTGTAAATTTTATTCACAATCGTCAATATTAGTTAAATCTAACTGAAACACAACATTTATTTTCACAATTAGCCATAGAATACGAATAAAATATTACTTTTTAAATATCACGCTCATAATTCTTTTTTCTAGGCTCCCAAAAAAACCCTATAAGTGAAAAATGGGTTTTGTGAGTTTTTAGTGCTAATTATGACTTTTTTTGCTGTTCTTTAAATGAAAATTGTTTCTAATACATACAATACTACTTTATACTGATAATTGTATTTCTGCATAATTTTTTGAAACAATTTATTATTATTGTTAATAATATTTTCTTTGAGTAATACTAGAAATTGCGGGTTTTTCTGAAATTTCTGAATTTTGTCTATTTTTCACTTGAAGTGAGATGAAATTTAATTTAATTTAATTTAGCAACAATATTGTCTAAGCAAATTATTGTATAATAATACTATATAGTTGCGGTTTTTTCTGAAATTTTTTACTTTTTGTCTACCATTTCAATTAGGGTGAAGTGATAATTAATTCAAGTTAACAAAAATAATTGTTTGAACAATTTATTCTTATTGTTGATAATGTGCTCTTTGTTCATTGGTAGAAAGTTGCGGTTTTTCTGAAATTTTCAACTATTTGTCTATTTTTCATTTGAAGTGTTTTAATAATTAATGGGGTTTAGCAAAAATAAATGTTTAAAGAAATTATTATTGCTCATAACTATCTTCCCTCAGATAAGTGCTAGAAAGTTGCGGTATTTTCTGAAATGTTTAACTTTGATTTACCTTTTGAGTTATGAATAAATAATAAATAAATAATAGAAAGAATCACATTTTAAACGATATTTTTCTTGTTCGTAAATATATTTTTCTGAAATAAAACAGATATTTGAAATATTCGTTAAATTTTCTATATGAATTATAAATTTTCCTTGAAGTAGTTACTGAGAGGTTTTTTGTTTAAATTAATATTAATATTAAATACTTGTTTCTAACTTACATTAACTACTAACTCACTAAGTAAAAAGGTGACAAAAGGTTGAAAAAATCAGAAAAAACTGCAACTTTCTAGCAATTATCTAAGGAAAGATAATTATAAACAATAATGAATTGTCTGAACAATTATGTTTCTTAAGTTACAATAAATATTACTTTACAAAGTAGGTGAAAAGTTGACAAAAAGTGGGAAATTTCAGAAAAAACCGCAACTATCTAGCATTACTATAGCAGAAGATAGTTTTGAACAATAATAATTTGTTTAAACAATAAAAATTACTAATAACAAATTTGTAGATCCTTTTTGGGTGAACAACTTTTGTCGATTAATTTTTTTTCGTACCTTGAGTCGCTTTTCAAAAAGTTTAATTTTTTACTTTGAATGTTATCTTTTACGATTAAAAATAAAACTACGCCTCACATCAAAACATTATTGATGACAAATTTGGATAAGTTTTCAGTATTTTTCGGAAGAGCTACTTTTGTCTATTCATATTTTGCATAGCATGCGTCATTTGTCCAAAAATTTAATTTTTGAACTTTTAATGCTGTTTTTTGCGAATAAAACAGAAACTACGCGTCCTTTCAAAAAATGATTTATGAGAAATTTGTTGCTCCTTTCTAGTTTAACAATTTTCGTTGATACATTTTTTAATGTACCTTGCATATTTTGACCTCAAAATGGAATTTTTTATTATATTTTGTGCGATCAAAATTTGAATTTTCGATTTTTCAAGAAAATTTGAAATCCTATTCTGATAGTCTTGTAGGGCTTTCAAAAAGTAACGTTTTTCTTATTCTGACTTTTTTTCATATCATGCTTGATTTGGCTTAAAATGCTCATTTTCGTTTGTTTTTTTTCAATTTTGAAAATGCTATAAGTCTGGCAATCTTCTTTTCATCAAAAAAAGTCGTGACGATAAATTGTTTGAATTTTTGAGTACTACGGACAGTTCTTCATGGAATTTCTGAATTTTGAAAAAAATAGTCTGAAAAATTTTGAAAATTTGAATTTCTATCCAAAAAAGCTGGTTAACGAACTCAGTTTTTCTTTTGGTCCCTGAAACTGTGTGCCAAAGAACAACCCAATCCGATTAGTCTTTCAAAAATTATCCGGTATACAGACGACGACAGCGACGACAGGCAGACAGACACCGACGTAAAAACTATTTTTTCCGACTCAGGGGTAGATGATGAGTTCCATCTATTAGGAATGTAGCATATCGCTAATCAATAAGGAAGCGATAGAGTTTACCGACATAGTAAACAGTATACGGTAAACCCTCTTCAAATTGCCACCAGCAACGGAGCGCACATGCAGCTTAGAGTAACCCAATTAGGTTTCCCTAATTATATGCGCGTTGGCAATTTATGCCGTTTAGTTTCAAGGTAGATAGACAGGAAATATAGTCCACTAGAATCTCTCTGTGAGAAACAGAACATTCTTTCGCATATTAGATTTGATAAAATCGATCGCGTATTTACACAACGATTCGTACCTTTTCCAGACAGGTTTGTGAGTGCATTTTCAGCGACCAAGCTTCGGCGGCGCGGCGTGGCGTCGCTTATACGTGAGAGCGCGGCGTATCTAGTGGCTTAGTAGTGGAGGGGATAAAAAGGTTGGAAAGAGAAGGCCGTTACCACACTCGGCCATCTCGCTTACTCCTGTGAATCCCCTCTACCTCCAAGGCACAAGATAGGCCGCGCCATTCACGTATAAGCGACGCCAAACCGCTGAAGCTTGGTCGGCGGAACTGCACTCAGTGACATAGAGTGTAGATCTACCGATGAGGCTTGAGCGGCGTTGTGTGGCTTTGGCGTGGCTTATAGACAGTGATGTGGCTTATACGAAATTTCTGAGGAAGCGTGAAAGTAGTGCTGCCAACTTTAAAATTCCTCGCGATCAAAGCAAAGTAGAATTCTCTCTTTTTGACGACAAGAAGCAAGCTGGCAGCACTACCTTCGCGCTTCCTGAGAAGCTTCTCATAAGCCACGCAACTGTGTATATGCTACGGAACGCCGCTTAAGCCTCACCGGTTGAACTACACACATTTATACTTTTATCTATTTTCATTCGCGCGCGTTCGACAGGTGAGGGGATACGCGTGACGAAAAGGTAGTAATGCTTCTAGGTATTTCGTGCTAGTTTCCTTGGGTATTTCTGCCCTTTCACAACACGAGCATGGCTCACTGAGATAAATGTTTTCTTTCTTTGTTTTAAATCTTGAACATTGTAAATTCTATTATAGGTATAAATAATTTGAGTCAAGTGTTCTAAAAAGAGAATAAATATTCTTCAATTTTTTTTTTTAGTTTTTAATGTCCAATTACCCAATTCAAGTAAAGGAAAATTAATTTATAAGCAATTTTATTGCGTTGGGAGAGTTTTTGTGTAATTCTTTTCAGTAGACTCAAGTAGGGAAAAGGTGATTCTGCTGAGCAGAATCACTCATTGCATCACAATTAGAACAGGTTCATAAAATTGTATCTTGTACAATGCGAACAAAAAAACTGCAAGTTAACAATGCATGACAGTAAATCTCACTTTCCACTTTTTTCCGTGTGTGGACTGCTAATCTTGAAAATCGCATTGAACATTTTTTTATGGAATGGTTTCCGAAATTTCGTCTGGAACAATAATTTTTTTTTAATACATATTTTGGTTCACTGCAACTCAACTAGCAAATCAGTTCGGGAAAACGGCACTTATATTCACTGCAGATTCAATGATCTTTACCTTCATTCAAATGTTATGTCTTTTGGTTAAAAACGAATGTGTTTTTCTTAAGGATCAAAGTTGTTTTTCAATTCATCTTTTTTTGGATTAATTCTACTGCATTTCTTTGAAATAAACAAATTTTTGGTCGAAATATCAATTATTTCATTTTTTGTTGAGAATTCGCCTTTCTGGGCAAATTCGACTACCTTCGATTAAAAACTGAAATCTTACTTTGGTTGAAATATCAAATATAATATTTTTATATTTTCCATATATTTTCCATATTTCCATTTACTAACAATTGAAATTCTTTAAAATTGGCAAATTATTTGTTTCATTGACAAAATATGACTCTTTGGGTGTGTCATATTGTGACATCGTACTTTTAATATTATTCTAACATTTAAAAAACACAAAAAATATGTTTTCAAAATATTTCCGGGACTTCCGTTTCCGGCATGAAAGTGTTAGGTGGCGGTGATAGTGTGGTGCAGATTTTAGCGAATTTAAAGTGGAATATGAGGTGAGTTGATAGCAGAAGTGTGTTTGAGGGTTTTGTTAGTGTGAGATTGCATGTAAAATACAATAGAAGTGAAGAGGTTGGTGATAAATTGTGAGCTTGAGACTGTTTTGGGTATGCTGGGAGGTTAGTTAGCCTGGCGTGAGGAGCAGGGTGGGGATACAAGTGCATCCGAGTGGCGGTGACAGGGAGGGAAATATAGAGAGAAACTTGGAAGAAGGTACGGTAGCAGGGTAGGGTAGCACAGTGAAGACAATATTATATTATATTATATTATATTATATTAATGTATTTTATTTTTATTTTATTCCACGCCATTCTAGTCTTTTATGTAAGATAGCTTTTTTGTTTCAATTATTTTTTTTAAACATTGTAAAGGAGCAAAAAAAAATTCACTGACAAAAATACAATACAATTTAAAAAAATTATTTCAATAAAATCAAAAATTTAAATATTATTAACAATAATAATAAATTATTCAACCAATTAATTTTATTATATTCAAATATTTACCTCATTTTCAATGAAAATTGGACAAAAACTAGAAAATTATTGAAAAACTGCAATTGTCTAGCATTATTCTAAGAGAATAATCATAATGATAAATTGTTCAAACAATTATGTTTGTTAACATAAATTAGTTACCTTACTCCAAATAAAAAGTGAAACTTTTTTGAAAAAACCGTGACTTTCAAACTCTATTCTAAGAGAAAATGGCTAAAAAGAATAATAAATTGTTTAAACAATTTATGTAAACATCTAATTTTCAGTATAAAGTAGTATTTTATATATTAAAAATAATTTGCATTAAAAAAAATCGAAATTTTTTTTTTCACTTACGGGGTTTTTTTGGGATCCTATAGAACAGACTTATGGGGGTGATATTTGAAAAGTAATATTTTATTCATATTCTATGGGTAATTGTGAAGGGAAATGTCGAGTTTTAACTCGATTTAGCTAATATTGACGATTCTGAATAAAATTTCGAAAAACGTATTTTTTCTTATGGGAATATTGAAAAAAAAAAAAATAAAAAATGAAAATAAAAATGAAAAAAAAATTAATAAATAAATTAAATGTAAAAAGTAAAAGCTTTCACATATCTGATTATGTTTGGGAAAGGCAAGATAAAATATTCATTCACACTTCCTGGTCAATTTTAGCCATCAATTTTGCGAAGATAGAAGCTTCAGTTTGAAGGTTGACATTCTAATAGTGATGATTAGAGGTGTGGGTGTGAACACTTTCAAATCTTTCTCAATCTTTTCATCATGACAAAGTATTTCGAGTTTTATTTTCCTAATTAGATTTCATTTTGGTTCTTTTATATGCTTTGAATTCTTTTGAATTCTTTGAATTATTTTGATTCTTTGAAAACTATTGAATCCTTCCAGTTCTATTGATTTCTTCAAATTCTATTGAATTATTCTATCGAATTCTTTGAATTCTATTGAATTCCTTGAATTCTATTTAATTCTTTGAATTATATTGAATTTTTTGAATCCTATTGAATTATTTTCACTCTATTAAATTCTTTGAACTCTCTTGAATTCTTTTGAATTCTTTAAAGTATTTCGAATTATTTGGAATTCATTTTAATCTTTTTAACGAAAAAAAGTTAATTCTATCAATTATTTTAATCCTTTGAATTATTTAGATTTGATGAAATTCTTTAAATTCGTTTGAATTCTGTCAATTATAATAAATTCTTCAAATTCTATTGAATTCTTTAAATTATATTAAATACTTTGATTTCTCTTAAATTCTATTGAATTCTTTGGATTCTATTATACTCTCTAAATTATATTGAATTCTTTGCATTCTTTTGAATTCTATTGAATTCTATTGAATTATTTGAATTCTCTAAATTCTATTGAATTAATTAAATTTGATTAAATTCTTTCAATTCGATTAAATTTCTTAAATTCGTTTTAATTCTTTAAATTCGAATAAATTCTTTAAATTTGTTTGAATTCTCAAAATTCTATTGAATTCTTTAAATTATATTAAATTCTTTGATTTCTCTTAAATTCTATTGAATTCTTTGAATTCTATTATACTCTCTAAATTATATTGAATTCTTTGCATTCTTTTGAATTTTATTTAATTCTATTGAATTCTATTGAATTCTTTGGATTCTCTAAATTCTATTGAATTAATTAAATTTGATTGAATTCTTTGAATTCGATTAAATTTCTTAAATTCGTTTAAATTCTCTAAATTTTATTGAATTAATTAAATTTTATTGAATTCTTTGAATTCGATTAAAGTTCTTAAATTCGTTTGAATTCTCAAAATTCTATTGAATTCTTTAAATTCGAATAAATTCTTTAAATTCGTTTGAATTCTCAACATTCTATTGAATTGTTTAAATTATATTACATTCTTTGATTTCTGTTGAATTCTATTGCATTCTTTGAATTCTCTTAAATTCTCTTCAATATTTTCGAATTCTTTTGAAGTCTTTGGAATTCTGTATAAATCCTTTAAATTTTTTTAGCTGAAAAAAGTTACTTCAATTAATTATTTTAATTCTTTGAAAACTATTGAATCTTTTCAGTTCTATTGATTTCTTCGGATTCTATTGAATTATTCAAATTTGATTGAATAATTTTAATTCGATTGCATTATTTAAATTCCATTGAATTCTTTAAATTCGATTGGATTCTTTAAATTCTATTGAAAGCTTTAAATTCTATTAAATTCTATTGAATTCTTCGAATTCTATTATATTCTTTGAATTATATTGAATTCTTTTAATTCTATTGAATTCTTTCTAATTCTTTAAAGTATTTGGAATTCTTTGGAATTCATTTTAATATTTTTAACGAAAAAAAGTTAATTCTATGAAGTATTTTCATTCTTTGAATTCTTTGAATTCTGTTAAATTCTATTGAATTCTTCGAATTCTATTGAAATTTTTGACTTCTATTGAATTCTTTAAATTATAATAAATTCTTTGTTTTCTGATCAATTCTATTGAATTCTTTGAATTTTATTATAATCTCTGAATTATATTATACTCTTCGAATTCTAGTGCATTCTTGGTATTCTTGGAATTATTCGAATTTTGGGAATTCTTAGAATTCTTGGACTTCTTTGAATTCTTGGAATTCTTTGAATTATTTTGATTTTTTAATTTTTTAAATTCTTTGAATTTTATTTCAATTCGATTGCATTATCTAAATTCGATTGAATTCTTTAAATTCGATTGGATTCTTTAAATTCTATTGAAAGCTGTAAATTCTTTGAATTCTATTGACTTCTATTGAATTCTTTGAATTCTATTATATTCTTTGAAATATATTAAATCCTTTGATTTCTTTAAATTTTATTGAATTCTTTAAATTCGAATAAATTCTTTAAATTCGTTTGAATTCTTTAAAATATATTAAATTCTTCAAATTCTATTGAATTCTTTAAATTATATTAAATTCTTTGATTTCTCTTAAATTCTATTGAATTCTTTGAATTCTATTACCAATGATGTGCTTGTCTGTTTACGTTCGTAAATTATTTTTATCCACAATTTGTCTGAAGATAATATTTATTTGGGATTCTATAATAAACAAAAATGGAATCCGCTTATCTGAGCTTTTTTCTCTTTTAAAATATACAAACACATTTAAAAAACTTCAATTAAGTTTTAGTGCTCAAGAATTTATTTATCAAATTATTGTACATTGTTTAATCCTCAAGCAAAAAGAGAATCTTTTATCCTTGTTTCACGCTAAGTGGCTCAACGAGTTAGTTTAGTTTTTGAAGATAATAGATGTAATTCCGCACTGCACTAGATTAAGATGAACCGATTAAAATGAAAAACACTATTTTGGAGGAAAAGCCATACGGCATAAGAACCCCTAATTTATTAACTCAATGAAAAGTACAAATCTCAAAGAGAGACGTGAAAGAAAACCGTTGCACGCCACACACATACACACACATTCGGCGATTCGCGTTCCTTGAAGCGTTCAAAGGATAAACTCCTTAACCAGGGGGTGGTTATAAGAACCACGATGCGACTGTCTTGAGACAGTGAACAAAGATATGATTGCGACTATCCATTGGTAGTGGAAAATGTTTCGAATGCGACTACCCGAAGGTAGTGGAAAAAGTTTCGAATGCGACTACCCGAAGGTAGTGGAAATTGAAATCAAACTCGAAGACTGAACACGAGGGAACTCTGCACGCGTTAGCCGAACTACGAAGACTGCCGAACGACAGCCATACTCTACTCGATTCCCGCGTTCGTACATTCTTCTCTCTCCCTCACTCTTACAGATGAGCTTTTCTGATTGATCAGAACGTTTTCTATCAAACTATTAAGCCCACTTCACAGCCTTTTAACATTCGAATCTAAATTAAAGTATGATCCACTAGTTGAATCTGTGTGTTAAGACTTAACACACATAATGTTATGATGATATAAAGCTTATTTAAATAAATCCATAAGTTCACAGCTTTATTCGAGTTATTCTTATTTTTCACTGAAGTTTGTAGGCTAATTTATAATGATCAAATAAAAGTCAATGATATTAAAATTTAAGAAAAGTGATGACGGAGAAACTTTTAATTTATGAAAATTAACCTGCAAAAATACGAAAAGTAAGCTGCAGTTGTTCAAAAAGAGTCCGAAAAGAAGGCAGGTAAAAACGACTTTCTCGTATGGTGACCGTATCAATTAAATTTGAATTAGAAATAAATGTGCAGTCAATGTACGTGTTTTTTCGTTGAAATTACTTCATTTAAACAACATTTTCCCGCTTATCTGGTTGCGTTAGCTCGTTTTAAAAAATTGTACTTTTTTTAAATTGCGTAAAACCGGACCATTTTTTGACCTTAAAAAATGATGTGGCTATCTAAAAATAGAATAGCGACACTTGATAAGCAAGAAAATTTTGTTTAAATAAAGTTCTTTGACCCAAAAAATGAATGCAGAGATTCGCTGATACGTAACTTTGAAAAAAGCATTTGAAAACCGCTTAAGTTACGAAATTAGTGAAGAAAGGGTATAAAAAACCTTTAAACCAGTTTTATTTTGACAGAGCTCGACGAAATATTTCCATTTTTGTCGAAAAATGAAATCTCCGACGCTACTAAATTGCCGAATTGGAGAATTTCCGATTAAAATTTCCGAAATTATAAAATTTTCGATGTATCAAAATCCCGAATTGGAAAATTTCCGAATTATGGAATTCACGAATTCAAACATGACGAAAATCGTTTTTCAATCAATATTATTTATTTATTAAAAACACAATAATCAAATATTTTTACCAAAGAAACTTTTTTAACGTTTAAAGTTTAAAAAATTATTGTTCTAATTTAAAAAGACAGTAATTGTATACAAATTGTATTCAAAAAATTTAATTAAAAAACATGTGAGCTTCCAAAGAAACAAAAAATTTCCCCACAAATTTTCTTCAAACCTCATAACATTTTTCAAACAAAGTTTTCAGGACTCAATTCAGCACCGATTTAAATCGATATTTATTTCTTTTTAAATTAAAAATTCGATTTTTAAGAACGGTTTTCGTAATTTTTTGAATACTATGCACATTTTCGAAGAAAAATTTTCATCCAGAAGTATATATTTTTTTAAAATTATTGTTATTTTAAATTGAAACAATAATTTTCAAAAACTTGAAGCATAAAAAAATTTCTATGATGAAAGTATTTGATTATTGTATTTTTAATAAATAAGTAATATTTTGTAATTTTTGTAATTTTTTAATTGTTTGAATTCATGAACTTTTTAGTTTGGATAATTTATAATTCGGAAATTTTCTGTCAAGAATTTTAATAATCGGTAATATTACATACTGTCGACAATTTTTTTATTCGTGAATTTTTCAATTCGGGAGTTTTATATTTCTGCACTGTAATGATTTCGGAAATTTTGCAATTCGCTTATTTTAGTGTCGAAAATGTTATTTTTTGGAATTTTTCAGTTGTCCCCTTCGAAAAATACAATTCCCGTCAAGGAAAAAATTCCCGAATTTGAAAAATTAAAAAAATATTTTGTTAACAAATATTTTTAAAAATAAAATAAATAAATATCTATATCAAAGAAAAAAGGTTTGAATTAAAAAAAATTAAACATTGAAAACCCATTTTCTCAATTGCTTAAATTCGGGAATTTTTTTGTTTGTATGTTTCATCATTCGACAATATTCTGTCTGGAATTTTATTATTCGAGAAGTTTACAGTATCGGGAATTTTATTATTCGGGATTTTTCAGTCGTCCCAGTAAGCTGTATCAATTATAATAGAGTAAACTTCCTTTTATTTTAAGGCCCTTGAAACGTGCTCGACCAATTATTTTAAAGCTGAAGGGGGCCCCACCCTCAACGCAAGTGGGCAGTTCATTTTTATCGACGACGCTCATTGGCTGCCCCGTTCTTGTATCGATGCGCCGCCGGTCACTACTTTTTTAGCAACAAAGCGCGGGTGATTTGAAATCAATAATAAATATATACTTTCAATAATAACACAAATAAATACACCCGATATTCCTAGATCTGCTGGACCACACAGTTTTTCAGCGCGTAGGGCGAGAGACGGTTGCGACTCTCGCCTTGGAAGGGCCAAGTGTTTGAGTAGACAGTCGTGTATATTGCGCAATATTTGTTGGCTTTAGTGTTTTTGTTGGCATACGACCATTTGCCAACTAAAAATCAATATTATAGAATCAAAAAACGACTCATTACCATCTGACAGTCGCAGCTCTGCACACTCTCCCAAATATCTATATCGAATGCTATGGATCCGGATGCCCAGTCAACTATTCCGGAAGTAATAAACTCTTGATGAAGGTTTTCGCAAAGAAGATAACCTTCATTGTTTAATTTGAAGCCGGTATCAATGAAAAAACCACAGGAGCTTTTATTTTTCATCAGTTACTTCTGAACAAAATGCAAATCGCTCTTGTCCTTACAATGAATAAATGAATGAATAAATTGATAAATTGAGTTTCCTATACGGACTATTCCCAATTTCTATGTTTTCTGCAAGGCATTGGCTGCTGGTGTACGCATTGAAACACTACAGTAATAACAAGAATGTTTCTTTCACGATGCAGTTCATACTGGGTATAACAGTTCGCCAAAAACCTGTAAATTGGAAAGCAAGGGTCATCTTTGCATATATGGTCATTGTGAGTTATATATTTTATTCTAAGCTTTATACTATGCTAACCAACATTAACGGACAACTAATCCCAGAGATGCAATTTGCAACATTTTCTGAATTGGATAAACCAGGTCTGAGACTTGAAATTGATCCTGTGGCAATTAACTGAATGAGTACGGACATTTAAAACTTGAGCATAGTAAAGAAATCTTAAAGCTTATTTTCCAACACAGAGGAATGTGTTAATCATTGAGATATTAAAGTTTCCTTTTTAAACAGGTTTTTCTGAAAATAATAAATGTTGATTTTCTTTTCTGAATGATTGATTTTTCGCATTTTTCTTACAAACGACAGATTCAAGAAAATGCTCGGAAAGAAGAATTCGTATGTTTAAGATTTCGACAAAAAATATCTCTTATTCTTTTATGATATTTTGCGTCTTTGGCGACAAAAAATTTAGTAATGCAGTCTTTTGACAAAAATGTATCGTGGCCACAACAATGATTTGACCTTTCTTTACATGAGCTCGAAATTCTAAAATATTTTGGATAAGATAAAAAAATTGGGTTTTTCATAAAACCCTCTTTCCATGTTTTCGAATTCAGCCGAGAAGATGGAGTCGAATTTAATAAAGAGTAAGATTTATGTCTTGTAGAACTTTTTAAGATAAGCAAAGTGATTTTTAGCTTCTTTACAAATCTGTCGTTCGTAAATAAAATGTAAAAAATCATCTCTTCCAGAAAAAAAATTCTCGTGGTCACGAAAATGGTTTGACCTGCTAGAAACTCATAGTATTTGTTCCCTAGAGAAGCACAAATTATATCAAAAAATAACAAAAAGTGTCAATGTCAATGTAAATTTTCAACATTTCAATAATTTCCTAACGGATTTTAAACGAAGGCCTCATCGCCTGATGAATCAAGAATCTGAAAAGAAAATTTATCTATCTGAATTATTTAAATTAAGATTGGTAAATAATTAGTTTATTAATTAATTGGCTCGATTAAATTTTTTGTTTTTCCTGATGAATTGATCTTGGGATTTTGAAAGTTTGAAATTTTTACATTTAACATTCAAGTAATGCAATATTTTAGATTGAAAATTTAAATCTATATTAAAATATAAATATCTCAATTAGGTCTGATTTGAATTAAATTGATCTAAATGCATTGTTGATAAGAAGGATTTCATTCATAGCCACTGGTGCTATATTTTATTATTCTAGCGATTTCAATTCCATTTGTTCTGGAAAATACTTTCTTTCGATTTTGCAAAGTAGTCAGAAAAATTGCCACCTACTCTATCTAATAATTTATTTACGAGACCTTGTTGACATGCGAGGTCTTTGAAAATATCAGTAATATCGAACGCTGCTCGCCATTCAAAGAGAAAAACATCAAAAATAATCTTTTTGATGAATTTATTTAGAACTTACAAAAAAATAAGTCTTAATAAATGAGAATTAATTACTCATATTATCGAAATCAGATAATACACGTGATTGTAATGATAAGCTACTCAGGATTTTGTTTAAAGTAATGGACATATTTTTATAATTCAAATTTCTTAATCTTATGCATTAAATTTTCAATTACCTTAAACTTCGTGCTGAACTTTTTCTTACGCTCATAATTTTTAATTGTGAAAAATGGAGTTTTCGGCGCTAATTACGATTTTTTGTGATTTTTTTATTACAAATTGTTTCTAATCCATGAAATACAACTTTCCACTGGTAATGAGATACTTACATACATTTTCTAAACAATTTATTATTCATTTCAGCATATTTATCTTAGAATAGAGTTAGAAAGTAACAGTTTTTTCAATTTTTCAAACTTATTATCGACTTTTAATCAAAGCAGGGCGATAATAATTAATATGATTTAACAGAAATAACTGCTGAAGCAATTTATTATCATCTATAATAATATTCTCTCAGAATAATGCTAGAAAGCTGCAGTTTTTTCTTAAATTTCTATCTTTATTTTGGCTTTCTAGTTATGAACGAATAGGAAATAAGCAATAGAGAGAATCATTTTTCAAAAAATCTCTTTTCTTCATGAATATATTTTTGTAAAATAGAATAGATTTTTTAAATATTCTCCAAACTTTCTATTGGGATCATATAAAATGTATTTTTAAGTAGTTACTGAGAGCCTCTTTGTTTAAATTAATATTAATGTTTATGACTTCTTTCTAACTGGAAAGTAAAAAAAGCTACAAATTTCAGAAAGGTTTGCAACTTTCTAGCATTACTCTATGATAAGACAGTTATAAACCATACAAAAATTGTTAAAACAATTATGTTCGTTAACTAGCATAATGATTATCTCACTGAGTAAAAAGTGGATAAAAAGTTTAAGAATTCAGAAAAACCGCAACTATCTAGCATTAATGCAGGAAGATATAGTTACATACAATAATATGTTGTTCAAACAAATATTTTTGTTACATTGTAATCATTATCACCTCGCTCTATGCGGAAAGTTAACAAAAAGTGAAAAGCTTCAGATAAGAACCCCTACTAGCCTATTTTTTAATTATAGCTTATAGCTGAATCAGATATGTATATGCATATAGCTATAACTCAACCATATTTATATTTTTTTTAGAATTGACCAGCTTCGTACTTTATTCACTCTCATATTTTATGTACATATACTACGTTCCACTTTTACGAAATAGCCCATTTTCCACAACAGAAAAATGCAAATATATGTCAAGGACTACAATATAAAAAATGTATCTATCAATAATAAGCTTGGCATATGAACATCGAATCGCAGTTGAAAAATAATTTACCATCGAAATTTTTAATGTTATTGTTGTTATTGAAACCAATACTGCTTTTGCCATTTTTGGGGAAAAAGTTTTTTTCCAGAAAATTTTTCCTCAGATAATTTACTATCGAAATTTTTAATGTTATTATTTTATTGAAACCGATACTGCTTTTGACATTTTTTCTTCACAAAATTTTTCCTCAGAAAATTTACCATCGAAATTTTGAATGTTATTGTTGTTATTGGAGCCGATACTGCTTTAGACATTTTTGGGAAAAAATTTTTTCTTCAGAAAATTTTTTCTCAGAAAATTTACTATCGAAATTTTTAATGTAATTGTCGTTATTGAAGCCGATAGCGCTTTTGACATTTTTGGGAACAAAATTTTTCTTCAGAATATTTGCCCTCAAAAAATTTAATATCGAAATTTTGAATGTTATTGTTGTTATTGAAGCCGATAGTTCATTGAAAATTTTTGGGCATACATTTTTTCTCCAGAAAATTTGTCCCCAGAAAATTTAGTATCGAAATTTTGAGTGTTATTGTTGTTATTGAAGCCGATAGCGCTTTTGACATTTTTGCTTCAGAAAATTTTTACTTAGAAAATTTACTATCGTAATTTTGAATGTTATTGTTGTTATTGACGCCGATAGCGCTTTTGACATGTTTGGGAAAAAATTTTTTCTTAAGAAAATTTTTCCTCAGAAAATTTACTTTCGAAATTTTGAATGTTATTGTTGTTACTGAACCCAATAGCGCTTTTGACATTTTTGGGAAAAAATTTTTTCTCAAGAAAATTTTTGCTCAGAAGAGTTACTATCAAAATTTGTAATGTTATTGTTGTTATTGAAGCCGAAAGCGCTTTTGACCTTTTTTCGAAAAAATTCTTTCTTCACAAAATTTTTCCCCAGAAAATTTACTATCGAAATTTTTAATGTTATTATTGTTATTGAAACCGATACTGCTTTTGACATTTTTGGGAAAAAAATTTTTCTGCAGAAAATTTGTCCTTAGAAAATGTACTATGGAAATTTTGAATTTTATTGTTGTTATTGCAGCCGATTGCGCTTTTGACATTTTTAGGAAAAAATTTTTTCCTCAGAAAATGTACTATCGAAATTTTTAATGTTATTGTTGTCATGGAAGCCGATTGCGTTCTTAACATTTTTGGGAAAAAATTTTTTCTTCAGAAAATTTTTCGTCAGAAAATTTACTATCGAAATTTTAAATGTTATTGTTGTTATGGAAGCCGATTGCGTTTTTGACATTTTGGGAAAAAATTTTTTCTCCAGAAGATTTTACGTAGAAAATTTACAATCGACATTTTGAATGTTATTGTTGTTATTGAAGCCGATAGCGCTTTTGACATTTTTGTGAAAAAAATTTTTCTTCAGAAAATTTTTCCTCAGAAATTTTAGTATCGTAATTTTGAATGTTATTGTTGTTATTGAAGCCGATAGTTCCTTGGACATTTTTTGGCAAACATATTTTCTCCAGAAAATTTGACTTCAGAAAATGTACTATCGAAATTTTTAATGTTATTGTCGTTATTGAAGCCGATCGCGCTTTTGACATATTTGGGAAAAAATTTTTTCTTCATAAAATTTTTCCTCAGAAAATTTACTATGGAAATTTTGAATGTTATTGTTTTTATTGAAGCCGATAGCACTTTTGACATTTTTGGAAAAAGTTTTTTCCTCGGAAAATTTTTCCTCAGAAAATATACAATCGAAATTTTGAATATTATTGTTGTTATGGAAGCTTTTGACATTTTTGGGAAAAAATTTTTCTTCAGAAAATTTTTGCCCAGATAATTTACCATAGAAATTTTCAATGTTATTGTTGTTATTGAAGCCGATAATGCTTTTGACATTTTTAAGAACAAATTTTTTCTTCACAAAATTTTTCCTCAGAAAATTTGCCACCGAAATTTTTAATATTATTGATGTTATTGAGGCCGATACTGCTTTTAACATTCTTGGGAAAAAATTTTTAATTCAGAAAATTTGTCCTCAGAAAATTTACTATGGAAACTTTGAATGTTATTATTGTTATTGAAGCCAATAGCGCTTTTGACATTTTTGGGAAAAAATTTTTCCTTTAGAAAATTTTTCCTCAGAAAATTTACTATCGAAATTTTTAATGTTATTGTTGTTATTGAAGGCGATACTGCTTTTGACATTTTTTAGAAAAAATTTTTTCTTCACAAAATTTTTCCTTGGAAAATTTGCCATCGAAATTTTTAATATTATTGTTGTTATTGAAGCCGATACTGCTTTTGACATTTTTTAGAAAAAAATTTTTTCTTCTCAAAATTTTTCCTCAGAAAATTTGCCATCAAAACTTTTAACATTATTGTTGTTATTCAAGCCGATACTGCTTTTGCCATTTTTGGGGAAAAATTTTTTCTTCTGAAAATTTTTCCTCAGATAATTTACTATCGAAATTTTTAATGTTTTTATTGTTATTGAAACCGATATGGCTCTTGACATTTTCCGGAAACAAATGTTACTTCCGAAAATTTTTCCTCAGAAAATTTACTATCGAAATTTTGAATGTTATTGTTGTTATTGTAGCCGATAGCGCTTTTGACATGTTTTCGCAAAAATTTTTGGTTCACAAAATTTTTCCTGAGAAAATTTAACATCGAAATTTTTAATTTCATTGTTGTCATTGAAGCCAATACTGCTTTTGACATTTTTGGGAAAAAATTTTTTCTTCAGAAAATTTTTCCTCCGAAAATTTACTATGGAAATTTTGAATGTCATTGTTGTTATTGAAGCCGACAGCGCTTTTGACATTCTTGGGAAAAAATTTTTTCTTCAGAAAATTTTTCTTCAGAAAATTTACTATTAAAATTTCTAATGTTATTGTTGTTATTGAAGCCGATAGTGCTTTTGACATTTTTGGGAAAAAAATTTTTCTCCAGAAAATTTTGCCTCAGAAAATTTACTATAGACATTTTTGATGTTATTGTTGTTATTCAAGCCGATACTGCTTTCGACATTTTTTAGACAAAATTTTTTCTTCACAAAATTTTTCCTTAGAAAATTTACTATCGAAATTTTTAATGTTATTGTTGTTATTCAAGCCGATAGCGCTTTTGACAGTTTTGGGAGAAAATTTTTCCTTCCGAAAATTTTTGCTTAGAAAATTTACTATTGAAATTTTTAATGTTATTGTTGTTATTGAAGCCGATAGTGCTTTTGACATTTTTGGGAAAAAATTTTTGCTTCAGAATTTAGTTGAAAAATCAACTATTTATATTCCTTTTTTTCAAATTCGTCTTTTTTGGTAAAACTTAATCTTTTTGGGTTTTAAGATTCAACTATTTGGGTAGAAAATTCAACTACTTAGTTGAAAACTAACTTTTTTTTTGTTGTCATATTTTCAGGTTCAAAATTCATATTTTTTGTTAAAAAGTTCACCTCTTTTGGTAGAAATTTCATCTTTTTCGTTTGAAAATAATTCTGGTTAGGTTGTCGATTAAACTATTTCGTTGAGAATTGAATAATTTTTTTGGAAATTTGTTTGACATTCTTTTTTTTTATTTGAAAAAAAAACATATTTTTTTTGTTGCAAATTTTTCTTTTTGGTTTAAAAATTCATCGTTATTGGTTACCTATTGAACTATTAAGTTTAAAGTTGACCTACTTGGTCGAATTTTAAACTACTTTGTTGAAAGCTAATTTTTGTGGTTAAAGATTAATTTCTGTGGTTGAAAATTTAATTCTTTTGTTGAAAATTCGTAATTTTGTAGAAAATTATTCTTCTTAGTTTAAAATCATCTTTTTCTATTAAAAATTGAACTATTTTGTTAGAAAATTAAACCATTTGGTTTAAAATGATATTTTCTGGTTGAAAATTCACCTGTTTTGTAAAAAAATGTTTGTTTTTGTAACTTGAAAATTCAACAATTTGAATGAATTTTTTTCTCTCTTGACTTAAAAATTCTTTCTAGTTGAAAATTCGTATTTTTATTTAATTAACTTTTCAGTTAAAAATTGATAATTTTTAATTGAAAATTGATCATTTTTGGTTGAAAAATCAACTATTTATATTTCTTTTTTTCAAATTCGCCTTTTTTAGTACAAAATTAATCTTCTTGGTTGAAAATTCATCTTTTTGGGTTTTAAGATTCAACTATTTGGGTAGAAAATTCAACTATTTAGTTTAAAACTAGCTTTTTTTATTGTCATATTTTCAGGTTCAAAATCCAACTGTTTTGTAGAAAATTAATCTTTTTGACTTGAAGGTTCAATTATTTGGTTGTAAATGCAATTGTGTGGTAGCAAATTACTATTATTTTGTTTAATTAACTTTTGTGGCGAAAACTGATAATTTGTAGTTGAAAATTCAGCTATTTATATTCATTATTTGGTTGAAATTTCATCTTTTTTGGTACAAAATCAATCTTTTTGGTTAAATCTCTTTTTTGGTGGAGAATTCAACTCTTGTTAAAAATTCGTCTCTTTTCCCTTAAATTTCAAGTACATATTTGGTTGTAAATGCATATCTATCATTTTTTCCTGAAAATTACACTAATTTGTTGATATATGTATTTAAAATAATTGTTTCCCCCTAATAATTCCCTATTTCCGTTAAAAATTACCCTATTTGTTAATCTAATGTTTAATAATGAATCTCTGCGATAAATAGACAAAAAACCGACATTTTTTCAAGGTTGATTAGCAAAAGTAACAAACAAAAGGTGACTCAAGTAATACCATTATTTAACATATTGAATAATTCTCATATTGATGAATTGTATTAGAGCCAATTAAATAATTAATTAATAATAACATTGCATTCAATAACATTACCTAGTTTAGATTAGCATATTTTTTTAGAAAGAATTTTTTCCATTGAATAAAAAAGTTGAATAAAAGACATTTTTTTATAAAATTTATCGAATGTTTATAAAACGATTGTAACAAGGTATCAGAGAAGAATAAATTCTCAAGTGTCAAGAGACAAGAGAGCGTGAATAATCAGAAGGTCGTCGTTGATGGAAGTTCGTGACTCACCTCTTTGCGAATGCCAGGGAAAATAATGAGGAACGCAGTGAATATCGTGCAGAATATCACGAAGATGGTGATTAGGTGCACATCTCCAGTTACTGGAGTCCGATTAGTATAACTGTACAAGGTAGGGCCTCCATCACTACGAAATGCATCAAACCATCCCCTCATTTTCAAATCTGAAAAAGAAACAATATAAAAATTCAAATTTTTATTTTTTAATACTTTTCACTTATTTTCAGAGGTGTAGTCGAGGCCTGACGGGGCCTAGTGCCGCTAGGGTACTTCTTTTGAAGGCCTGGCGGCACGAAACTAACGTAGCCGTTGGCTAAAGACGGATTTTGCTCACTTAAAATTCCTAAGATTTCAAGCCAATATATATTGTATTTTCAACAAAATAGTTGGATTTTCAACACAAAAAGACAAATTTTCAACAACAAAAAATTAAATAGTTGCATTAAAAACCAAGCAGATGAACTTTGCAGTAAAAGAGACGAATTTTCCAAAAAATAATTAAAGATTTAACCAATTAGTAAAATTACCAATCCAAAAAGACGAATTTCTTTGAAGACAGTTGAATTTTTAACAAGAGAATTAATTATTAACCAAGAATATTAATTTTCAACCAAGAGGTGAATTTTTGACAAAGAATGATGACTTTAACAAAATAGTTAAATTTTCCAGAAAATAATTAGATTTAAAAAAAAAGTTGAATTTCTAACCAAGTAGTTAAATTTTCATCAATAAAGATGCATTTTCAATCAAATGGTTGAATTTTCAAACAAAAAATATTGAAATTCAATCAAATATTTGAATTTTCAAGACAAAAAAACAATTTTTTCAAAAGACATTCGAATTTTCATCAAAAAAGTTATTTTTTTACCAAAAAAGATGACTTTGAGGAAAGATAAATTTTCAACAAAAGAGATAAGTTTTTAAGCTAAAAAGTCGAATGTTGTAGGAAACAGTGGACTTTTAAATCGAAAAAGATGAATTTTTAACAAAGAAGATAATTTTCAATCAAGTAAGATGAAGTTTTAACAAAATATATGAATTTTCTACCAAATAGTATAATTTTCAACGAAATAGTTGAATTTTCAACGAAAAAGTTGAACAACAAGATCAATTTTCTACCCAAAAGACAACTTTTCAACTAATTACATGCATTTTCAACCAAAAGGTTTGATTTTCAACAAACAAGATAAATTTTCTACCGAAAAGACAACCTTTTTACAAAATACATGAATTTTCCACCAAATAGTTGATTTTTTGACTTATACAATATGCAGAATAATGTTTCAACTGAAAATAGAACAGATAAATTTTCAGATAAAAACTCTCATAAAAAAAATTACTTTGAACAACAACAACAAAAATTTAACATAAGAATTACTTTTTAACCAAGAAAGATAAATTTTCAACCAAGATGGATGACTTTTCTACCCTCCCCCCCAACCAAAACGAATTTCCAACAAAATATTCTATTTTTCTACCAAATTTTGGAATTTTCTACAAAACAGTTTAATTTTCTATAAAAAAATATGAATTTTCAATAAAAAAGTTAATTTGCGGCCAAATAGTTGAATTTTCAAATAAAACGAAGAATCTTGAACAACAAAAAAATGAATTTTTTACAAAATATAGTTAACGAATTATAAATCGGTTGAATTCAAGGAAGAAATATTCAACTACAAGACTTCAACTAAAAAGGCCAAATTTTCAACCAAAAATGGAATCGTCAAATTTTCAGTTAAAAAATAATCTTTCACAAAAAACGAATTTTTTAATTTATAAAAATCTTTACTATAAAAGAAGAATTTTCGACAATATAGTAGAATCCTCAACCAATATGTGGAATTGTCAAAAAACAATAATAATTTTCTACACAAATATACAAATTTTCAACAAAAAATGGAATAGCTACATTTTGAGATGAAAAAAATAATTTTCACCCCAAGAAAAACGAATTTTAAACAAAATAGTTAAATTCATAAATAAATAGTTTAATTTTTTAATTAAATAGTTTTTATTTTACACCAACATAGTTGAATTTTCAACCAAATAGTTTAATTTTTACCACATTGTTGAATACCCTACAAAATTGTTTAATTTTATAACAAAAATTATGAATTTTTAACAAAATAGTTGAATTGTCAACGAGATAAATAAATTTTCAAGAAACAAGATTAATTTTCTACGCCACAAGAGAAAATTTCCATAAAATACTTTAGTTTTCAAGTTAAAAAGTCGAATTTTTTCGAAAACGGAAAGATGAATTTTTCAACTAAAAAAGATAAATTTTCAACCCGAAATGGAATCGTTACATTTTCAGTTAAAGAAGAATAATTTCCATAAAAAAAAACGAATTTTTTGATAAAAAAATATAATTTATCTGAAAAAGACGGATTTTTGACAAAATAGTAGAATCTTCAACCGAAATGATAAATTCTCGAAAAGCAAGGATAATTTTCGACACAAAAATAAAAATTTTATCTTAAAAAAGGTAAATTTTCAAATTAAAAAAATTAATGTTTCCCCCCCCCCCCAAAAAAAAGAATGAATTTCAAACCAAATATTCTATTGTTTTACCAAATTTTGGAATTTTCTACAAAACAGTTCAATTTTCTATAAAAAAATATAAATTTTCAACAAAAAAGTTAATTTGCGCCCAAATAGTTGAATTTTCAAATAAAACGACGAAACTTCAACGAAAAAATACTCAACTACAAGACGTCAATTAAAAAGATAAATTTTCAAACAAAAATGGAATCGTTAAATTTTCAGTAAAAAAATAATGTTCCACAAATAAAAACGAATTTTTTAATTAAAAAAAAGTCTTTACTATAAAATACGAATTTTCATCAATATAGTAGAATCCTCAACCAATATGATGAATTTTCAAAAAACAAGAATAATTTTCTGCACAAACATACGAATTTTCAATAAAAATGGAATAGCTACATTTTGAGATAAAGAAATAATTTTTACCCCAGAAAAACGAATTTTAAACTAAATAATTAAATTTTTGAATAAACAGTTCATTATTTAAATAAATAGTTTAATTTTATACCAGCATAGTTGAATTTTCAGCCAAATAGTTTAATTTGTTACCAAATTGTTGAATATTCTACAAAATAGTTAATTTTCTACCCAAAAATACGAATTTTCGACAAAATAGTTCATTTATGACTAAATAGTTGAATGTTTAACTAAAGCGATGAATCTTTAACAACAACAAAATTCGTTTTTTAGTTTTAATTTGAGAAGTCAAATGTTTTATAAAACAGTTGATTTTTAAACCGAAGACAAAAGAATTTTCAATAATGAAATTAATTTTCAATTAAGAAAGATGAATTTTCAACTAAAATAGATAAATCTTCAACCAAGAATGGAAGCTTTGAATTTTCAGTTTGAAAAACTAATTTTTATAAAAAAAAAAGAACTTTGAACCAATTAAATTTTACGAAAAAACACGAATTTTTAACAAAATAGTTGAATACTCAAGCAAAATGATAAATTTTCAAAAAAAAGATTAATTTTTTACCCCAATAGAAGAATTTTCAACCATATTGTTAAGTTTTCTACAGCATAGATCAATTTTCAACAAAAAAGTTCATTTACGACGAAATAGTTGAATTTTCAAAAAATTGAATTTTCAACAAAAATGATTAATCTTCAACCAAAAAATGAAGTTTTACAAACTAGTTCAACTTTAAACCGTGTATCTGATTTCTCAAAAAAAAAATGAATTCTCAACAAAACATGTAATATTTAATATTTTAACAAAACAATAAAAAATTATTTGAATATTGAATAAAAAAAACAGTTGAATCCTCAACCAAAACAAATTAATTTTTAACTAAGCAGTTTCATTTTTAACCAGAAAGGATGAATTTTCTACTAAAAAGAACAATTTTCATTTAAAATATAAATTTTCCACCAGTAACTGAATAGTTAAATTTTCAGTTGAAATATCAATTTTTAAGCAACAAAGAATGATTTAAGAATTAATAATTGAAAATTTTTCTATTTCATTGTTTCTTAAAAATTGATATTTTAAATAATTGACAATTAATCTTCTGGATATAAAAGTCATTCTTTTGAGTTAAAAATGCAATTGCTTGGTTAAAAATTAATCTGTTTTGGTTGCGGATTTAACTATTATGTTAAAAATTTGAATTTTTTTAAATATTATATAATTTGTCTTTATTGATGGAAAATTAGTCTTTTCGATGGAAAATTTAACTGCTTGTTTGAAAGTTGAACTGCTTTGTCAAAAATTCCTTTTAGTTGAAGATTCATCTCTTTTATTAAAAATTTATCTATTTTGTTGAAAAATAATTGTTCGTGTTAAAAATCAACTGCTTTGTAGAAAAGTCGCCTTTTTGGTTTAAAAATTTAACTATTTGGACGTAAAATTACCTTTTGATTTGAAAATTCATATTTGATTGCAATTTTTTCAGTCTTGTCTAAAAAATCTTTTCTGTTACAAAATTCAACTCTTTTGCTTACAAATTCATCTTTTTGGTTTATAAATTTATCTCCTTTTGGTAGAAATTTTATCTTTTATGATTAAAAGTGCAACATTTTCGTCAAAAATTAATGTGTTTTGGTTCAAAAATTTTGTTATTTTGTTAAAAATAAAAATATTTTGTTGAGAAATTAAACTTCAGCCGCTAAGCTACTAGAAAGATCGAAGGCAGATACTTTTTTCAGATATACGCTTTCCATAGCAACGAGTTATGTTTTGAATACAAGTTAAATTATAAGGAATCTGTATTATCATCCGAGTTGGTAACGATCGATCATATGCAGATAACTTTCACGAACTGTGAAACTGAAAAGAGCGAAGGAGAAAGATCTTTTTTCAGAAATTAAAAATGTTTAATTTATCAATTTTCAAACTCCATCTAGTCTGAAATGGCGTTAAGAATTTCTGTTATTTAAGGAATTACCTTAGATCGATATTGTTGATTTCCAGTTTCACAGTTCGTGAAAGTTATCTACATATGATCAATCGTTACCAACGCGGATGATAATACAGATTCCTTCTAATTTAACTTGCATCTAAAATATAACTCCTTGCTATGAAAAACGTATGTCTGAAAAAAGTATCTGCCTTCGATCTTTTTAGTAGCTTAGTGGTTAAAGCACCCGACCGGCAAGCGGAAGACGTGAGTGAGGTTCGATTCCCACCGGAGCGATTTCATCTATTTTGTTTATGAATCGTTTTTTTAGTTGAAATTACACTGTTTTTTATTCAACATTAAAATATTTTTAAGTTTAAAAAACGACTATTACATTTTTCGTTAAAGATGCATCATTTTAGTTAAAAAATTATTTCGTTGGTTTGAAAATTCTTGAAGTTCGTTAAGGAATCGTCTTTTTTTGGTTGAAAATAAATTTTGTTTGTAAATAAACTATTTCGTTTTTAGTTAGAAATTAATCTTTTTTAGTTGAAATTTTATGTATTCTGTTGAAAATTTTCTCTTTTTGGTAGAAAATTAATCTTCTTGATAGAAAATTCATCTTTTTGGGTGAAAATTAAACTATTCGGTTGAAAATTTATCTACTTTTCAAAAATAATTTTAATGTAATTTTGTCCCAATTTAATAATTCATAAAAATGCACTATATCAGTGACAAGGGGATTGGAAATTTGATTGACAGCTTGGTTAAAAATGTATGAAAAGCATATCCTCTCTGCGACAAGTAGACAGATAAATCGATAATACACCGTCGCACTTGCTTGTTTCTATCGAATTGGCAATGATGTGAAATCCCTTTGTTCTTCCTTGTCCCTCATAAAAAAAAAAATAATTATCTCGTCAATGTCAAATTATTCCTTTTGTCAAACAAAAAAAAAAAAATTATATATAAATTGTATAGTATCTGAATCAGTAGAAATTTTACTGAAACAATTAGTAGCGTTGTGTCTGACTGCTAAATTAATAATTTTATCACTTTCTACAAAATGAAATGGCAAACTAATTTTAGTAAATTTAGAATACTTTTTGATTATAAATCTTCAACTGGAATAATTAAATTGTAAACAAAAAAGATGAATTTTTATACAAGAAGATTAATTTTCAAATAAAATGATTAATTTTCTACCAAAAAGTACAATTTTTCAACAATATGCATGATTTTTTAACGAAATAGTTGAATTTTTAATTAAAGAAGACAAATTTTCAACCAAATAGATGAATTTTGAACTAAAAAATAATAATTTGCAACCAAAAATGGAATAATAAATTTGTAGTTAAAAAAAAATTGGTTTTAATACAAACAGGAGTTTTCAACTACAATTTGAATCTTCAACTAAAATAGTTGAATTTTCAAACAAAAAATTAATTTTTACTAAAAAACGATAAATTGTCAACCAAAATTTAAATAATTAAATTTCAAGTTAAAAAAATTAATGTTTAATCAAACAGATGAGTTTTTTTACGAAAATGATGAATCTTCAAATATAATAATTGAATTTTTGACCAAAAATGAATCTTCATCCAGAGATGAATTTTTAACTAAAATTATGGAATATTCAACTGCAATAATAGTAACATTTTCAGTTAAAACAAAAAATAATTTTCAATCAAAAAACAATAAAAGAAAAAATAAATTTTTCATTCAAAAAAATTATTTTTTGTGCAAAGAAATGTATTTTTAATCAAAACGATGAACCTTCAAACAAAAAAATTAATTAAAAAAAAAGAGTTCAGCTTTTAACCAAATAATTTTATTTCCAACCTAAAAGAGGAATAGTTGAATTTTATGAAGAAAAAAAATGAAGTTTCAACCATAAATTCATCTTTCTGGTGGAAAACTCATTTATTTTATTAAAAATTAATATTTTTTAGTATAAAATTAATCGTTTTGGTTCGAAATTAGTTTATTTTTTATTTTTATTGAAACTTAATTTTTTAACTGAAAATTCAACTCTATCATATTTGTTTGAATATCAATTTTCTTCAGTTTAAAATTTAACTATTTGTTTGAAAATTTCTGTATTTTGTTGAAACTTTAATTTTTGTGGTCGAATATTAATCTTCTTGGTGACTAATTTACCTTTTTGATAGAAAATTCAACTATTAGGTTAAAAATGCCATTAAAAAATAAAATATTTGGTTGAAAATTAATGTATTTTGTTAAAAATTATTCTTTTTCAGTAAAAAAAGGTTTTGAGGTTTTTTTAAATTAAAATTTAATTTTTCTTTGGTTGAAAATTAGTTTTTTATTCAAAATTAATTTTTTTTAACTACAAATTTAACAGAATATTTGTTTAAAAATTAATGTATTTTGTTAAAAATTATTCTTTTTTAGTAGAAAAATGTTTTGATTTTTTTGTAAATTGAAATTTAATTTTTATTTGGTTGAAAATTAGTTTTTTATTCAAAATTGATTTTTTAACTAAAAATTAAACTAAAATTTTTGTTTAAAATTCATGTATTTTGTTAAAAAATATTTTTTTTAGTAGGAAAATGTTTTAATTTCTTTGTGAATTGAAATTTAATTTTTATTTGGTTGAAAATTAGTTTTTTATTCAAAATTAATTTTATTCTTACTAAAAATTTAACTAAATATTTCGTTTAAAATTCATGTATTTTGTTAAAAATTGTTCTTTTTTAGTAGAAAAATGTTCTGATTTTTTTGAAACTGAAATTTAATTTTTCCTTGGTTGCAAATTAGTTTTTTATTCCAAATCAATTTTTTTAACTAAAAATTTAACTAAATTTTTCGTTTAAAATTCATGTATTTTGTTAAAAATTGTTCTTTTTTAGTAGAAAAAAGTTTTGATTTTTTTTAAATTGAAGTTTAATTTTTCTTAGGTTGAAAATTAGTTTATTATTCAAAATTAATTTTTTAAAATAAAAATGTAACTAAGTTTATTGTTTCAATCTAATAGTTGCATTTTCAATCAAAAAGGTGAATTAGTCACCAAGAAGAATATTCTACCGCAAAAACAAAGTTTCAACAAAATAGAAAAATTTTCAACTAAATAACAAAATAGTTCAATTTTGAAAAAAAAAGATTTTTCAACTAAAATGACGAATCATCAACCAAAAAAATAAATTTTTAACAAAGTAGTTCCACTTTCTACAAATTAGATGAATGAATGATGAAAATTAGATGATGATTAGATGAATTTTCAACCAAAAAAGGGTTTTCAGTCGCTAAAAACATAATCATTTCTTGAATTTATCTCTGAAGTTCATGAATTTTAATAATAATTAAAACAAATTTTTATTATGACTTCTTATACTTAAAATTCTTCACTTTTCAAGTAGAAATATTAAATTTGTAATTAGATAGATACATTTTTAACCAAACATTTGAATTCTCAACCAAAAAGAATAACCTTCTACCAAATAGACGATTTTTCAACAAAATACATGAATTTTTAACTAAAAGAGGCCAATTGTAAACAAAACAATGAATAATTAAATTTTCAATTAAA
Source organism: Andricus grossulariae (assembly GCA_011634705.1). Lineage (NCBI taxonomy): Eukaryota > Metazoa > Arthropoda > Insecta > Hymenoptera > Cynipidae > Andricus > Andricus grossulariae. Next base: position 37,347,271 of record JAABKJ010075445.1, read on the forward strand.
AAAAAAAAAAAATTTGCAACTAAAGCGATTAACTTTCAATTGGAATAGTTGAATTTTAAACCAAATAGATGAATTTTCATCCAACAAGATTAATTTTCGACCAAAAAAAGATAAATTTTCAACAAAATAGTAAATGTTTCAACCAAAATGATGAATTTTTAACTAAAATGATTATTATTCAACTAAAATAGTTGAATTTTAAACCAAATAGATGAATTTCCAACGAAAAATATGAATCTTTGACTGTAATAATGGAATTTATAAGCAAAAAGATGAATTTTCAACCAAGAAGATAAATTATACCAAATATTGATTAATTGAATTTTCAGTTAAAAAATTTACACAAGCGTAATTCTATAAAAAATATATTATTCTTTATAACTATCTTGTCTTAGATAATTGCTAGAAAGTTGCAGTTTAAAAAAAAAAACTTTGCTTTGGCTTCTTAGTTATGAATAAATAATAAATAAACAATAGAGAATCATTTTTTAAATAATCTCTTTCTTTTTTTTAAATATATTTTTCTGAAATGAAACAGAAACTAGAAATATTTTTCAAATTTTCTATATGGATCATATTAAACGTAAATTTTTCTTGAAGTAGTTACTGAGAGCCCGCAACTTTCTGGCAATTATTTTTCAAATATTTGGTAATATTTGTGAAATTATTGAAATAATTAAAGTCTGTGTGATATCTTTTTAATCGATCTCAAATCTTTGAGAAATATTTGTGGAATCTTAAAAATTTTTATGAAATCTTGGTGGAATCTTTGATATCTATCTGAAATCGTTCCGAAATATTTGAAAATTTTTGAAATCTTTAGGAAATCATTAAAATCTTTCTGAAATAATTGAAAATCTTTGCAAAATGTTGAAAATATTTTTTAAATATCTGATATTTGCAAAATTATTGAAATCTTTGTGAAATCTTTTAAATCTATCCGAAATCTTTGCGAAATATTTGTGAAATCTTTGGAATCATTGAAATCTTTCTGATATCTTTTCAAAATATTTGGTAATATTTGCGAAATTATTGAAATTATTAGGAAATCATTTAAACCTGTATGAAATCTTTCCGAAATATTTGAAACCTTTGTGAAATCTGTGTAATCTTTAAAAAATCATTAAAATATTTGTAAAATCTTTCTGAAATATTTGGAAATCTTTGCAAAATATTTAAAATATTTTTGAAATACCTGATAATATTTGGGAATTTTTTGAAATCTTTGAAAAATCATTTAAGTTTTGTGAAATTTTATAAGTCTATCCGAAATCTGTGTTAAATATGGGAAGTCTTTGCGAAATATTTGAAATCTTGATAAAATCCTTTACATTTTTGGGAAATCATTGTAATCTTTCTGAAATATTTGAAATATTTTGGGAATATTTGGTAATACTTGTGAAATTATTGGAATCTTTGGGAAATCATTGAAATATTTTTGAAATCTGCGAAATATTTGATAATATTTGTGAAATTACTGAGATCATTGAAGTCTTTGTAAAATATTTTTAATCTATCCGAAATCTTTAAAATATTTATGAAATCTTTGTGGAATATTTTATATCTATCCGAAATCTTTGCGAAATATTCGAAATCTCTGAAATCTTTAGGAAATCTTTGTAAAATCTTACTGAAATCTTTGGAAATCTTTGCAAAATATTTAAAATATTTTTGAAATATCTGATAATATTTGGGAAATTATTAAAATATTTGAGAAATCATTGAAATCTTTGTGCACTCTTAAATCTATCTGAAATTTTTGTGATCTTTCATATTATATCATTGTAATCATGGTAATCTTTCTGAAATATTTGGTAATATTTGTGAAATTATTGAAATCTTTGGGAAATCAGTGAAATATTTTTGAAATATTTGATAATATTTGTGAAATCCTTTAAATCTATCCGAAATCTTAAAAATATTTATGAAATCTTTGTGGAATCTTTTATATCTATCTGAGATCTTTGCAAAATCTTACTGAAATCTTTGCAAAATATTTAAAATATTTTTGAAATATCTGATAATATTTGGGAAATTATTGAAATCTTTGTGACATCATTGAAATCTTTGTGCACTCACAAATATTTCAAAAATATTTCAATGATTTTCTGAGGATTTCAAAGATTTCAAATACTTTGCAAAGATTTCGGATAGATTTAAACAGATTTCACAAAGATTTCAATAATTTCCCAAATATTATCAGATATTTCTAAAATATTTTAAATATTTTTCAAAGATTTCAGTCAGATTTTAATGATTTCCTAAAGATTTCAAAGATTTTGCAAAGATTTAAAATACTTCGAAAAGATTTCAGATAGATATCAAAGATTTCATAAAGATTTTAAAGATTTCGGATAGATTTAAAAGATTTGACAAAGACTTCAATGATTTCAATAATTTCACAAATATCAAATGTGATTTCAGTTAACTTTTCAACACTAAGATATGAATTTTAAATAAAAAGGAACATTTCTACGAAAATAGTAAATTTTTAACAAAAAAAGACGAATTTTCAACAAAACAGTTGCATTTTTGTCCAAGAAAGATGCAATTTCTATTAAAATAGATGAATTTTTTAATCGGAGACAATTTAAAAAAAAAAATAGTTAAATTTTCATCAAAAAAAGATTTCAGTTGAATTTTCAACACTAATATATGAACAGGTAAGGATGTCCCTCCGGAGTTGGTCCGACCACTTAAATCTATGTTCTCGCGTTTGTCCGGGGCCATTGCCTCGTCGTCGCCTCGGTTCGGTCCTATTGCCACTCCCAACTGAACCATAGCCTCCATTCGAGAGAGGCCTATTTTGGCTGGTGCCGAGAATTATTATTATTATTATTATTATAGTCTTCATATGATCAAATTAGAATAATGAGTGGCGTTTTAAAAAAATTGCATAAGGAGTCAGAATTGTTCGAGGATGGCACTGACTTATCCGTGACATATTTCATTGTTATTTGAATGTTCATGATTTTTTAGAAGGATTGCTTTGTTTTTAAAATACTGTTTCATAATAATTAGTTGACTTTTTTCAATTACTCTGTTTTTAAAAATAAGTTCACTTCTCTTATAATATTTAATGAGAGTCATTAAATCTTTGCAAGATATTTTCCTCTATCTTAGAATCATATCAACTAATCACTTAAATTTGTAGCGACTTTTTTCCATGACAATGTTTATGAAATGTTAATTTTCAATTTATTTAGAAGAGTTTTTTTCGCAAAATCTTTCCAAAAATTATTTATATGGATATAAACCCATTGAGTATTGTGCCAATTGTATAGTGTAAACCTAATATATCCTTTTCAGAAACGTTAATCTTTGTGAGAGACGTAAACTTCACGCCACCTGTTGGTGAAATTCAGAAGATTGCCAGTCATTGTACACTGACACACTGAGATTCATATAATGCCTTCCAGCCGGTTTGAAGATAGATTTTGAAAAGGAGATGTAGTTCTATATAACTTGCATAAAACAATGTTCTATTTATGTAGAAAGTCATAATAGGGCCCCCGAGCTGCAATGTATTTGCGCCGTCTTCCGGTGGCGTTTCAGTCGCTACGTACACACAACCAAACGTGCGTGCGTGTGGTTAGCACAAATATAGTCTAAAATTTAAAAATTCTTTTTGGTATCAACATAAAAAATGTATAAAGACACAAAAAAATGCTTTTTAAACAATAAGGAAATTCAAAATGTATAAATCTTACTGATGCATGGAAAAAGCGCGAAAAGAATTATTTAACTTCAAATTATTACAAAAGAAAGAAAACAATAAATGCAAAAAATTGTTACTATGATTCCGTCCTATTACGATTGATTCTTTTTCAGTCCGAATTGCTGTCTCAGCTTCATTTCGAATAAGTCCGCGCAAATATGAAAGAAATTTTTATTCTGCCCGAATCCGCCTGATATCGAAATATCATTCCGAATGGCATTGAATGATTCCATGCTTCAATCAGAATGATTCTGCACCATTCTGAATAAAATTTTCATTCCGTCTGAATCCGACGCAATACGGTAGCTCATTCTAAATGATTCCGTTTGTTCCACTCACAGTCCGAATTATTCCGTAGCGAAAATTTTCATTCCGTATGAATCCATCGTATGACGCGAGATCATTCCGAATGATTTCGTGCCATTCCTCCTTCAGTCCGAATGAATCCGCACATATCAGAACGAAAATTCCGCTCAGCCTGACTTCGCGACAATGCGCAAATTCATTCCGAATGATTCCTCGCCATTCAGTACTCAGTCCGAATGATTCCGTATCGATCGAAATGAAATTCTTATTACGTTAGAAGCAGTCAAATCACGCGAGTTTATTCCAAATGATTGCGTACCATTCAGCACTCGGCCCGTATGATTCCGCATCGGTCGGAATAAAATTCTCATTCCGTTTGAATACGTTAAATGACGTCAGTTCATTCCGATTTATTCCGTACTATTGCGAATGCACTCCGAATGATTCCGCACTTATCAGAATAGAATGTCCATTCCGTCTGAACCCGTCAAATAACGCGAGCTTATCCCGACTGATTCTGCATTATTCCGAACTTAGTCCGAATAATTCCACACTTACACGAAGAGACTTTTGGTATTAATATTTCTTTTACCGCATATCCATAATTGAAATAAAATATAGGAATTCAGGGATAATCGAGGTACGGATAGAAAAAGCCGAATAGTGGCTATGAATATGCAGACTAATATCTCTGATTGGAATAAATCGTAAGAATATTAAACTCATACGTACAAAAAATTACAGTATTTCTAAGTCGCTGTATTAATTTTTGTAACGGATTCGAATAATGAACATTCGTATAGCGCTTTAAGGTTGTATGTAAAAAAATCGATCTTTGGTAGAATTTTTTAAAAAAGGAGCTATATTTAAATAGAATGATTATTCATATGCTAAATTAATTTCAAATATTTCAACCATACCGCTGCGGAGATTATTAATGTCAAAGTTGACTACTTTAACTCGTAATTCGTGGGCAATGCATAGGCACTCTCCACAATTTAATTTGTAGTAATTAAAAACTCTGGTACAGAAATTTCAAAAATGTCTGTATTTGTGCTGCTTAAAGATAAAAATTTGCAGAAAAAACATCCCATTTTTCCATCGTGTAGTTTCATAGATAATCTAAGGAAAAACATTGAAATTTTAGTCACTTTCAAACGGATAAACTTAACAGTATCGCGACCCGGCAACACTATTCTCTCTCTCCAGCTTGTCTGCTGTACCTAATCGACACACACACTCACGCACACAACCAGCTTGGAAGCGTACGTTAAATTGCGACGTTGTGCGATCTACGAGTCTGCCGCTGGCATAGCAGTGGTGGCTGTACGTATACACATACTACGAATTCTAAGCCAGTAGCACACTGAAATTTTCACCTGCGAGCCCATAAAATTTTTTCAACATAGCATGGCTCGACGGCGCTGCGCGGGACTCCACTATTTGTACGGGGATGGGACTTGCATACAACCTTAAAAGAAGCGAAACAAACGTTTTGCAATCTTTCTAAACCACTATACGAAGAATGGGGGTAACGTGATGTTGTCTTTCACGCTGGCGCATGGCAAAAAGAAAGACGTGTGGAAGTGTATGAATGCACACTATTACATGGGCTACAAACACTTCTTAATATATATATTTGTGTATTCTTGGTCGACGCTCGCTGGCCACAGTGGCTTGTTTACGAATCGTATACTAATACCTATACGTATTACGCGGAGACTTATGATTCTTTCTGCTCTTATAAACTAACTAGTGAAACGTATCACTACTTGTGAGAAACTAATAGTGATGGGTCAAAAATGTCAGGAGCCCGGACTTTATTATATATGATATATATATATTTGAGTAGAGGAAATCATTTCAAGGTCAAGACGATTTTTCAAAATGGAAACCCCTATTTTTGACTGCAGATTTGAATAGAGCGGAAAATTTACGTAAAAAATTGACTATGAATATCTTGTTTTTGTGATCTTGGAATGGTCAAAAATCAAGGTCAAATGTCCAAAAAACGATCACATTGCCTTTTTCTGAATTGACGTGGTTTTCTGAATAAAGCAAACGTTCAAGTAAAATGATTTGAGAAAATCTATAAAATGTGAAAGTGTGAACCACCTTAACCACCTTGTCAGCCTCGAACTTCAGGTCAATTTTCAAGGTCAGTTTTCAAGGTCAGTTTTCAAGGTCACTTGATGGCCAAGACGATTTTTAAAAATAGAAATCCCTATATTAGACTGCGGACCCGTAAAGAACGGGAAATTGTACGTGAAAATTGTTATTTTGAAATCTTTCATTTTTACCTGCAGAAGGTCATATCAAGGTCAATTATTTAAAAAGCGCTTATAAGTTTTTTTTTTTTAATTTACTGGTTTTCTAAGCAACCTCAACGTTGAAGGTGCCTTTAACAAGTACAAGATAAGTTGCATCTAATCGGTTTTTGGACTTTGACCTTGATTTCTTACCTCTCCAAGGTCAAAAATAGAAGATTTCCATAGCATATTTTTGACGTAAAATTTTCAGCACTATTCAAATCTAAAGTCAAAATAGGGGTTTCCATTTAAAAAGTCGCATTGACCTTGAAATGACCTTGAAAATTGACCTCAAGGTCAAAATAAATGTTACAGTAGATGGCCCCCTATGTCCTGGCCAACATTTTTATGAACCATTTTTTATGTAGATGGGTTAATTTAGAAGATATTTGGATTTATAGATTAAAATGGGACATGTACGTGAAAATTTGGTCTATTAAAAGAAATGTTTGTTGATTCAAAAAAATATTTGATTGACCCAAAAGCATGTTTGCTTCGAATCAATAAAATACTCCATCTACCAAAAGATTTTTTTGAAACGATCAAAAAATTTAGTTGGGTCAACCAAATAGTTTGTTTTCCATATAATAACCGTATTCTATGGTTGAACCAACCAAATTTTTTTTGATCAAACCAAATAATTTTCTGGGAGCCGCATTTTAATCTTGTAATATTTTGCAATATTTCAGATTAAAATTTAAAAACATTGTAATTGATTTATATACTTCAAACAAAAGAGATTAATTTTCTACCATAAAATATGAATTTTCAAACAAAGGGACGAATTTTCATCAAAACTGATAAATTCTCGACCAAAAAATATGACTTCTTAATAAAAAAGAAAATATTTGAATTTTCAACAAATTAGTTAAATTTTCGACTAAATTGTTGCATTTTCCACCTACAAAGATAATTTTTCAACAAAAAAAGAATAAACTTTAACCGAAAATATTTTGAACATAATAATTGAATTTTTACAAGCAATTTTCAACCAAAAATGAAATAACATGAATTTTCAGTAAACAAATTAATTTTCAATAAACAAAAAGACAAATTTTTAAAAAACAGTCCGATTTTCAACTAAGGAGATGAATTTGAAACTAAAATGGTGGATTTCCCAACCAAAAAGTCGAATTTCATAAAAAAAAAAAAAAAATTAGATTCAACGCTAAATTTGTAACAAAAGACGGGAACGTTACATTTTTGTTTGAAAAAATTAATTTTTAATGAAAAAAAAATTTAACCAAAGAGATGAATTTCCATCTATATAATTAAATCTTCAATTAAATAGTTACTTTTTTTACCAAAAAGAAAATTAAATTTCTACTAAAGGAGATTTTAAAACCAAAAACACGAATTTTTAACAGAATATTCAAATTTTTAACCAAAGTGATGAATTTTCAACTAAGTAATTGAATTTAAAAAAAAACTAGTTGAATTTTTGACCAAAAAGTTGGATTTTCAATTTTCTGTAAAACAGTTGAATCATTGCCCTAAAAATATAATTTTTCAACCAAAAATTTAATTTTCTACCAAACAGTTGCATTTTTCACAAAAAAAGCGGAAATATTAAATCAAAAAGATTAGCTTTCTACAAAAAAAGATGAATTTTCACCTAAAAAAAGATAAATTTCCAAAAAGAAGCAGGGAAAGTTACATTTTTAGTTTAAAAAATGAATTTGAAAAAAATAGCGACTTTCCCTGAACCGTTTTTTTTAATTTAGCAAAATTAACAAAATTGGCTTAAAATCTTCAAGATTATTTTTTGACAATTTTTTAATTCTTTTACGATCTTTTTAAATATTCTCTTAAGATTAATTTAAAAAAAATATAATTTTGAATTTCCCTACGATTCTTAGGCACTTTTTCTTAATTCTCTTAAAACATTTCAATCTTTTCAAATTTTATATTATTCATTAATCTTTTAGAAAAATTCTAAATATCTTTTTAACTGACTTTTTTTTCTAAAATTAAAAAGTAACATTGAAAAAATTGCAATTTTGGAAATCTTAATAATTTGTTTAGAAATATTCCTTAAAAATTAATTTTTTCAACTGAAAGATGATAAAAAATTTCCCGTCAAAACTTAAAAACCCTTTATTATTCTCTCGAAACCTCTGAAAATTCATGAAAAGCTTCTTTTTTTGAAACCTTGAAAAAAATCTAAACTTTTTCGATCTTGCAAAATTGAAAATTTTTTCCATAAAATTTTTTACATTTTTTTCTGGAAATTTCAAAAAATTGTTTTCAATTTTTTGACATCATTTTTGATTTTCACAAAAATCTTATTTTCGGTATTTTCCTTAATAACTTTTTAAACTTTAAATCATTTTTTATTCTTTTCAAAACTTCTAAGCCTCCTAAATAATTTTAAAAATTATTCGAAAAATTCTTAATTTTTTTTTTATTCTGAAAAATTACAAAAAAGCCTTGAAATCCTTCAGATTCTTTTTTTTTTTACAAATTTTAAACTCTTTTGCTTTGAGACCTTTTTGAATATTCTTTAAAAATTAATTTTTCAAACAAAAAATATCATAAAAAAATTTCTAGAAGATTAAGGAAATTTTTTTATTATCATGAAACCTGTCAAAATTCATAAAAAGCTTCTTTTTTCGAAATCTTAAAAAATTCTAAGCTTTTGTGATCATGCAAAATTGAAATTTATTTAAAAAAATATTTTTCCTTCTTTTCTGGAAATTTCAAAAATTTGTTTGAAATGTTTTGTAATCGTTTTTGATTCTCCCAAAAGTCTAATTTTCGGTATTTTTATAATCTGAAATACTGTGGAGGTCTTGATTTGTTCTGAGTAAATTAATTAGAAAAATATTCGAACATTATTATAAAACTTAGCGAAACCCATTAAATTAATTCCGTGGAACCTGTTAAAAAGTCCTAAAAATTCCATAATTTTTATACCACGAAAAAAAAGCTTTAAAACTTCCGTCAAACCATTAAAATCAATCGAGAACTCGCTCCAATTCAAAAAGAAATATTTTCTTTTATGAAAGGTAGGATAAACCTACACGTTACACCCCCCTAGAAAAAGAGTTTATTCAAGGATTAATGGGATATCTATGTACTGTTCAAACTGAACATGAATTTCATCTATGTTTTAATAATACTCGCAAATTGACAAAGAAGAAAAAGAAGACTGTTATGAAAGAAGCTCACCAAAACAAATTTGAGGCAAAGAATACATTAGAAAAAGCAAAACCAATAGGATAATGGCCCGAAATAGACAAGGAAGTAATTGATTATGTTAAAAAATGTCCTATCTGCCAATTGAACAAAAACACTCGTTTACGAAACCAAGCAGAGCAAATTATTTCCGACAATCCACAAGCACTTAACGACAAGATTGCACTTGATATATTTGGTCCTTTACCCGAAGCAATAAAAGGAAACAAGTATATTTGGAGTTTACAGGATAATTTAACGAGATACATAATTTTGATCCCACTTCCCAATTAAACTTCTGAATCTATATTACTGAATTATTCGAACACTAGATTTACGTCATTGAAGCACCAAAAACAATCTTTACAGATTAAGGAAGAAATTTAATTTCTGAATTGATTCAACTCTAACGAATCTGATTAAAACTGCAAATGCCGAAAACCACAGAGAATGGGACGATAATTTAAAATACGTGAACTTTGTAATCCATACTATGAAAAATAAGAACAGGATTTTTCCCCTTTGAACTCACTTTCGGAAGAGAACCAAACATTCTCTCTTCAATGTCAACTTCTCCAACTCTAACCCATCAAAAATTCATTAAAAGATGGAAGAACAGACATGATTTGAATCTAAGAAAAGCTAGAGAACCAATTGAACCTTGTTCAAAAAATAGGACAACTGGTACAAGTCTTACGTCAAACAAAAACTAACAAGCTCGACCCGTCATGAGAAGGCCCTTAAAGGATAATTAAAATTATTAATAACAACAATTTAGAGATTCAGATAAAAAAACATTCAAAGTTCATATAGATCATACGATGCCTTATCTTCCAGATGAAGTCGATAGGGATCCCACCAATTTTGATACTCCTGAGAATATTTACGATGACTAAATTTGATTACACCATAACTCCTATCAACGGAAATATCCATGTAGAGGAAATAGCGAAAGTCCATCTCTTCCACGAAACATGGAAACTGATAGTAGGAATTAACATCACGTCTATGAACGACCATATGAAAACCGTGGATGGAACGATAAGTTTAGCAGAAACAGTTTGCAAAATCAACTGTACTGACACGTGAAAAATAAGGTCAAGGTACAATAGATTGGTAGATAGAAATAACATTCTCAAGAACCTCTTAGGAAAACCTGGAGTCTGAAGAGGTCTCGCTAATTTTGTTAGCGAAATTTCTAAAACTTTATTTGGTATTCTATCTAATTCCCATCTTGACCAAATAAACTCTGAATTTGATAAGACATACAAAGATAACAAAGGAATAGCAAGTGCCTTTTAAAACCACACAAAAATTCTAAAAATTATCCTAAATGCCTCTTCCACCAACTTACTTCATAATAAAAAAAGGAAGCAGAAGTAAGGTTGAGCAACCCCAGATAACAAAATGCCTGCACAGTGCGAGCATTATGGGTCGCACGCGTGCGGATAAGGCCGCATTACGTGAGTTCAGATTACCACGCAGATGTGTCTTCCATGTGGTCGCATATGTTTCGCATGTCGTGCGAGTCGCGCGTATGCGAGTGAAATGCGAGCACGTAGAGCGAGTAAAATGATTGTAATATTACACTGAAGATATTAAAATGATAACTCGTTAAATACCATTTGAACTTGGCACTGAATAATGAATAATAGAAAGAATATGGTTTTTCGAGCCAAATTCAAATGTTCTTCACGGAGTTCTCATTCTAATGTCTTGAAATAAATTTTTTTACTATGATGAGAGAGCAAGATATGTACATATATGTTTTGAAAACAAAATTTTTGCTAAGATCAATTGCTCGTAACATATAACTTAGTGTACTTATTTTGAGCTTATAACTTTCTTGAATGACAGAATATACATATATCTTATCATTAATCAACAGTGAGAATCAAAAACTTAGTGGGAAAAATATATAAAAATACACGTGCAACGAATTAAGGTTACATTATTTGTTTATGTACTTACCATAGAAGTAAAACGAATGGGCGGTATGTAATCCCTCGGACACGTATTAATTAAGAAAACGCGAAATATTTGTAAATATGAAATTACCATAGCCAAAGAACATATTTACCATAGCACGAAAAACAAGTAGAACCCCGAGTAAAAATCACACGCGATGTAGCCAGTGAAGTGCAAGATTGGTGATGGGCTGAGGGATTCGGTCCGTTGGCCGCTGGTGCTGAAGTTAAATCAACATGGCGTCCGTGGCTGGAGGGAAAATTAAAAAAAAAACTATTCAATGACACTATTTATGCGACACATATATTCCCAAGTATTTTGACCCGCCAAGCATGAATCCGTGGTCCGCTTGACCCCAGCACATCCGGGTCAAGGGCATTTGAAGGTCAAATGGACAGAAAAGTCATCTATGTGAAGACAACCACCACAATTCATGCCTTTTGGGTCGCTGAATCCGAATCCGGGGTCCATTTGAACTTATCGAGTCAAGGTCAAGGTCAGTTCAAGGTCAATCTAGTTCATTCCACCAAAAACAAATCTCCGGCTGCAGACTCTGAAAGAACGGAAGACTTTACGTCCAGATTTGTAGGCCCCTATTTCCTCATGGCGATCTCCAAGGTCATTTCAAGGTCATTTAATGTAAATATACAGATGATTCACATGGGCAAATGGGCTACATGGGACCAGACCACCATACCAATATATTGTGGGGATCGCCAAGACTGAATCCGAGGCCCGCTTGACCCTAAGTTCGCCTAAGTTCTCAGGAAAATGGCTAATATGAGAGTCCATGAAATGAAGTTTGAGATTCATCAAACATCCCAAGCGTCGATACCTCCTCACCATATTTGTAATGATTATGAGTGTACTCATATACTAGCTAGGGTACCATTAAATTGTTAATTTGAAATACGCTAGTTCCACCTGGCAATAAGAACATTTATTATTACAATTTTAGAACTCTTATCATATCTTATTTTATAAATTATTATTTGTATTATTTAAAAAAAATCATAATTTCTTTATAATCATAAATCCCCTATAAAGAGAATTTGATGAGGGAGTTTCGAAATATTTACAAATATATAAATCTTCGTTGAGAGAGGACGCGTCTTTTAATTTCGGAAAAATAAAATGTGATTAAAATTAAATTTCTCTGCTCAAAGACAAAATAAAGTCCAAAAGATTACATTGACTGTCGATTCAAGTAAATTAAAATTTTCAAAATAAATTTTTCCTCTTTCAAGTCAAAATCAAGTCCGACCGATTACATTGTCCTCCCTTCCAGGTGAAGAAATGACATTTAAATTAAATTTTCCTCCTCCAATGCAAACTAAAGTCCAAAAGATTACATTGTATTTCTTTCCAACTGAAGAAAACTCTTCAAAATTGAATTTCCCAATTCTTATTTTGAAAAAATTCGATAAATTACACTGTCCTTTCTTCCGAGTCAGGAAAACTCTCTAAAATAAAATTTCTCTATTTCAAGTCAAAATGAAGTCCAAAAGATTACATTGTCCCCCCTTCAAAATGAAGAAGGCACTTCAAAATTAATTTTCCTCTTTCAAGTCAAAATAAAGTCCAATAACTTACAGTGTCCCTTTCTTTAGGCCAGGAAAATTTTTCAAAACTACATTTTCCCTCTTCTAAGTCAAAATGAAGTCTAAAGATTACATTGTACAATTCCCTTAAATGTGAACAAACGTCTACAAAATTACATTTTGCCTTTCCAAGGCAATATAAAATCAAATAAATTACATTTTCCCTCGTACCAAGTCAGGATAACTTTTCAAAATCAATTTACATGTTCCAAGTCAAAATGAAGTCGAATCAATTACATTGTTCCACCTTCCAAGTCAGAAAAACTTTTCAACATTAAATTTCGGGTTTTCAAATAAAAATGAAGAAAAATCAATTACATTATCCCTCCTTCCAGGTGAAGAAATCTATATAAAATTGAATTTTACCCGTTCAAGGGGAAATAAAGTCCAAAAGATTACATTTTCTATCTGTCGAAGTTAAGAAAACCCTGCAAAATTAATTTTCCTCTTCCAAGTCAAAATAGAGTCCAATAAATTACATTATCCCACCTTGCAAGTTAGGAAAACTTGTCTTTGAATTTCGCTCTTCACACTCAAAATGAAGTCCAATCAATTACAGTGTCCCTCCATCCAGGTGAAGAAATCTCTTTAAAGTTCAATTTTCCCCTTCCAAGGCAAAATGAAGTACAAGTCAGGAAAACTTTAAAAAATTAAATTTCGCTCTTCCGATTCAAAATAAAATCCAATCAATTACATTGTCCCTCCTTTCAGGTAGAGAAATCTCTTTAAAATTAAATTTGTCCTTTTCAAGGCAAAATGAAGTCCTAAAGCTTACATTTTCTACCCTTCAAAGTTAAGAAAAATCTTAAAAATTAATTTTCCCTTTTTCGAGTCAAAATAAAGTCGAACAAATGACAGTGTCCTTTTCTTTAAATCAGTAACATTTTGGAAAAAAATTTCCCTGTTCTAAGTCACAATGAACTCTAAAGATTACATTGCACTATTTCCTCAAATGTGAAGAATCATCTACAAAATTAAATTTCCCTCTTCCAAGTTAAAACGAAGTCTAATACATCACACTGTCCCACCTTCAAAGTCAGGAAAGCTTTAAAAAATTAAATTTCACTCTTCCAATTCAAAATAAAATCCAATCAATTACATTGTCCCTCCTTTCAGGTAGAGAAATCTCTTTAAAATTAAATTTGTCCTT
>JAABKJ010075445.1:37361599-37538722 GCA_011634705.1 Andricus grossulariae
CACAATGAACTCTAAAGATTACATTGCACTATTTCCTCAAATGTGAAGAATCATCTACAAAATTAAATTTCCCTCTTTCAAGTTAAAATGAAGTCTAATACATCACACTGTCCCACCTTCAAAGTCAGGAAAGCTTTAAAAAATTAAATTTCGCTCTTCCAAGTCAGAATAAAGTCCAATCAATTACATTGTCTCTTCTTTCAGATAAAGAAATCTATTTAAAATTACATTTTTCTCTTCCAAGGTACAATAAGTCCAAAAGATTACATTTTCTATCTGTCGATTTTAAGAAAGCTCTTGAAAATTAATTTTCATCTTCCAAATCAAAATAAAGTATAAGAGATTACATTTCCCAGTCTTCGAAGTTAGGAAAATTCTCTAAATTAATTTACCTCTTCCAAGTCAAAATAAAGTTTAATAAATAGAATTGTCCCACCTGGAAAGTCATGAAAACGTTTAAAAATGGAATTTCCCTCTTCCAACTCAAAATAAAGTCCATTCAATTACATTTCCCTCCTTTCAGATGCAAATAAAACTCTTCAAAATTAGTTTCGCTGTTTTAAGTTTAAATAAAGTTCATAAAATTTAATTTTCCCGCCTTCCAAGTGAAGAGAATTCTTCATGATTTAATTTTCCTGTTTTAAGTCAAAATAATTATCAAAATATAATATTGTCTCTCCTTTCAGGTGAAGAAATCTCATTCAAATGAAATTTTTCCCTTTCTAGGCAAAATAAAGTCCCAAAGATTACATTTTCTATCCTTCAAAGTTAGGAAAAAAATTCAAAATTAATTTCCCTTTTCCAAGTCTAAATGAAGTCCACAAAATTACATTTTTCAGCCATCCGGGTGGAGAGAATTTTTCATAATTGAATTTCCCTCTTCAAAGTCAAAATAAAGTCTAATCAATTGTATTGCCTCACCCTCCAGGTGAAGAAATCAATTTAAAGTTACATTTTTTCTTTCCAAGGCAAAATAAAGTCCTAAATATTACATTTTCTACCCTTCAAAGTAAGGAAATTTTTTTAAATTCATTTACCTCTTCCATGTCAAAATAAATTCCAATAAATTACATTGTCCCAACTTCAAAGTCAGGAAAACATTTAAAAATGGAATTTCCTTCTTCCAACTCAAAATGAAGTCTAATCAATTACATTTCCCTCCTTTTAGGGAAGTAAATATCTTTGAAATGAATTTTTTCTCTTTCTAGGCAAAATAAAGTCCACAGAAAATGTGATGTCCTATATATATAGTCCCCCCACTCTGACACCCCGTGCCGCATCTAGGCTTATAATATCTTTGTATGTAATTATATACTTGATCTAATCTCTCATCATTTAGGACAATGCTGCACATTGTTTTCTCACCTTTTCCTTCAAACACTAAGATTTTTGTTTTATTTACGTTAATTTTAGCTTATTTTTAATTAAGCTTAACCCATTTTACTCAAAACATCTACATATTTATTGGTATACTATTAGATATTTGGCCGAGGGTTAAACTTGACGAAACATAACCCAAAAACATTAGTGGAGTGTTTTAATATTTTAATTTTTTTCAAAATTCAAAGGTTGAGTATTTTGATAGTAAATGTCGAAAAAATCGTAGAATATCGATTTACTAAATTTTGTTAGAATTTATTAAGACAGTAACCGCTTTTAAAAATTCAAGTTATTTTTTGTCAAGTTTAACCCTTTTTACTAAAAACATCTACACCTTTGTTGGTACACTTTTACAGACTTAGCCAAGGGCTAAACTTGTCGAAAAATAATGCAAAAACTTTAGTGAAGCGTTTTAATATTTCACTTTTTTGTTTCGACATTCAAAGGTTAAGTATTTTGATAATGAACGTTGAAAAATCGTAGAATATCGATTTATTAAATTTTGTTTGAATTTATTAAGACAGCCACTGCTTTTAAAAATTTGAGGTTATTTTTATTCAAGTTTAACCTTTTTACTGAAAACATTTACTCCTTTGTTGGTACACTTTCACAGATTTGGCCAAGGGTTAAACTTGACAAAAAATAACCCGACAAATTTATTGAAGTTTTTAATATTCAAATTTTTTCTTCCAAATTCAAAGGTTTAGCAATTGGATAGTAAATATTGGAAAAATGGTAGAATATCGATTTATTAAACTTTACTAGAATTTATTAAGACAGTAACTGCTCTTAAAAGCTTTTAACTTATTTTTAGTCAAGTTTAACCCTTTTTACTGAAATCATCTACACATTTGTTGGTGCACTTTTACATATTTGGCCAAGGGTTGAACTTGACGAAAAATAACCCGACAACTTTATTGAAGTTTTTAAATGTTCAAAATTTTTCCCGAAATTTAAAGGTTAAGTAATTTGATAATGATTGTTGAAAGAATGGTAGAATATCGATTTATTACATTTTATTAGCATTGATTAATACAGCAACCGCTTTTAAATACTCTTATGTTGTTTTTAGTCAAGTTTATCCATTTTTACCGAAACCTTCTTCACATTTGGAGGTGCTCTTCTACAGATTTGTCAAATAGTTAACCTTGACTAAAAATCACCCATCAACTTTAGTGAAGTGTTTTAATATCAGGCTCGGTCAACTCTGTACAGGGAAATGGCGAATTTTTAGGACTATGGCGCGGGGACTGAGAGGCATTAAGGGGTGCGATATCAGTTCTCTGGCCCATCGCTGATGGCGCAAACTTTCAACGCCAAGGGGTGGGGCGATGTTAAAAGCGCGTACGCAGCAAATTGTTTGTGTGGTTTCCAGGGCGACGGTCGACAGGTCTGCAGTAGGTGGAAAATACCATTTTGATGGTTATGTAGTTCGGTACTGCAATTCTTCAAATAAAGGCAAAATGAAGTGAATGAGAAACGTAAAATGGGAAATAGAATGATAATTATCTTTAATTTCCTATTCTTCGTTTTTTATTTGCTTCATTTTGTCTTTATTCTTCCTTTTTTGTTGAATTATTTTAGTATTCAATACATGTAACCAAGCGACATATGCATATACAAAGCCCAACGCATGCACGCGTCTGTTTTTCTCCGGAAGGGGAGTGGGGCGACTTCTGGCACTAGAATGTTGATAATGCATTTTTGGACAACCCTAATGGGGATACCTCATGCGGATGGAAAATTCTCCATGCCACAAAGTGGGAAAAAAATGTCTCTGGACAAATTGATATTATTCAGAAGCGGTTTGTGAACCGATTTGAACTTTTTTTTTTTTAATTAAAGCTATTAAAATTCCGCATAAATCGATCAGGGCCGATTTTGAAAAAAATTTGTTTTTTTATTCAATAAAAAATATGGACATTTTCTCTTTTCTTTGAAGAGTACCGGTTTTCGAAAAATACTTGGATTTTTATCCAAAATACCTAGAATTAATAAAGTATTTAACCATAAAAGTTGTCTAATACCTTAGAAATTGTTTCAAAATTTATTGAATTTGTTACAGACAAATATGTGAGTGGAAATGGATTCATGGGGATTGGCAGTGATTCGTGAGTTGATTTGCACTAAATTTGAACAATTTGTAGACAAAAACCGTTTTTGAATGAATTCATGAAATATAATAAACAGATTGTTATTTTATAAACAAATTTTATAAACAATTATTCGTAGCAGGTAGTTATGTTGAATTAAATCGAGTTCTTCTATTGAATTAGTCAAAAATTATACGAAAATGCCACAAGATTATCAGATTTATTCATCCAATAACAACTGATTATTGCTTAAACAAATTTTATCAACAAATGCACTGTCTGGCTATTTTTAGAGGTAAAAACTTGGTTTCTTTCATCGTAACCAACTGTTAATAACTAATTTGTAAACCTTTTTTAGAAACCTCAGATGCACCAATGCTTCTAGGAATTACTTAGTGTGTATAACATGTCTATGCGGCAGTACAAAATCTAATAATTTGTTTAAAAAGTCCTCGTTTGTTATCGAATAACAGCAAGGAGTTATGTCTAAGTAATCGTCTATACATTTCACAAGAAAAACGGAAGTTTTGTTCACAAATGTATGAGAGGACAAAAATTTTTCTATAAAATTATTAATGACAATAACAATATCAATATCAATATCAATATCAGGCTTCGTAGCACTGATACGTTGAGTGGTAGAGAATGAGAAATTCCAGTAGATCTTACACTGATCATTCTCCACAACGGACTCGAGGTTCCCCTGGGCGTATGGCAAGATAGAAGTGCTTAAGATGGTAATATAACATTTTTAGAGCCGCATTGTGTCTCTCTATGTACCCGTAACGTGCAAACTTTGAGCATCTACTCAGAACATGTCCAAGTTTTTCTGGCTCTTGCTTACACGCTCGGCAGTTAGTATCGCCTACAGGTATATTCATAATGCGCTCGCGGTGAACTAAGGTGTCTATAACGTTGTCTTGACAGGCAAAAAGAAATCCCTCAGTCTCCGATCTCAATCCAGCTGACTTGAATCACCATTAGGTCTCTCGAACATAACTCTAGCAGCTGGACAACGTTTACTCTCTTCGCCAGTATGCAGGCCCTTGGCTTGGCCTTCGGACAGGGAAGAACATACGGCACCCAGCAGACGGCAAGATGTATATGCACGCATATTTCTTCATCAATGATCAGGTTTTAGTTTAATAGAAGGAAGTTCTACAAAAAAGTGCCGCAGATATGTCAGTTGTGCAAGAAATTTTGATAGAAACACTGTGATTCCGGTATTTTATGTTTGTAATCCTGAAAGGTAGGCAACCCGCTTCCACGACCCATAGACATGGTCGACATATGCCTTAAACTATTAAATGTCAAGTGGGGGACCGATCCCGGCCCATAGAGCCCTCTTGAACCCTCCCTGGCGGACCGGCCGAACGAACAGCGTAATGCTTGAGTAATGTTAAAGTAATGTTAAGTAATATGGCGACTTCAAGCGGGTTGCCAACACGCAGGGGCCCGACTTCAATGGCAGCCACTTTGTTTTTTTGTTTTTTTTAACGCTGAAAAAGCAACTTTTTGCAATTACAGCATGCCTATTTAACGTAAATTTTAATGTAATAATATAACTGCAACAGTCTACATATTTATGCCATATTACTTTAGCATTACTTTAGCATTACGCTGTAGCGTAATGCTTGTGTTCGGCCGGTCCGCCAGGGCTTCTGCGGCATCAGAGTATAGGAATCATCATAGCGTCGACGCGGTGTAGAAGCGTGGAGACACATGCATGAGGTGAACTTTTCATTCATCGCCTACGTCACACCAGCTTGGTGTATGGATTACGGTAGCACATTACCCGTGGTGTTCTGAGCATGCCATTTTGCAATGTAGCCTCTCGCATGGTCGTGATTGTGTGCTGACGGACGCTTGCCGTAAGTGTTTGGAGTGCGGGATGTGGGCGGTACTCGACCAGCCTCTGAGCAGACCAAACCAGTGCGGCAGGACAGTGTACACTGCACACTATAGGCAAAGTGAGTAACTAAACTTTGTCGGTCTGGTGGTCAGCCGCTGCGAGTGTTTAGCCTTTACACCACAATTCTTTCGCCACGAGTTATTACTTTTCGTGGTAGAATACATTTATCTTTCGCGTCTCTTTCTTTATATCTAGAAATAAATTTGTAATATTGTTGTATTTTGCTCAACAGCAAGAGCATTTAAAGAGCATATGTAACACTATTACTAATTTAAAGAGTTCGGCGCTGAGAGAATAAATCCGAACCCAGTAAAGCAGCGATTAGACTCTGTAAAGAAAACGTGGACAAAATTTGATGACAATAATAAAATTATGGTGAACGAAAAAGTTGATAACGCTAAAAACGACTACTTTAGAATGGCACTTTTTTTACAAACGGAGGAAGAGTACTTGTCAACGAAAACTTATTTCAATGATTACCTCGATCATTTTGATTCTCAAACCAAAAAAGGTGAAAACGGTTCGACTCATCAAGCATCATCAACGTTTAATAATAATCGACCCAGCTTTTCACGTCTAGAATTACCAAAATTTTCCTGATTTATACGGAGTGGCCCACCTTTAAAGACCTTTTTCACATCGATAGTCTGAGACGATCAATTTTTACGAAAGGCGCAACAATTGCACTATTTAAAGGTCAGTCTTTCAGGTAAGCCCGCTTAATTAATCGCCAATATATCGAATACCCCTGCAAATTTCTAGAGGCATGAAAGACCAGTGATGTCTAAGGAGAGTGCACCAGAGCTACGTTGATTGTTGAACAATGTCATTGAGGCTGTGGGACCATTGATTTCTTGGAAGCATCCAACAGACAAATGGGACGACATTCTAGTTTACATACTCGTTCAGCTTTTGGATATGGCTACACTCAAATCTTGGAAGGATAGTTTGGCAGCTTTGACTACTCAGCCGAAGTATGATATCTTACATACCTTTCTGGTGGACAAGGTGACCACCTCGGAAGCTGTCAAGGTAGCTTCATCATCTACACCTCTAAACGATTCTCATTCTTCGAAGTCAGGCAAAACATCAAGTTTCAAGTCTCATAATTCTTCCATAGACAAACCCAAGGCTTGTTTCGTTTGCTTAGGGCAACACTTATTTTTTCAGTGTCCTTGTTCGAGTCCTGATATTGAAAGTCGTGTTGGAAATCTACTTCAAGTATTTAAATTTTCTCTATTTTTTCGTATATAATTCATAATTATTCAGTAAATTATAGAAATTGTATTTAAGGTCATGTGACGAGCGGGTCACGTGACCAGCTTCCTACCTTACCGAAACTTTTTTTATTTGTAAACTTATATTCACACGAATAGCCAAATCAACTTGAAAATTTGGGATAATAAATAAGAAGCACTAAGAAACGCGGATCTTGTCCTAAATTTTTATAATTATGAAAAAAGTTTTTTTTTTTTTTTGCTTTTTTCATCATTGTAAAAATCTAGGACTAGAGCTGCGTTTCTTAGTGCTTTTTATTTATTATCCCAAATTTTCAAATCGATGTGGCTATTCGTGTAAAAAAAGGTTTACAAATAAAAAAAAGTGTCGGTAAGGTAGGAAGCCGGTTACGTGACCCATTCGTCACATGTCCTCAAGTCAACTTTTAAATTTTCGCACGGTTGGAAACGAAAACACTTTTGCATGCGTGAGATTGCACATAAATTCTTTCCCCATGCGACTGAACTACAATGCTGTCACGTGTATCACTAATTATTAACAGATTTTCAACATTTTGTATTTTAACAAACCTTTTGTTAGTGGAGGAGGTTCTGAAGGTACTTGAAATATGTAGGGAGTTTTTATGCAAAAATTTAAGAATAACATACTCTAATTTGATTCACTTCTGATCATTTTTTTTCCTCGCAGTCATGTAAAATCAGAGTTCTGTCCTAAGAATATCCTGTACATACTATTTTTATTGATAATAACTCTTAATTAACGAAGTTTGAACAAATACTGATCAATTTGAGTTTGAAGACGAGTATTCTTAATTACTGTCTTTAACTAAACCAGTCTTGGAATACCTTGATACCTGATGAGGTGTTGATTGGCGGAGTTGGCGAGGAAGCATGTCATGTGATGTAGCAGGCCTCACATTCATATATGTGATGTGCGCCGAAGAAAGGGGGCATAATCTGAAAAGTAAGATTTTTCAGGGCGAGCGGTCGAAGTCGACCCGATAGACGCGACTTTTAGGAGAGAGGGAAGACTCACGAAATCTTCCTGTGAAAGGATTTCCTTTGATCTTGAAGTGAAATCTATTGTCGGACCAAAGAAAGAATAATTTGAACGTTAAAAGAAGACTTATTTTATGATATTACGTGCGTGCAAGATATGTACAAAAGCCGTACTGTAGATTTTATCGCTTTTTATTACAGTCTTATTTTATTGTTTGAGAGACATGCAATAATTATTTGATCCCTTACTGTTATACAACAGAGAACAATTTTTAGGTTTCATTAAATGTAAATGAAAAAATTGCGATTTTGAAGTCGACATACATTTGCGGATTAAAAATCGTTCTTTTAGTACGCGTACTTTCCAAAACTTTCGCGTCACAATCTGGGATTCCTATTTTTTTTAAGAAATTCATTTTCTACATCATTTCGCACATTTTTCACTCACTTGATCAATTAATTAATAAATCGTGTAGTGAAAAAATTTACTTGCACATATTTGGTTGCTAAACGATATTCACTCATGCGCAGGCGCACTTTCTCCGCTAGCCAACAAATGAAATCCTTTAAGAGTTAAAGGAATTCTTTTCACAGTCAAAAGAAATCGCTTTTCAGTAAAACTACTTCTGTTTTGCATTTAACGGATAAGTCTTCGAACAGTGAAACGATTCCATTGGTGGACAAAAGAAATCGGCCTGATTTCAAAGAACGCATTCTGAAAGGAACGTAATTTTACTGTTAATAGACTTTTTCTTAGAAAACTCAAAAAAATGTCTGGTTAAATCAACCAGAATTCTGGTTAAATATGCTTTTACTATTTTTTCTGGTTAGACTAACCAGAATTATGGTTAAACTAACCAGAATTTCTGGTTAATTTAAACGGAATTCTGGTTAATTCAACCATAATTCTGGTAATTCTAACCAGAAAAAATAGTAAGGGCATATTTAACCAGAATTCTGGTTGATTTAACCACACATTTTTTTGAGTGAGTGTAACTATTTGGAAACATAACAATTTTGATATTGGATACGTTTAAAAATAAGTTAATTGATCAATTTCAAATTGAAAATTTTTAAGTTAAACAATTCAGAGTATGCAGCCTTATCCTACGAGGCTCTACACCGATGGACGAACCCTTTTCCCTAGCTGCTTGTGGGATCAACAATAATAACACCAAACATAGTTGTAAGTGCGATTCAGAACAATCGAACGCGCAAGACTCCCGAAAATAAATCGGGCAACAATTTCTGCTATCCAAGAGTTGGGGGAGCTGATTAAGACAGAGTCAATACGATGGACCTGCAAAATCTCCATAGTTCTGGGTGGACGGATCGACTGAGTGACGATCTGTTGGAGTGCTACGATACCAGTATGGCCCCTGAGCGACAAGGATACACGGCGCGACTGCATGCTATGTGATGCGAGAAACACCCAGATCTCTCGCACTTTTCGCAATAACTTCTGCGAAACCGTGCTGATGTCCTCCGAAAAAGGAGTTATATAAGCGGGGCGCCTACTCTACCGCAAACAGAAAAAGCCGATAACAGAGAAAGAAAGGCGATACTAATACCAACCGCGGGCAGACTAATAGAGGAAGAGCGAAGCATTAGGACCAGGAGAAACATCAACATCAAGGTTTCTCTCAAGCCCAAAAATCTGGCTAAATTGAATGACGCACTTTGTGGAGATTTTTACGATGAGTCCGACTTCTAAACCATCAATTATAGTGTGTATGATGCAGCGAGAACTTTGGCAGGTGCAAACCACAAAACAAAACCAACGGCTTGTCATGAGACCAAAAGACAAATGCATCAACTCAGCACAAAGATAGGCTGGCAAAACAATACGCATCCCGCATTCAGTGTGTGATTGACTACATAACATCTAGCAGGACTTTTACTGTCAGGGTTCGACAGTTCGCGCGCGAACTGCGGATCCGTCAATGCATACTCAGCAAGTCAAAGCTGCTGTCCGTCAATCGGCATATTATTGACAGAATATGGGTACTATCTGCCGCTAGGAGAAGTCTGGAGCAGAGGGAGAGGTGGGTAAGAGAAAATGCACCGATTTTCTCTGATCCATCTCGACTCGTACAAAACCCTCCAGTTACGGCCGACCATTCGCCCAAACTAGAGGAGGTCCAGGCATGTGGGAGAGAAGTCTACGAAGTCCAGAATGCACTGGAGAAAACACAAAGAGCCTAAATAGCTTCATGGAGCTGTGCAGTACCCTCATAACACCTGAAGAGGAATGCCTACCTATCACTACTGAGGAAGTGAAAAAAGTATTAAGAGGCATGAATAACTATTCCGCTTCGGGATAGGATATCGAGACTTTCTAGTGGAAGAAGTTTCTTCCATACACCAGCATCTGGTCCGCATTTCCACCTCATATCTGAAGTCGGAAGAGCCTATTCCGGAGCGTTTGATGGAAGGGCGCACAGTGCTCCTCCCGAATATGGGCTACTTGTCTGATTGTTAGAATTACAAGCCCATAACTTTCCTGGACACGCTGTACAAGATCTTCACATCTATCCTAAATGATAGGATTGTTCAGACCAGTCTGGCAAAAGATGTACGATCAACGCGGCTTGAAGAAAGGCGTAACAGGATGTCGCAAGAACCTGCTCATCGATAGATGTGTCTGCAAAGACGCAGCTCATCTGGAACACATCGTGTGACAATTGAGAACGACACCTTTTAGAGAGGTGTTTCCCAGGCTAACATCATGAGCCCTCTCCTATTTTGTCTCACATTATTCTCACTATCTCTCGCATTTCGCCATTGCCACGAGTAATTCTGCGGTAAACCCGGATATCGAAAGCATAAGGTCACTCATGTATTTTACGTGGATGATTTCAAGATCTATGCTAGAAATAGAGAGCAACTAGATCTAGCTCACTGGGGTTATTGGAATGGAGTTTGGGTTAGAAAAATGCGCCATGGTTAATTCTAAGCGAGGAAAACCTAATGGCATCTGCAAAGAATCTGTGCTCGTCAAAAGAAGCGTTATACGACACCTTGGTGCTGGAGAGACCTATACAGTATATATACCTGGGCGTGCCACTGAGCCGCATTCAGGACGTAAAATCTGTAAAGAATGCTCTCCGATGCAGACCCAAACGTCTTATCAGACAGATTTGGTCCTCCGAACTGTCGGCGAGGAACAAAATATCTGCAACGAACATGCTTGTTCAGGACCATCATGTCTGGCTCCGTCTCACCAGCTAGACATTGGAGATATACGGACTTCTCTCGCATTTATGGTTGATCCACACATCAATACTTTCCAACCGAGCAATTCACGCCTACCCCGAAAGGGAAACGGCTTAATGATATAATAATAATAAGTCAATGATATCAACATTAAAAAATCGATATCTCGAAAACTATTTGAGATATCAATTTGAAAACTTCAGATACGTGTTTCTCGCAAAAAATCCTTATAGAATAAGTAATTGGTTCACTCTACCTAAACGTACATCTGTAGATAACAGCTATGAATTAGAGTGGAAACCCGTGATGAGTGTCTAAATTCTCCATATTTTATCCAGCAAAAACGAATTTATTTGAAAGCCATTAAAAAATTGTCTCTTGAATCGAAAATTCAATTGTAGCTTTTGTTTGAACGCTTTTGCAATTATGCAAATTCTACCACCCACCATCTTACGTTATAGATCAATGTTGTTTTACACTTGACACGAGATAAAATAAAGATTGTTACGAGTTTTAGAGAAAAATCATGTGCTGAAAATTCAATTCCCTGAATTCCAATGTTCCTTGCTGGAAAGGAAACGCAATGACGTCATCTCGTCTGTAAACTTTGCCCTTCAGTTTTATACATGACACAAAGTAACCTATGGCAACGAATCCTGTGGCTTCCTTACAATTTCACAGATGCTTTCGTTACTTAACATAAGCTTTAGACTTATAAAATGCATTTTGAAATTGAATGGGGCCACATTTTAAATCTGGATAATTTTCCAATTAGAATTGATGCAGCTGGAAAGGGTGGCTGGCGGCTGTCTATAAATCTCTGAGCGTCACGCTTTATACTTATTTTGGCGTAGGCTGACCACGTCTCAAGACACAGCATAAGATTTTTTCACATAACATCAACTAAATGATATATATTTTTGTAATAAACACTATAACGTCATCTTTTTGTCATATGTTAATAAATAGAATTACACTTTAGATGCATTTTAATACAATTCGGCAGATTATAATTGATTTAAAAATATCTTACCTCCGATTTTTCGAAGCCATCTGGATTCATGGAGGGCATCAGAAAAATGTCGGTCCTGTTGACGAGTTTTGAGACTCTTCGATCCTTCCCATAATTGTGCAAAAGATACTGAGCTAGATAAATGAGAAGTTCTCTCCCAACGGCTTCATCGCCATGCATATTCGCGACATATTTGACCATCGGCTCGCCAAGGTCACGATGCCTCACATTTTTCGAAATCTCCAGAACGAGGAGGTCCCTGCCCTCAACGGATTTGCCGATCGAGTGGACTTTTGCGAGGTCCGGATATGTTTTGGCGAGGCTGTTAAGGAGATTCCTGAGTTCCTCATAATGTGTATATTTCGGCAGGATGAATTCCTCGTTCGGCAGGTCTGGCGACCTTAGTGAGTAGGCGAAAACGGCGTCGGCAATAAAACCGATGAAGAGAAAACTTGCGGGCGAAAACATTTTTGCGAGAATTCAGCGCGACTTAGGTTATGAATTTTTGCTCTTTTAATTACACATAGTTGAAATCACTTTTCACTTTGTTGTTGTTAATGCTGGCGAAACTCCAGCAACCTCCAACTGTTTCCGGAGTTTCAGGAAAGAAGAATGACCTCCCTTCTTTTCGTTGCTTTTCAATTGCTGACTGCTAAACTCAGCTAAACTAAACTGCTTCTGCTTCCGATGGGATTGGATGGGATGGCAACGGCTTCCGAATTGTTCAGATTCCGAATGGCTTCCAAACCACTGATATATATTATCATGATCCAATCCAATAAATACATGGTCTAGCCACGCGCAAGGAAAAAAAACGGAGCCAATCAGAACGCACCGCTTAATTTTTCCATCATGGATAAATAAGGCGGCAAATGTAAGTGATTTTAAAATGTAAAATGTTGGAATTAAAATTTCTTGTAATTTTGAGATATACAAATACTTAAATTCTAATAAAATGTATTGTAATGTTGAAAATGGGCACAAGAAAATACGTATTACCTATAATTTCAGGTTATGTGTTTCATAACCTCTTCCTGGTGACATATATGTTTATAAAATAAAATTCAAATCAATTGCGAAAGTACTGAATGAATAAAATTATATAATGGAGTGACCGCGACATATACAGGGTGTCCCAGTACTCAAGGTACATTTTTATATTTTTTGAATTCCTCGTAAAAAATTGAGTTGAAAATAGTAATCAAAATTTGTTGTAAAGTTAATGATTAATGAGTAATTAACAATTAAAGATTAACCAATCGGAAGCATGCGTTAGATGGACGACAGTTCATGTGTCACTGATGAGGGTATGTGCGCAAAAGAGTAATTCTAAATTTGCAGGAGATTGTGAATATCAATGGTGCAACATCACACGACAACTGAGAGAAGAGATTCTTAGAAAATATATTTTCCTTTAGAATACACGTTGAATTATTTAAACTTCCTTCGAGTATTTCTAATTCTGTAGAATTCAAACGAATTCTTAGCATTCACTTGTTCTCCTTTGAATTCTTTTTAAACTTTTTGCAATTCTCTTGATGCTTTTGTATTCTCTAAATTCTTTTGAAATTCTATAATTTTTTCCAATTCTGTGATTGCTTTTGAAGTTTGTGTATTCTTTAGCACTCTGTGAATTCTTCTAAATTCTCCTTAATTCTTTAGATTCTTCCGCTATTCTCTGAAACCTTTCGTATTCTCTGAATTCTTCTCAATTGTCTGAATTATTTTAAATTCTCTGAACTCTTTTAAATTCTCTGAAACCTTTTGAATTATTTTGTATTCTCTAAATTCTTCTGAAATGCTCTAATTTTTTCTTTGAATTCTGTGAATTCTTTTGAAGTTTGAGAATTCATTTGCACTCTGTGAATTCTTGCGAATTTTCTAAATTCTTCCTAATTCTTTGAATTCTTCTTAATTCTTTGAATTCTTACACCATTCTTTGATTTCTTCCGAATTCTCTGAATTCTTCCAAATTCTTTAAATTCCCTGATTTATTCTGAATTCACGGCATCACTGAATTTTTAAAAATGTTTTTTAATTTTCTTGAAATCATTTGAATACACGTTGAATTATTTTAACTTTCTTTGAATATTTTTAATCCTGTAAAATTCAAACGAATTCTTCAGAAATACATTTTTTTTTCATTCTCTTGAAATCTTTACCATACACCATGACTTGTTCTAACTTCCTCCAAGTCTTTTGTATTCTTTGAACTCTCCTGAATTATTCTAAATTCTCTTATAAATTTTGAAATGTCTGAATTCTCAGTTCAGCCAGATCTTTGGGCTTTAGAGAAACCTGAATGTTGATGTTTCTCCGGGTCCTGAAGCATCGCTCTTCTTCTTCAATTATAAAGCTCCCAAAGAGTCTGAAAGTAAAGATGAAATATTTTGATTTAGTTGGAATTATTTTTATGATTCAACGAATGTCACATTCTGTTCACGAAAAGAGTTTTAATTTGTTTTTACAGATACATCGCACACACTTGTAAGGGTTGGAGACAACTTTAATGGATCTTGAAATGCTTTTAAGATTTCCAATCCTGCAGACCTTCAAAATCCTGATTGCTCCTTATTTATAAAATATCAACAAAAAAACCTACTTTCAGAAAATATTAAAATTTCAGAAAGTTGGCAAAGAATTGAAGATTTAGATGTTTTAGAACGAGGTTTTATCTATTAAAAACAAATGAATTAACTCGACTTGGTAGGAAAATGATATATGATTATCAAATGTACATCAACGTAATAAGTTTTATCGGGGACAGAATTTTTGCGAATTGGCTATTATCGCATCGGACAGAATGATTCGATTTGTTAACATCAGCCGACCTCAGTTTGGTTCGAGATAATAAGCAGTATCAACTATCAAGCTCCCAATGTGTCTACAAGAATATATGAAATATTTTCATTCAGTTGGCATTATTCTAATGATTCAAAGAATGCCACAATATGGTCTCGTCGAGAGTTTGAATTTGTGGTCTGATACATCGCACACGCCTTCGAAGATTTTAAGAGAACTGCAAGAAAATCTTAAATTACTTCCCAAAATTTCAGTATTATCTGCAGCATTTGACATCATTTTCAAACTGCAGTCGAAATTCGTTAACTCGAACCACCAAGAGAAGCAAATACATCTTCGAGTTATTGGATCTTGATGAAAATACGTGTAGAACATATACTAAGTACACTGAGTACAATATGAGAAAAGAGCGAGATGTAGATAAAGACCAAGAAATATCAGGATTTCGAACTAATAACGAGTGAATGTTTGATATTAAGATCATTCCTCCTAAGAAAAATTTTATGGCCCTGAAAAGGGCTGATTGTAAAAAATGTAATAATCAGGATTAAAAGTTACTTCTTGGATTATATATTTACTAGGTAGAGCTTTGCCTGCTTCAATTACTTTAAAAATAGGGTCATTTTTTGCTGCCTCGATCTGGCTGTCTTGTCACAGAAATCCCGAATCTGGCCAAGTTGGCTAAAAATTTCCTGTGGTAGATCATCACGTTTTTGGATACATTTCTGAAGGACGTCCAAACCTGCTCTACCTTCTATTATTGTTGTAGGTGAAATAACATTTTCATCTGCAGATTCGCCCTCCTCTTCTGATTCTTTTAACTCTTGAGTCTCTTCCATACACTAAAAAAATCCAAGATTAAAGTAACACAGAATAAAAGTAAAAAAAGTACTACACTTCTGGCAAATAGAAGGGTCAATTCATTTGCAAAATATCATTGGGGTGTTATATAATTTATAGGCCTTTTTATTAAATTTAAAAACATTATAATTTACATAAATTCCAAATATTCATAAGAGCAAACTTACATGCTTTAAAATATCCTCATCTGTAAAAACTTTTGCGATATGTAGCTGGCTGTCGACGTTTGAAAAATCTTCAAACGCTACATTTTCCAAGCTTATTCGGGTCCAAAAATGAAATCACTCTTCAGAAAAGTCTTCTTCAACTTAAGATTTCTTATGATGCCCTGATCCATCGGTTGCAATTTAGAAGTAGTATTGGCAGGAATGTGAAACATTTTTACAGACTGCAACGTTTGAATTAACACTTTTAGGTGCGCTAGACAATTGTCCACAAAGATAAGAACCTTTCTTTTTTCTTGATCAATTTTTGTATCAGTTAATCGAAACCAAGTCTCGTAAATTGAACTCCTTATCCGTCCTTTCTTATTACTTTCATAAGTCACTGGTAAGGACTTGAATCCAGCAAAGCAACGTGGGTTTTCTGATTTCCCTATAACGAGAAGTTCAAGTTTCTCTGTTCCAGACATGTTTAAACCAACCATGACAGTGATTCTCTCCTTATTTCTTTTTCCTCCATAACATTCATCATTTTTGTATACCAGCGTCAGATCCGGAAAGCGTTTAAAATAAATGCCAGTTTTATCAACATTGATAATGTCATCCTCCGAATATTTTTTCAGTAAGCCAAGTGACACTTTCGAACGATACATTTCGCAATCCACTTCTGATATGAACGCACTTTCACCACTTAAATATTTCTGCATAATTTCATTTCTGTTCTTAAAATTGTCTAATCACCCAACACTTGCTTCAAATTCTTCATGTTCAAAGTCACTAGAAAATCGTTCAGCCTTCTGTCGCACTATTGGCCCTGCAATAGGAACGTTTTCGTCCCGAGCACGTCGTATTCAATTCAGAGTACACTTTTCCAGTTTTAAAAAAAAAGAGAGCTGCATTGGTTTCCGATCAGGTTGAAATCAAGAGTTTTCAGCTGCAGAAATAATTTTCACTTTCTTCTTCATAATCGTAGACAAAGTATTTTGTGGAATCCCGAATGCTGCTGCAATTTCTTTTATTTCTTTCACACCTCTTTTGACTTCGCGACTTTCACTTTATCACTCAAACTCAAAGTGGTACGTTTCCTTATATCCATGATCAAATAGGTAAACGTTCCACTTGGATCATTCAAGTCAACTGAACTCAAGGGTCTCATGGTTCCTATGGATCGTATGACTTGAAATCAACTACAATCTTTGTAAGTGTGTGTGATGTATCTGAATCATGCAAATAATGATAACTGAATCAAAATATTTCCTTCGCCCATTTAGAATATTTTTGAGTTTACCCGGTCAGTAATGCACCCCATTAACGTGATTTTTTAACATCAACAGACCACAGTTTTGCTGGAAATATTAAGCTGTTTTAACCTGGAAGCTCTCAAAGAATCTAAGAGAATGCAGGAGATATTTGGATTCAGGTTCTGTTATTTTTATCCTTCCAATAAAGTCGAATTCTTGTCACTTCAAGAGTTGGAATTTGTGTTCCCAGATGCATTGCACTCTCTTGCGAGGATTTTAAAAAATTCAATGAAAATCTGACAATATTGATGAAGGCTTCCGTTTCCGGTACCGAATGGTAAAGTATGCGTGTTTTTTCTGTGCTATCTTTTTTGGTTTTGGCGACGGGCGTGGAGGTGCGATTGAGGTGAAAGGTGGTAAGGGTTTATGGAAAATCTAGAAACTAAAATCTTTAACAAATCCAAGCTCAAACCGGAATTTTGGTGCCGTTACGTTGACGATACTTTTGTCATCTGGAGACATGGACTAGATGAACTGCACAAGTTCTTCGATGTCATCAATCAATTACACTTATTTTGTTAACAATATTTTCTCTTTTATGAGAAATTCAATTATTTAGGTAGAAGAAGAATATTTTTTCGTTATAAATGCAACCTTGTTTTCAAACATAAGTCTTCGGGGATCTCCCGCCTCGAAGTTCGAAGTGAGTTTTCCAGTGCCGTCCGATGTTTTTTCATCAACCGCATCTTTATACGTCAATTTTTAAATGAATTCTACTTTTATGTAGTGACTTAATAAGTATTATATACTGAGAGAGAAGGATAGTCTATATACTTGAATATTTTCTCAAATCGTTAATATCACACAAAAGAAAACTTTGTATAATTCGTTTGATAAAAATGTACAATACTTTGCGTTATTTTATAATATACTGGTATGAAAATAATACAACACTTATTTCAATTATTACATATCAGAATTTTCACTTTTGGACTTGAAATTTTACATAACTCTTTTGTATTCTTTATAGTTCTGTTTTGTATTAAATCCTAAAATAATTGTAGACTTTAGCTAAATGCAGTAATGTCCTCCATTTACCTAAATAATTGGGTAAATTTTAGTGAACAAATTTTCTCCGTGCATGAATCCTCTTGATATCTTGTAGCGAGTACTCTGGTGACTGTTTTTTGGCCTTTTGATGTTCTCTGGTCCACAAGCATAGTCAACAACAGATATTAAGGATCCCTGGACGGAGTTCTGGTGGAAATATACTCTCTGTCCATACTACGATTTCACGCGCTAAGTGCGTTCCACACTCTCCTGCACAACAAGGTCACCGATCCACCAAAATATCTTTGGCTGCTTACAGTAAGGTTACGTTCTTTGGAACAGATGTACAAACAAGTAGTAGAGCCTATTATCCAAAATAATGGTTAAGCTGCACTTCCTGAATATCTCTCGCTGACGATGCTTGTCGATGAGAGAACACTAATGGGTCAAGCAGCAGCTACGAGAGTATAATCTGCGAGAAAGAAAGAGGAATCATCGAAACAGAAAATGGTTAGGAAATTTATAATACCTACCATAATTTCTAATAATGATGATTACACTGAAATGATCATATGGCAAAGCACGTAAGTCTTTGAACCGCCAATCATAAAAATCCTCTCAAATATCTCACTCAGGTCATCATATGATGACCTGAGTGAAACCCACAGGGTGAATCTTGAGCCTATGCAGAAAATTTAAGATTACATGCAAGTGCCTTGTCGCAATCAGGTGGGAGAGTAGGAATGGTATTCCATGTGCAGCCACATCCACGTGGTGAGTGCTGGATAGTACTAATATAAGTAAACAAGTTACTAGCGAAGAACTGCACAAAGTCTTGAAATGTAACGAATTGTCTTGAATGTTATTTCCTCAAATTAGTCCTCTTCCCGCTTCCCCCCTCAGTTTTCCTTTAACACGCTGTGACCTTGATCAAGGTCTTAGAAGGTTTTAACATCCACATATGCTTCATACAGCACATACTTGACTTTGAAATTGATTTTTACGGCACTGCTACAACAGATTTCTTACTTGAAATCGACCAGCGACCACCGAGCGGAGGTTCCTCGAAGGGGCCTGCCTCTACGCACGGAGATCGCACACAGAAAAATTTCCATTGGTACTGGCTCAGGGATCGAACCCCAGACCTCCGGCATGGAAGTCTGACGCGCTATCATCTGAGCCACCGAGGCTTCAAACTTTGAACAATGAACATGCAAAGGCATAAAAAATATTTATTACTTTTCAAATAAGAAAATAAAATGTAATTATTTACATAGGTTTGCTTTCGGAGCATAGTTTCGAAACATGTTCTGTGCACATCGGTTTTTGGCATCGAAGACATTTATAAAATGTTTTCGGGTCCAGTCCAGTGAGAGCGGGCAAAAAGAACATCGACAATTCATTAATAACAAATTCAATATTTAAAATATTGCAACATAATCAGATCTATTTCACTACGTTTTAAACTTTTCTCCTCTCCTAAAAGCAATTCCTAAGAAAGTTTTCACCACGAACTCTGAATCACCTGAATCATATACTAAACGGTCCACTTCCAGTGCTTGCCCTTCCTAGATTTTTCTTTACTTTTTTCCCCTTTCTTCGAGCGCTTCTCCGAGCGTGCTCCTATTCTCATTTCGAGACTCAACTCCGCCCATCCTCTCGGTCTTGCGCGGAACGACGTTCACGCAGCTACTCGGTTTTGGCGCGTACATTTATAAATTTGAATTACGGAAATAGATTCCTACTACTCAAGTATTGAAAATTCTATAAAAGTAAAGCGCGTACATAATCATTGCATATTTTAATGCCTAATCTATTTAAAGTATAGTGATGTAAACAAATAAATAAAAATGTTAATATGAAATTCAATTATGTGTAATTGCCAAAAAGTTGACCATGTTAGACAATGAGATTTTTGAAAACAAAGAAATTTTCAAATTGTTAAATCGGTTTTCAACTATACTATAATCTTTGTAAGTATGAAATTAGCAATTTTAAGAGAACAAACCTGTGGGACTGCTTTGAAGTGACTTAGAAAATCCTAAACTCTAAAATATTGAACTCTGCTCTTGATTTTTATTTTTTTTCTACTCAACATTAGTGATATCTTTGATCATCAAGTATTTGAAAAATGGTGTTAATATTATTTAGCAATTTCTTATTTTAAATTTGTAGATTGGGCAGGTGCGTGACTATACATTTTGCGTCCTTTTTTATTTATAGTTTCTAAACAAAGTCGTCTAAAATTTTGCAACTTTACTACATTATACTTAGATATAAGTAGTTTACTGTGATAATTTTAGAAAAAAATTATTATACAAAGGAAAAGTGGACAATGACTGGGACTTGAATTGGTCAACTTTTTTGCAAACACCGCTCGGCATAACAGTGAAAAATCAAATTTGATGTTTCGCTCTATTCGCTGAGCTTGGTCGAATTGGAATGAATGGATCTGACCAGCCGGATTCCTGGCTCCCCCCACCATCGCTCCATTACTTTGAACGTCAATTTGAGTAGCACTCACAAGGAAAAAACACACATTTAATTGAAGATTTAAGTAACGCAGAATCATTCATCAATAACTTTAGTTTCATTTATAACAAAAAAAGGGAATTTGTTATAAATGCACATTGTAGTTCTCATAAACATGAATTTGATTGGAAAAACGCAACAATTCTTGATTTTGAAGCTAACTATCAAAAACGAATAATCTCTGAAATGTTACATATTTAGATCAAACAACAATGGCATTAACAAAAAAAATGATATTTATACATTAAATCACAGGTGCAATCTAGCGTTACAAAGTTTAAAACTTTAAGTTTTCATCTATAATATTTCGTTAATTTTACGTAATGCTTTTGAGTATAAATACCACCTCTGTGCCTCAACACCTGCAGTTATAGTTCTCACCTTAGAGATGACGGTCTAGTGTTAGACAAAACCCAAATTCGGACTAGTTGACAAGAAAAACACTTCAATTCTTGTCTACTTAAATATTTTTACTTCTACGTGATGTCTTGACAGTATTATATAAGGTGAAGTGCAAACCTATTTTTTAAATTATCCATAAATTCGTATTTTGTACTGGTTCTAAATGTTGGTACTTTTATAATAAAATTTCAGTTTGAAGAGGTCAGCGAACCAAGCTGACGAAACGCTACAAAACAAAATTGTGAGTTTTTTTGAAATTTACCCCCTATGATCGACAAAGGAAAAACCCTATTATTCAAAATAAAAAAGTTTATCTAATACTTAATGTGAATATTGACGAAAATAGCTGTTACTATCCTAAAGTATACATTCAAAACTATGAAAAAAAACTTTAGTTGAAAAAAATGTCTATTAGAAAACTGCAGGGGGTCAAGATAGTCAATGTTAAAGTTTTAAGTTTTGGGACAAAGTAAACAAAAAAAATTATTTTTCATACAAAAGCTGTTTTTATTGTCAAAGCATACATGAAAATCATCATATTATTATCAATTGCAGCAAAAAACTGAATTGAGGTTAAATAAGAATTATTCGAGTTCCGCAGGCAACGGAGCACAAGAAGCACATAGCAGCGACCTGTGCTCTTCGCAGCGTGGTTGTCTGTACTTAGTGCACGTCATTTACGTTTTTCTATCGTATTTGGTGGACAGAATTTCCACCCGACCCTTTTCTCCAATTTGAAGCTAATTGGATCAGGTGCAACAGATGCTGTACCACTAATATTCATACTTTTGTCGGTGCAACGTAAACACTACTGCCGGGTCTGGCGTTAGTATTCAATGAAAGCATATTGTTGACGTTATGAAGCAAACATGTATATCTACTTAAACATAACAATTTTTTTTAGTCAAAAATAATTTTCAAGCATTCGTTTACAAAAAAAATACGTACTAAAAAGATTAGCATGAAACTATAGAATATTGTAAGCTCCACTCCTGGGTCTGACGCGCACTGCCGTGGTCTACACTTCCTCTTTGTACGAAAACTAATGAGGCACTAAGATTTTCCTTTTGCGTGCTGACAGGCCTCGCTTTAGACTATATTTCCCCCCACCCCTCAGTCCCAGCAACCCACGGCTGGATATCGAAATTCAAACTCGAAAAATTCGCTCGGGTCTCGGAGAACCAACAGTAGTGATTAATAGTTAACACCAGCGTCGCACCAGCCTCCCCAACAATGTATATATTCGTCAATCTGTTAACCTAACATTTTTAATTTGTGGTGCGTTCAAGCGCATTTTAAACTCAAAAAGTTAGTCAAAAGTATTTCGAAAATCACACCAGCCCCCCCCCATTTCGCAACGCTGATAACTTCGTTATAATGGTGGTGCAATACTTGTTGCAGGTGGTACGATGGAGCGCATTTGAAGTTCTTTAAGATCAAGTAGTTAGAAGTGATGTTTTTGAAAAAGGGGGGACCAGCGTGTCACCAGCCCCGCTGCCACCTTGACAGTTGTAATAACTTATACTGTCTTGTGACGCAAAATGATTATTTGTGGTGCAATGGAGCGCATTTAAGGGTAGAATCGAATGGGTTAGGGTAAGTGTAAAAAATGTGTGGTGGAGAAAGGGGGTACTGCAACGGACCTGCTTTTTTATAAACAAATTACAGACAATTACTGTATGTGGCTTCTCATATGTGACAATATTGGGTATCTCATACTTAATATTTTTGCCCAGAATATAATATAAATAATGAAATATAATATTATAAACAGTTTTTGGAAAATTAGGTTTAAAAAAAAGATAGTTTGCTGGTATTAGTCAGACATTTATTTACAACCTTTATCAAGAAATTTTGATGCAACTTGAAAATACATTTTCTGTGAAAGAAAAGTAGAGAGAGAATCGTTAGAGCTGACAAGGTAAGAACATTGTTAAGTGGACGGTATGGCAAGTGCCCGCGGCATGTTTTCAAAAGACAAGTGTGCAAAGAGACAATGATAGTGAAAGAGTACGAGAAGCTCTATCAGAGGAAAGAGCCTTTTTGTCACGAAAAACTGGCGGCACCGCTTTTAGATAGTTTTAACATGACATGAAAGTTACGCGTGTTCTTGGTTTTACCAAAACATGAGAAACGTCTCACTAATATTAATGCGAATCAGGCGGAAAGGCACGAAAAAATATATCTCATATTTGGGAAGAATTGCTTCTTCTCTCCTTAGCCTTCTTTTGCCTTTAATACATGAGCGAAGCACCTGAGACAATTTATTTCAGAATCAGAAAATTTTTACTGGGAAATAAATAAATATTTTGTGAATGTTGTAACATAAATTGAAAGATTATCATCCTATGGTTAGAGGCATACCACGGGATATTAAAATTGCAAAAAGGTTGATTCCCTTCGATTTATTTTTAACTCA
Source organism: Andricus grossulariae (assembly GCA_011634705.1). NCBI lineage: Eukaryota > Metazoa > Arthropoda > Insecta > Hymenoptera > Cynipidae > Andricus > Andricus grossulariae. The sequence continues at coordinate 37,384,918 of JAABKJ010075445.1, forward strand.
CGTACTTCATGTATATTCTTTCACGTGGAACACGATTCTAAACCCACTGATTTCAAGTATTTTTCACGCTGAACATGAATCTAACCGAAATCCCACCTTTCCATGGTCTGCGATTTAAAATTCTTAACATTAGGACGCATCATTTTTTTGGGGGCCCCTGAAAGAGGGGTTGAGCGTGAGTAGGGTAAGGAGGTGTTAGCTACATTCCTTCTAACACTCATGCTAAACCCCTTTTCCAGCCCCCTCCCCCCCCCAAAAAAACACGCGTCCTAGTTTTGGGCATTTTTTCCCACCTTTTCAAGGTCTCCGATTTAAAAAGCTCAACACTAAGAGACATCGTTGTTGGGGGCCCCTAAGAAAGGGGTTAAGCGTGAATAGAGGGAGGGCATAGAAAAAACTGGGGTTTCTATTGGAACCAATTTTTGGTTCCAAAGGAGCTGCAACAAAAAGGAACCTCTCTTGCTGATCCTATTTTTGTGCTTGTCCAAATGTGTTCGGTTTTTATTCTTGCAAAAAAATTTGTTTTTAGTTTCTAAGAATTTTTTCAGTTACTTAAAAAAGCCTGTTTAAGTTATAACTGGCTGTTAATTAAGTCTATTAATAAAGATTACGAATTTACTGCACCATCAGTTGTGTAAATCAAACTTTCTAAATAAGTGATTTATTTCATGATAACAGAGAATATTTTAATTTCATATGATTTCTCAATATTATATTTATGTAATATTTTATTATTCAGAAATAATGCTGTTATTAACTTTTAAAGAGATAAGAAAATGAAATAATTGACAAAAACTTGCATTATCTTAATTTACGAAATTTATAAACTGTCGGTACCCGTAATAAATAGTTACCGGTACTGATAATAAGACTTGAAGAAAATTTTCAAATGATGTAAATTTTAGAATGATTTATTTAGAACAGAATTTAAAAGATTTTAAGAAAATCAAAAAATTTCGTGGGAAAACTGAATTATTTCAAAAGATATTTCAAAGGTTTTCAAGTTTTAAACATATGTTAAAATAATTTAAAATTTGAGAAACTTCAAACACTTTTAAACCAAACTACATTTTCTAGTATTATGAAAAAAAATTAGAAGCTTCTCAAGAATTTTGAATGAATACGAAATTTTTCATAAGATTTATCTCAAAATTTCTAAAAATGTCAAAAAAATCTCGAACGTTTTGTTATCTACCCTGCTTATAAGTGATATAATGATAATAATACTCCCTGTATACTTGTGATTGCGCGTGTACTTCTTGTAGCTCGTATGAGTAGTAGAAGGTACTGGAAGCGCTAATCGATACGCTACCACATAAACCGCCCCTTCGGGTCGGTTCTCCAGTCTCTCGTCGGTCCCGTCACGACGCAAGTCATGTCCAGCACCTCAACCGTGCGATCCTGTCCCGCAAAGCATAACATAGATTAGAAAATTGTATTTACAGTTTTCACTAGACAGCAAATATATTTAGAAATCACCTCAGCTACATTTTTCGATTAGATCAAAATTAAAAAAGTTAGAGCTTTTTCAATATTTGAAAGAACATTTTTTTATGAGTTTTAGAAATTTTTGTCAAACTTTCTGGTACACGAAAAATAGAATTGCAAATTATCTAATGGCATCTTTGATTTTGATGAAAATCAAGAAAGTTATATGCTTTTCAGCATTTTCAAAATTTCCAACAATTTATAAAAAAAAAATTGTTTGTTGTAGATTGAGGAATAGCAATTCAAATTTTCACTAGATATGAAATATCTCTCGAAACTATTCTCATGGAATTTTTTTATTAGATAAAAATTCAAAAAATTAGATCATTTTGCTCTATCGGTTTTTTCTTATATCGGGTCTTGCTTTTGCAAAAATGGTAAATTTTCATTTGCCAAGAGATAAAAATTTTTTTTCTCAATAACATGGGTACAAGATAAATTCTAATGAGATATATCCACCATATCAGTATCAAATGTTTCGAAAATAAAGATTCAAAAACGTTGCTGTTTTTAAGAAAATTAAGTTTGCAAATTTTCAGAAAAATAGCCGCAATTTTGTCAATTTTTGAATGATAAAGGACAGATTTCCTGAATGAGTATAATTCTGATTCAATTAACTTGAAATGCATTGTATGCTTTATCACCTTATCGTGTTTCGCTATAGCTTTTAGAAAAAAAAGTATAAGAGAATGTTGATCGAGACAAGCTAACTTTATTATACATGAAGTATTCAAAGTTCGATAACTTTTGATCCAGATAATCAATAAATTTAAAACTATTTTTACAGTAAGCCTCATCCTATAGTTGATGCCCCGAAATATTTTCAAATTTTTGTTCGAAAGAAAATGTTTATATATTCTAAGACAAACGAAATAAAAAGTGAAATATGCTACTTATAAAAGTGATATTTAAAGCTAGAAGGGCAAGTAGTTTGGGAAATATATAAATAATAAAATATGCATGGAAACTTACTAAAAAGTACTGAGCCGAATTTTTTAAACAATTTATTATTGTTTTTAGCAATTTTCTCATAGAATAGAGTTAGAAAGTCGCGGTTTTTTCAAAAGAATTGCACTTTTTGTCCAATTTTCAATTAGAGCGAGGTAATTCCGAATTAATGTTAACAAAATAATTTTTGAACAAATTTATTACTATAAATTTACAATTATATAATAATATTCTTTTTGAATAATGCTAGAAATTGCTGTTTTGTCCAAAATTTGCAACTTTTTGTTCACTTTTCACTTAGAGTGAGTTATTATTTATTTTAATTTAGCAGAAATAATTGTTTAAACAGATTATTATTGTTTATAGCTATCTTCTCTTAGAGAAGTGCTAGAAAGTTGCGGTTTTGTTCTGAAATTTTTGAGTTTTTGTGAAATTTTCAATTTTGTTTAAATACATTTTTTTTAAATTGCGGAAAGAGCAACAATAATTGACTTCTTGAGATTCACTTATTAATTGTTCATAACTGAAAAGCCCAAGCCATTTTTGTAAATCTGTGAATCAAGAAACATCGCTAAATCATTAAAACATTATCATATCAGAACGTTTAGATAATTCAGAAAAACAACAGCGTACAATAAAGCATCGATGAATAATTAAAATATGTCCACATATAATTTTGAAAATTGAATTAAGAAACATGCCTTCCTTTTTTCGTGGTTATCTCAGCGATATATTAAGACCCATTCCTCCATGCCTCAGGAAATAAAATTGAAAAAATTCAAACTTCGATAAATTAAAGCTTGGAATCTACACTCTAAAATGAGACCAAAAAAATAATGAAATATTCACTTGTTCTCGACTTATAATAAAAAATATGGAAGCATGTAGAAGAAAAAAATCTGTTCGTCGAGCGGCAGTCGTATGTCGAATTTAAATCTTTGTCAACGTGCGAAAAACAACAGACCAAAAATGTAGTCACCAATGGACCGTCCAATTTTCGTCTTGGTTATGCTTCCACATTTTCCATGACAATTCGAGAACCCGTAGATATTTTATCATGTTCCTAATCTCATCTTAAAGATGATATTTCCAACTTTAATTCAGACAACCTTACATTTTTCCATTTCCCTCTCTGAAACGTGCAAAAAGTTGAATTCGATAATCGAGAATTGGTCAAACAAACCTTTAAAATAATTATATGATTGAGTATTGAGCTAGACGTCACAATCATGATAGGATAGGTGCAAATGTCACACACATCACTACTTTCCAACCGAGCAATTCACGCCTACCCCGAAAGGGAAATGGCTTAATGATATAATAATAATAACATGAGCCCCACTTTTTTCTGTGTACGAGAATAGAATATTTCGATACCAGAGGCCAAAGGACGGTTTGCTCACTGCGAGGGTGAAGGCCCAGTACGAACTCGAAGGTGAGGTGAAGCTGAGCCGAAGGGTGAGTGATGTCTTTACACAAGCAGGGAACATCTGCCCGTAAGTTCTCGTGTATTGAGCAATATTTTTCTTTACACATTACAATGTTAAATCTGAGATTGCCTACCGTTTACAGACATGTAATATAACCCCACTGACCCAACACGATTGACGTGATGACTAACAACTGCTACAATGACAAATGGCTAACCAAACCTGACCCAGCACGATATTCATATAGCGAGCAAAATGTTTTGGTAACCACGGAGAGCAGTTTGCTCTCCGATGAAGGCATTTTGCTCACCGATGTTTGGGATTTTGCTCATTGCCTTCGCACACGAGGCGGAATCTGCCATTTTGTATGTCTGTAAATGGCGGCCAAATGAGGGTTTTGTATGCGTGTGTAAAGAAAAGATTTTTTTTAATTTCAAATAAATTTTACATACGCAGATTCCACTCAGCAAAATAAGAGTTAATTTTGTCAATTAGCCCCCTTGAAAGGGTGAAAACATCCCTTTCTTTTCATCTTTGAACGAATTTAACCACAAAATATGACACACTGAATACGAAACTTGACACTAGATTGAAAAACTAATTCAACCTCTATTTATTATTATTACATTCATATTTGTAAAATAATTCAACATTCATTTTTTAGCCTTAAAAGAGATAGTTTAAAAAAAATCGCATATATGTTTTCTAGCTACTGCTATTATTGCTTCGGAATTTTTTATCATTATTATTAAGGATTGTTTATTGGACAGGGGCCCCAGGTGCGAAATTCGGTCGGACACCAGAGCTTCAACATCGGCGCAAAGTCGGCCCTGCTTTGGTAACCGAGTTACGGTACCCAGAGTTGGGCCGACTAAGGTGTTTTCAAGCTGCCATGGTCCCACCGACATTTGCAACTGACGTCGGCGGCGGGCGAAAAGCTGACTGTTGGCCCAATTCTGGCCCAACTTTGGGCCGACCATCGGATGAACTGTGGCAGATTGGTCGGTCCGACTCTGGATACAGCAGTCGGTCAAACCTTGGACGCAGTATGAGCACGCCGTCGGATAAACTCTGGTTCATTGTTTCAAAAGGACCGTGAAAGTACAGTCGGCCCGACTCTGGGCAAGAGATGGCCCGAACCTCGGCATAACATTGGCTTGTACAAGTCATCATGATGCACCCGACGGTCGGTTAAACGTTAAACCTTGGCCCAAATATGGGCCAGACGTCGGATATACTCTCCTTTATTATTTCAAAACGACAGAAATTTGGGTACGAATAGCTGGATTTGTGTGTAGACACACCCATATTTGTACCGAAATTTTGGTACAAGTAGACGCTTCCTTTCTTTGAGAAAAAAAATCTAAGTTCCATCTTCATGATGAATTGTAAATGCTCAGAAAAATTGACATTTGATGTTGTTCTTAATCGCTGTAAAATAGTCTGAAACGCCTAAAAAGCAAAACGTTACACGAAAGTTTAAAAAAATTTGTTATTCAAAAAATTATCGCGGTACGCGATAAAATTTCTAAATTCCGTCGATGCAAATTTTACATGCTCAGTAAAAATTACGTTTCATGTCAGTATCAAAAGTTGTAAAATGGCCTAAAACAGGAAAAAACAAAATATTACATGAAGAAAAATTAGTCAAAGTTAATTTATTTTACATATATATGATGTAAAATAATTTTAAAAAATTAATGAGAAAGAAGGGTTAAAAATTTTTTTTTTTAACTGTTTTGAACTGTGGCTTATGAGGATGGTTTTTTCATTGACTTTCAATTTTAGGTTACAGTAATGGTTAAGACTCTCGACTGCTAGGCGATAGATTCAGGTATAGATGTCGGTTCGAAACCCCGTAGCGTTAGAAACTTTATTTGTAATATATAATGATTGAAAATGTAATATATTTATTCATTCTAAGCAGGCCCATTACCATTTATAGACAAAATACTCGCAATCAATTATTATTTATGTTTTGAATACCTATTTTATTATTTTTAGAGTATAACAATAGTGGGCGTTGAAATTAAACAAAAAGTCTGAAATTTACGCTTTTGTCATTATAAATAATATTCGGACCATATGCAGTAAGTACTGGGACTCCAGCAATCTGTACTGGGCCAGTATTACGCCAGTGGTTTATTTCCACCTGGGTAGTACCAACCTTCAAAAATCAATGTCAGCCCCATATTTTTGTCCAAGGTTGGGCCGACGTCATCTTAATAGATAGCCCATATATGGGGCCAAATGACGAACCGACGTTCAGAAACCAAAGGCGGTTGACCGATATCATTTAGCTGGTTGGCCCGACAAGTGGCGCAAAAAGTTGGACTGACCATCCGACGGTTGGCCCGACCGTGGGCCGACGGTCAATTCGCACCTGGGGCAACCTCTAAACTCTAAACATAAGCGCTAAAAAGGTCGATACATACCAAACGACCAAACAATAGGATTTTACTACAAATTCTATCTAACGACTACCAAAAGTCTTATCACTTGAAAATGTGAAATTTTTGTTGTTGTGGAGGCCAACACTAAACCGCCCGATTTCGCAGGTATGCAGCTAAAAGAAAAAATATGTGTGCGTGTTTTATCAAATTAAATATTAACACGTACTACTTCTTAAAGTTTCCCATATGTTTTTATTTCTGAGAATGGACCCTGCTCTACCGGTAACCTTCTTACCCTCATTTATCCGCCTATCTAACTTCCCATCTATTTTTCCGTCGCTAGTGAATAGGCTACCTATATATATGTACTTATCAACTCGTTGTAACCTCTCATCATTTAGGACAATGTTGCATAATATAGAACCAGTCAATCAGTTTCCCATTAGCCCTTACACTCGCTTCACTACCTGTCCCAGGCGGAAAAGTCGGACTTACGCCGGATCTTACGAACTGCCCATTTGTAAACGAGGAGCAAAGCCAGTGCTGATCAAATGTACCGTGCCGAGCGCTGGCGCAGTACTGGTTCAGTACTGCCCCAGTACTGAATCCAAGTGCTGGCTGGAAGCCGACTTAGGAGTTTTGCCGAGTGTTGGATCACTGCCAAGGAGAAAGAAAAGGAGGAAAGGTATCAAGACCTTAGAAGAGAGCTGCAACGACTGTACCCAAAATAGTCGGTACGAGTAATTGTCCTTGTGATAGGTGCTCTCGGAGATGCGAAACTATCACTGGTTCGTAACCCTAAAGCCATTCTTGCGTACCATCGGGGTGCTTGATTTTGGTGAGTCCTCTTGCCTGTCACCATGGAGGTGCTTGATTTCGGTGAGTCTTCTCGCCTCTCATCATCGGGGTGCTTGATTTCGGTGAGTCTTCTAGCCTCTCACCATCGGGGTGCTTGATTTCCGTGAGTTCCCTCGCCTCTCACCATCGGGGTGCTTGATTTCGGTGAGTCTTCTCGCCTCTCACGATCGGGGTGCTTGATTTCGGTGAGTCTTCTTGCCTCTCACCATCAGGGTGCTTTATTTCGGTGAGTTCCCTTGCCCCTCATAATCGGGGTGCTTTATGTCGGTGAGTCCCCTCGCCTCTCACCATCAGGGTGCTGGTTTTCGATTAAAATTTTGCAATAAGTGCTCAAAATGTGGTCCCTGCACTTCAATGCACTAGTTAATCCGAGCTCCGAAAGTTTCCACACAACTACGAAGTGTATCTGGTGTTATTTGTGCACAAGCAGACCTGATTTGCTCGATCATGTTATCACGAGTTGTGGGCACTTCTTGATACACGCGACTGTTTAGATAAACCTACAAATAGAAATCCGACACCGTAAGATCTGGCGATCTGGCAGGCTAATTTATCGGACCTCCTCTACCGATCTATCGTCCATGGAATCCGCGATTGAGTACTTGCCTCGCGATTGCCGAATAATGTGCTGGACAATCGTCATTTTGAAACCACATATTGGAAGTTCATTTTCTAAATAGATCTAAAGATCTAAAGATGCGATATTTTGTACCGTTCAAATTTCCATCAATTAAATATGGACTAATGATCTACAATTATTCCACACCAAACATTCACGGACCATGGACGCTGATGCTCAACTTCACGCAAACAGTGTCGATTTTAGACACTGCAATAGTGCACGTTGTGAAGATTAACGTTACCATAGTTTGTGAAAGACGACTCGTCTGTAAACAGTATTTGAAAAAAGAAATACGGTTTTCCTTGTATCTGCTGAACCGCCCATTGACAAAATATCACTCGGTTCTGAAAATCATTGCCATGAAGTTCTTGATGCAGTGAAATATGATAAGGATGATATTGATTACGTTTTAATACCTTCCTTAGTCGTCGAGTACTAACATGAGGGTCATGATTGACTGCAGCTAAAATCGCGATTTCATTAGAAACTCCAGTAACTGTTAATCGACGCTTCCTTTTTTTCGGTTGTACACTTCCATCAGTGATGAATAAATGAGAATCATTTCAATCTTTTGTTGTTGAGATAGAATTTCCGTTGTAAAAGTAATGAAGTCAAGTAATGAGGAAATAGAATGTCACCCAAACCAACTGAAACGAACGTGACCAACAACAATAACCCAAATGAAAGCAACTAAAAACGACCAACTGAAATCAACGCAACCAACACACCCAAACCAGATGAATACGTGCTGGGACAGACACGCTAGGACTCGATTTGATGGTGACGGGCTACATCTTAGCGCACTCGAGCTCTGTCGTGCGCTTTTGCGGAAACTCGGGTTAAGGTGGTAGGCGTAAAGGTGAGGATGCGATGTGGCGCGCGCATGACGCGGCACGACGCGGAACGAGGGTAGTGGGGGCTGCGAGATAGCGGACTCGAGTGCGTTCGGCTAGTTCCGTGTCAACTCGTGTTACGGGGGTTGGAGGGATTGGGGGGTACTGTGCTGGGACAGACACGCTAGGACTCGATTTGATGGTGACGGGCTACATCTTAGCGCACTCGAGCGCAGTCGGGTGCTTTCGCGGAAACTCTAGTTATGTGTTCGGGGTGAAGATGCGATGTGGCGCGCGCATGTGGCGAAACGATGGTAGTGGGCGGCTGCAAGAAAGCTGACTCGAGGTCAGTCGGCTACTTCCATGTCAACTCATGTTATCGGGGTTGGAGAACTCTGAGGTGCTGTGCTGGGACAGATAGGCTGGGACTCGATTTGATGATGGGGGGGGGGGGCTGCGTTTCAGCGCACTCGAGCACAGTTCGATGCTTCCGCGTAATTTCGGCTTATGGGGGTCAAGGTGAACGGTGACGATGCGATGTGGTGCGCGCATGACGCGGCACGATGATAGAGGGGTGGGCGGGGTGATAGTGTGTTTGAGTGCGGACGGCTACTTCCATGTCAACTCGTTTTGCGGGGAGCTGGAGGGCTCGGGTGGTGCTGTGCTGGGACAGACACGCTGGGACTCTATTTGATAGTAGGGGGTTGCATCTTTGCGCACTCGAGCACAGTCGGGTGCTTTCGCGGAATCTCGGGTTAAGGGGGTCGGGGTGAAGGTTGGCGATGCAACGTGGCGCGCGCATGACGCGGCACGACGCGGAGAGATGGTAGTGGGGGGCTGCGAGATATCGGAATTGAGTGCGGTCGGCTCCTTCCGTTTCAACTCGATTTACGAGTGTTTGGAGGGCTCGGGGGGTGCTGTGCTGGGACCGACACACTGGGACTCGATTTGATGGTAGGAGGCTTCGTCTAAACGCACTCAAGGACACTCTGGTGCTTTTGTGTAAACTCGGTTTATGGGTTCGGGGTGAAAAGTGACAATGCGACGTAGCGTGCGCATGGCGTGGCACAACGCAGAATGATGGTAGTGGGGGCTGCGAGATGGCGAACACGACGACATTTGGTTGTCTTTGTGTCGAGTCGGGTTAGAACTAGATTATTAACATGGAAGAGTTTGCTTTTATATTGTGTGGGCGGGAAAAAATTCAAGTACGACCAAGAGTTACAGGACATGATATTTAAGGGAACGAATTAACTTTTAGGCCTAATATATTAATGGCCCGTTAATGGAAAAGTAGCGTATTGGGGTCCTAAAAAAGTATAATTAATTTCGAATCGATCGACATGCAGCTTGGTTACCCGCGTTCGAGAAAAAGGTTTCAAAATTTTCTTGTTTGCAGAGTTTTTAAATTTTATTGAGTTTAAATTTTTTTTATATACCTGGAGGCAAGAAAAGTCTTCTCAATTTTTATCGGATTTTAATCTACCATTTTCTGAAAGATAATTCCTATTTAATTTACCATTGTTTTCGGAAAATTTTTTAACGCCTTTGCAAATAGGAGGAGAGTCATCTTTGTAATTGAAAATTCATCTTTCTTGATTAAAAATTGTTTTTCGTTGAAAATGTTTCAAATAGTGGTAATGCACTCGAGGTCTTCTTCTTTGGTTGAGAATTATATTTTTAATTTTTTTGTGAAAAATTCATCTAACTATTGTGGTAAAAAATTCTATTACTTGGTTGAAAATGAAAACATTCTTTCGAAGATGTCTCTTTTTTGGTTGATTTGGTCTATTTCTCATTCAAAATCTAAATATTGTTTGTCTGACATGTCAGCTATACTACCTTTTTCGCTGGCAATTAATCTTTTAGATTGAAAATAAATCATTATTGAAAGTTTTCAGTACTTTGTTAAAAAATAATTATATATGTTCAAGATTCATCTCAAGGAATATAAATTGCTGAAAATTTGTTTTTGTTGTTAAAAAATTTGTTTTTTTTTCATGAGAATTCAACAATTAGAATTTTGGAAAATTCGTCTTTTTTGCTGGAACTCAGTTTTTTTTTATTTGAAATAAAAAATGTGTTGGCTTTGCGGTTAGAAATATAATGTATCCTTTTTTTTATTGGCCATACATATTTCTTCCTTACAAATTGAACAACTTGATTGCATTTTTTTCTTCGGTTACTGATAAATATTTCTTGGGTTTGAAATTTAAATTGTGTTAAAAAATCTTTTGTTTTTGCAAATTCATCTTTTTTGGTACAAAATTATTCTTCTTAGTATAAATATTAGTCATCTATTCCGTCAAAAATTCAACTACTTCGTTGAATATTCATAGTTTTTGGATGAAGTTTACTGTTCTAGATTCACAATTGCAACCTTTTTTTTTGTTGGAAATATTTCCAGTATTACAGTTGTCGTTCAGAATTCATTGTTTTGGTTGAAAATTAATCTAATTAAAGTTGAACAAGTTTGTTAAAAATTTATTTTTTGATAAAAGATTTCCTTCTGAGGTTGGAAATTGAATTTTTTATTTACATTTACTTTAATTTAAATTTATTTTTTTTAACTGGAAATAAAACTATTTGGTTCTCTGGTTGAATTTAATTGTGTTTCATGTAATATTAAATCTTTTTCACCTGAACTATCAACTATGACAGTTTTCGATGATAATTAATCTTTTATGGTTGAAAATTAAACAACTTTATTTAAATTAAACCTCGAAAATTCATCATTATGGTTGAAGAGTCATTTATTTGTATGAAAATCCGTTTTTGGGTTAACATTTATTTTCATGGGTTACAAAAATTAATCGTTTTGATTAAAAATGGAACTGTTTGACTGCAAATTAATCTGTTTTAGGTTAACATTCAACTATTTTGTTAAGAATTGGTCTTTGTTGGATGAATTATGCTACTCTTCATTTCAAATTTAAACATTGTACATCGAAAAGTTTCAACTATTACATTTCTTCTAGAGAAATTACACATTTTTGTTGAAAATTGTAATACGCTGGTACACATTCATTTTTTTTTTGTTGCAGATTCATTTCTTTGGTTGAAAGTTGAGCTAGTTATGCTTTTCCTAAAAATCGTTAGATGATATTAGTCATTAGAGGAATTATAGTAACAAACAAATCGCTAAGAAATTATAAGAAATTCATTATCGAAACATCCGTTATATAATGGGAATAATAATAATGATTATTTTCGAATGATACTTTTTAGCAAGGTTCCGGTTCAAGATTCATCTCTTTTAGTTGAAAATTAACTTCTTTCGTGGAACAAAATCATCTTTCTGAATTTCCAAGTCAAACACGTTTCTAAAATATCATACTTCTCCAATAAAACAGTAGAATTTTCCACCGAAAGGGAGGAATGTTTGCCAAAATTGTCTAATTTCGAACCCAGCAGTTGCTTTTCCATCTGAGAAAGATTTAATATGTTAGTAGAAGGGATGATACTACAGATGAAATTCGCGATAAAAGACAAATTTGTGAAAAAATGTTGAATTTACAACCGACAAAGAGTTTAGTTTACTTTTCACCACGGAAATAGTAAGTTAAAGAAAAAATTTCTTAAGAAATTGTCGAATGTTCAACAAAACAGTTGAATTTCAAACCGAAAAGCAGGAGTCTTTAAAAAAGCTGTTTAATTTTCCACGAAACAGTCGCAACAGTCAAACGAAAAAGTACAATTTTTCATGAATCTAGTTCAATTTTTCCCCAAAAGTGTTTTAGCTGACTTTTCAATAGGACAAGATGACATGACAACAAGTAAATTTTCCACGAGGTAGTTGAATTTTTCATCAAACAGTTGAATTTTCAACAATTTGTACCCAAACACTTACATTGTTGTCAATGAAGAGTGCAATTTCTTCAAAAGTAGATGAATTGTTAAATTCAAAATACACATTTAAAAAGAAAAACTGTAATTTTAAACGGACAAAGATTGCAGTCAACTTGTAAACATCATAATATGAATTTGAAACAGTAAATTAATTTTCTACGAAGTAGTTGAATTTTCTACGAAACACTTCAATTTTTGAACAAAAAGAACGATTTTGTAAGAAAGATTTTTTTCTTATTTTTCAGCAAGTAGTTGCATTTACATGTATTTGAGAAAGATGAAACTTATCCAAAAATAGATGAATTTTTTAAACAAAAGAAATATTAATCGAATCACAAGGCTCATGATGAACTATGAAGAATATAATATCAGGGTTACCTCAAAAGTTCATTGTAAATTCATATTCAAAGACCAGACTTGTATTATTTTTATCTCAAAATGTTTTATAAGCGGAGTATAACGAATTGTATGATTACTGCGATTCCTTTCTTTCAATTTCGAATTTTAATAATTCCTCCAACCCCCAAGCAATAAATTGTTATGAAATATGTCCCCCCTGAGCTGTTACGTAATTTTAGTACAGTCCTGTACCGCGGACGAAACTGTTCTTGGCTGTCAGATTAGGACATCGAAAACGATTTCACGAATCGTTCAACCCTTCTTTGCGTTGCTCACTTACCTTGTTCAGCACAGAAATTCACTTGCTGTAAACAGTAGAGCAGTAGACCCTTCAGTTTCTCATAGCCTGAAAGCTAGGAAACATTTGGTTCACGCTAAGATGTCTCCGTAATGTTTTTAATGTATATTGTGCACAATCCAAGTGTAGTGGTTTCTACCACTAATTCATGCCCGTTATATGTAACCTGTTTTACTTGGAAATTCAGGAAGATGACTTCGTTCCACGAAAGAAGTTAATTTTCAACCAAAACAGATGAATTCGGCCGAATAGAGCCTAATGCATTGCAGAATTGAATTTAAAGGTCCAATTCGATATTGGCAGCAAATCGAATACACCAATCCTAACCTGAATTCGTTTTCGCGTTATATCTGTTTAACTTTTTTACTGGGCAGTCGTTGAGGTAAAAAAGACCAAAAAATTTAGTGTTCTATAAAACAGGGGCTTTGGGTTTATGCTGTAAAACAGCAACTTCTTTATTCAAAGAAAAAATATGCGAAATTAAATTTCCTTTAGGAATGTATACTTTTAAAATAAAAATTGGATTTTTTTTTGCCAACACCCTATCAGCGAGAAAAATTTATAGGCGGTTATAGAATCGACATTTAAAGGATATAATTTCACATTCTTCATAATGAGATAGTGCTAAAAAAAGTGTTAAATATAACATTGAAAAATTGGTTAGAAATTAAATTGAAAAAGAAACAGTAAATTTTAAAAGATGCAGTAGAAACAGATTATTTATTTGAAAATGTACAAACAAAAAAACCTGCACAATATTTATTTATAATTTTGTATAGTTGTTTATCACCAATTCAAAAAACTTCACTTACAAAAAATTCGGCAAAATTATTTGGTCAAAAGGCAGTAATAATTACTTTTTCGAAATTTAGTTGCACTTAATATCTAATCTAAACTAGGTACAATTCAACAACTTTATTCACATATAACATTTATTCACATTTGTATCAATGTTTACAAAAATATATAGTCGATAGGTTTACTTGAAAACTAATAATAAAATACGAAAACATTAAAATGCACACACAAATCTTGACTGATAACGCAAACAAAACTAATCAAGCGAAGAAACACCGAATTTGGGAACTATAAGTGACCATTCAAAGCAAAAGGTCAAAATGGACACCAATATGGGTGCTTTGGATCCCATTTGCAATATATAACAACTCAATTCGTACCTTACTAAAACTAAAGGAAATCTCGAAAGTCACTCTGGTTTTCTTTCTAGCAGAGAACCCATTTAGGAATTCGGGTTCTACTCTTTCTCTTGAAGAAGCACCCACTTTAATCTGTAAATCTACTTGGGATCCTACATTTCTATCTTTCTTCGTTTGCTAGGCGGAGAATCCACATCGATGTCGGATTCTTCAGTTTGAGGATCTACTTGGGAGCTTGAAGACACATTTGAGTTCTCTGTATTTTCCGTTGATTCTTCCTGCGAAACGACTTTGGTTCCTGTTTTTTCAATTGGTTTTTCGATGTTGTCAGAGTGTTTCGACGTTCCCGCAGAAATTCCTAGAGCAGAATTGTTAATGGCAACAATTTGTTCCGCTTTCCTAATTCGAATTCCACCTCGTGGAATGTCCACGATGGGAGCGGGACAGGATCCTTTGTGCATCTCATAAACCTTATCCCCGATTTTTAGATTCTCATTCAATCTAGCGGACTGCACTTGGACGCTGAACTCCCAACTATTAATTATTTGAGCATACGTATTAATTTTGCCGATGGAAGAGAACGAATGTTTGAAAACCCCTGAAGTTATATTTAACACTTTCAAAGATTTGCCAAAATATCTCTCTCTGTATGAGAAACCGCTCACAACGATCAGGGTATGCTCGGATGTTATCTGAAATAAGGAATCAAAATAATATATTTTTTATTATATAAGATACCGCCCATTGGTAAATGCATTAAAATATCCCAATTACAAATTGTGGTAAATAATATGAAATCATACCTTCGTAAGTTTCACTATTTGCCCAACAGGACAATAGTGTCGTATGATCCCGTTTGCTTTGGTCAGTTTGGTTCCACACCACGTCTTAGTTATTTGATGGCTATAAAAATGTCAAAAATTATAAATTAGAACATATTCTCAGATGAGCACAATCATTATATTTTAATCTCTTAAAAAAATGCTTACAATATATTCCTATCCGAATCTTGGATCGGAAGGGGTCGACGTCCTTCGGAACCCACGTGGAACCCAGTTTTTGCCAGTTGCCCAAATTTAATTCCATTCTCAGGAATTTGCACTAGGGGAACAGAGCACTCTTGAAAATGTTCATAATATACTTTATCTCCGAAAAATATATTCTTAATAAACCTAAGTCTATATTTCGGAACTTGAATCTCAAAGTCGAAATTTGGACCTACTTTGTATATTTTGAGAACATGACCGATCCAAGAGAATGTGTTTCTGAAAGTCCCCGAAGCTAGATATGGCAGAAATACAGCTGTGCCAATTGGAATCCTGGAATTTGAGGTTCCTGTTACCCAGAATTGATCATTTTGCGGAGATGTCTGAAAAAAGATAAGAATACATTATTAATTATCGCAGATCCCTACCTAATCGACATCTGTTTTATCGACTGACGGTACTGATGCAATGATAATGAAATATTACCTTTGAAAAATGCATGCGTATAACTTTTCCAACGGGACAATAATGTTTATCACCATCTATCGAGTTGTCATTCGAATCAGAGTTGTCAGAATCCGTCTCGCCATCTGAATCCGAATCGTAATCTGAATCCGTTTCACCATTTGAATCCGTGTCGTCATTGGAATCTGAGTCTTCGTTAGAATCTGAGTCATCAGAATACGAGTAATCTTCAAATTTAATTCCACAAAATGAATTTGTTATTTGGTCCCTGTAAGCAAAGAAAAAAAGAATTAAATTTTTGATCAAATGAAGGTCAATAATTTTTTCGATTCATGTTATAATTTTGCCAATTTTTTAAAGTACTATATTATTCAAAATAACTGGAAAATTGTAAAAATATTCAAATTTAACAAAATGGCACCGGTTGTTCTAAAAATTATTCTTTCCAATTTTTTTGAAATGTTGAATTTTAAAAGAGTGTAAGAAACCCACGGTGAAATCAAAAAGGAAAATTGAAATATCTGAATTATCCTATCATAAAAAAAGAGGTTGCCATTATAACAAACTCATTCTCTCTTCACCTATTAGGTTTTCAACTATCAGCTGACTTCACTTCGTTGAATGCTGAGAAAATACCTAATTGGTTGGATTTGTATTCGCCGCCTGTACTTTAGAATCGAGATCAGAGCTGCCAACGTAAGAAATATTTGCTTTGAACTTCATTTTTCAAAGGGTACTCCGTGTATTAAGAAATATTTGCTTTGACTTTTATTTTTGAAAATAAAATATTTTTTACTTCAAAAAAGGCTTGTAGTGAATGGGATATATTATATATATTTTATATATATATATATATTGAAAACTTTATATTTCTGCGAGCGAATCTTCCATTCTTTCGTTGTCAAAACTGTTTTCTGCATAATTTTTCTTTTGAAACGTTAATTTTGAAGCTTTTAGTAAGTAACACTGTCTCTTTAATAAAATAGATTTATTTAATGAAAAGTAGAATTAAAATTGTTAAATAATAGCGATGTTATAAGCAAAATCGCCTTTGCCCCACCGGTAGGCGCTGCCCCTCCTTCCCCTACACAAATGAGAGATTGACCAACTATAGAAGTTTATAAAATTTGCTATTATACATCAAGTTTATTACAGAAGTGCTAAAAGTATTCAATAATATTTTAAACAATTGTATGTTTTTTACAATTTATTATTGGTGAAATGAATCTATTGAGCTAAAAACATGTAAGGAATTTATTTGTTATGCCAATTATTTAAACAATCTATGCTGATTGAAAATTCATTAATGTATTTTAGGCTTCTTATGAGTTCATTAAAACATTTTAGATGTGCACTTGCTAATGCGATACTGCAATAAAATAAAAACAGTAACATTTTTAAGCTCTTTTTAACTTAAAAGATATATTTAACCAATAACTTGTTAAAACATTTGTAAATAATTCAGGAGTTATTTTCTTAATGTTCGGTCGCAATGGTCCTTCTGGAATAGTAAACACGAAAGATGCTTTCAGTAATTTAGATTTACAAAGAGAGTATTAAAATTTTGTTTCTATGTAATTATTACCAGTCATCAAAAGCGAGGCGAGGGAGTAAAAGAGATCGTTAAATATGAATCAGTTAGGGATTACGAAACTTGAAATTACAGCTCAATTGACAATAATTAAGAAAAAAATCTAAAGTCGGATAGTATACAGAATTAAAAAATAAAAGAAAAATACTGTATTTCTTAACTGATTTTCTCTCGGATCTTCTTCAAAGAGGAAAAATAGGCCTTTAAAATTCCATTCTATATTATCTGCCAAATATTTTAAATAAAACAATATTGAGGATTTTTTTATCTTTATTTTCGAAAGTATTAAAATTTATATTAAGAATATAGTTTTGTTATTATTTAATATCAGAATAGAATATTATCAAATTGTCACAATAATTGCCTGGAAAACAGTTGGTCGTGAAAAAATTTGTCAAACGAAGAAAGTGAATCTTTTTAAATGTATGACTTTTATCGTGTATTTCTTGGATATACAAACAAAATTTGAAAAAATCGAAGTTTAAAATGAAATTGAATAATTTTGTGTTATTTTTGTCATTTAACAAACGTTTTGAGTTAAATTTGCATTGCATTTGGGATATTTTACGAAACCATTAACACGAGAGCTTCCATGAAAAAATGCATGGACGTGAAGGAAGCTAGAGTAGTATGCCAGGACAGAGAAGTTTGGCATAACAATTTTGTGAGGCTCTACACGTGGGGTGATCGCTAGAGAGATTGATCAGCAACATGGGTCGGAGCAGTGTTGCGGAACGAACGTGTAATTTAAATAAATAACACGAGAACTCTAGATCGATCTAAAAAATCTATACCTTACACCTATGTACCTATCTACCCTATACCTATATACCCATCCACACACTACTACTTTCCAACCGAGCAATTCACGTCTACCCCGAAAAGGAAATGGCTTAATGGTATAATAACGTAAAATTTTTTCCAAAAGTGTATCAGTGCAGAAGAGCCTTTAAAAAATGTTTAACTTTTATCAAATGAATTGAAGGTAGGAAACAAATAAAAAAATTAAGTTTAACCAAAATCTAAGGGAATCTAGGGTCATGGGTCATTTGATTTCCCGACTATCATTATTACTCATTATCCATGCAACCTCCATTCGTTAATTTGTCAACTCTTTATTATCATAGTAATTAAATTACATTTATCAAATGTGATATCACATTAATTAAGCTTTTTGTATTTCTATTACTTGTGACACAGAATCGCGTTAACAAATTATTTCCATCCATAAGGTCTTAAATCTATAAGATACAATGCTTTTTGTAATCAATCCTAAGATTATTTTCTATCCAATTTCATGGCTAAAATAATTTAAAAAAATTAATTACACTGTACGTATTTTCTCTTTAATATTAAAATTATTATTTGTATATTATAATCAGTCCTAAAATTATGAGTTACTTGCAAATCATTTAATCCAATGTTCAATAAATAAATGTTAAATTTCATCTTGATTTGTAGCTGAAACAACAATTCAAAACAAAACCGACCTGAGAAACAAAATTCTTAATGAGTGACTGAAATTTTGTTTTTCTGCCTTTTTGTTCTTTCATAAATAATAAAAATCGATAGTAAAAAAATTAACCGTCAGTGGGCAAATATATTTTTTCTGGTTCAAGAAAAAGAATGGAAAATAAGAAAAAGAGATTAATTTCTGAAATAAAAAATCAAGTAAAAAAGCCTTGAGCTTATTTTGCCCTATACTATAATAGCAAATCATGTAAGTACTCCTCTACTCCCCCTTCATTTTGTGTACAAAAGGGTGATTAACGATATATGTAGGTGTAGGTATACAAAGCAAGGAAAATTAGCTGCCCATGACCTTTTTCAAACTAATATATAAAAGCTATAAGGTACTGACTAGTATTACGGAATTTTCTGTAAAACTAACTGGTCAAGTACAGCGCTAGGGCTCGTATATCTAATCGCGAAATTTTCCGTAACGTTAGCCCTGAACAGTTCGAAGCTATAAATATAATTATAGATCGTAATCGCAACTTTTATCCCTTGCCCTACTTTTTTGACACATTTATTTCATACATATTCTTTCCACTAAAATAATTTGACCTTATCGCAACATATTCCTATTAAAATAATAATATACAATAACAAAAACTAAAAAAACTGAATGTTTAATTCTCGAGGGAAAAAATATTCACATACAATTACGTAACAGGAATAAAATACTTTAAATTATTATCTATGTCCAATAGGGCGTATCGAAAAAAAAGTTGTTTGCGCGATGTTCTAATAGCAACGAAAACTTTATTTTGGGAGCTAAAAACACTCCCCTAAAGTTTCATAAAAAAATCCTTCTGTCATCGCATCGTAGACATAGCTAAAAATCCAAAAATAATTAAGCAAAAAATTTTGGTTTGAGATTTAAATTATTAATAAAAAAAGTTCAAACCAATTCGATTTATACCTGTATAGCGATAATTCCATTAAAATATTTTTTACCCTCCCTAATTGACTTTGAAGTTTAAACATATATTTAGTCAGTTAATAACAATTGATGCTCATTTAAATAAACTTAATCAACAAATGCACTGTTGGGCTATTTTCCAACGCACTAACTTGGTTCTTTCAACGTAATCAAATGTTATTAACTAATTTATAAACCTTTAGGGATATTTCAATAACAAGCGACAGTTATTATTTTTAAGAACAATTTTTTTAACAGATTTGTATTATCTCATGTATTTATGAACTAAAAAATTCGACTTTTGACCAAGGAATTAACAGGCAATTATTTATCAACAATTTTTTGCTATTAATCGATAACAATCAATGATTATTCAATCAAAATTAATTAACAAATGCATTTTCTGGCTATTTTCAACAATAGTTAATCGTTATCCAAGTTTCCAGAAAAGTTCCAAAATTAATTATGAACAGTTGATCAACTTAAAAAATAAAGTTTGAGTGATGGAAAATAGCCAGATAATAAATTTCAATTATTGGTTATATGGAATCATTGATAAATAATTGGCTATTAATTTTTCCTCAAAGAGAAGCGGAATTTTTTGTTTATAAATAGGCTATTATTTCGCAACTGCAATAACCACTCAAAAAAAAAGTTGCCTGCCCGAAGTCAAACTTGGTCAAAGTCTATTAATAATAAATTATTATGATAATGTAATAACAATATCAACATTAAGATAATTATAAATCATAAAAATTATAAATAGTTTTTGCGAGTTTTAATTCTTCTATTTGGTAATAGGAAATTTTGTTAGTACAGTTTTCATATGTTTTTGTATGCCCTTTCCATTGATCAGATTTTTTTTTTTTAAATAAATAGTATTTAGCCTTCAAAAATAAAAGCCAAAAACAATTTTTTTTTTTTGGTAAAACGCATATTTTGTCGACTTTTTATCTCAAATGAAAGTTTAAGTTTCTGCCTTCAAGAGCTTTCAGGTTAAATAGTGGGAATTTTTATTTTCATTAATAAAAATAAGCGACGAGTTTACATATTAGAGGTGGCGCAAGCCCCATGAAGTGTGACACGTATTTTCCACAAGAAAAAAATACGTTTTTGTAAATTTGATTCAGAATCCTCAATATTAGCTGAATCGAGTTGTAACTCAATATTTCTCGTAAATATTTAGCGTACCGCTCGAGGTTACCCACCTTAATGCGTTTCGTAGTTTTTGAATGGCCCCTAGTTCTGTAAGTTGAAAAAATTAAACTTTCACTAGGGTAACTGTACCAATCACTGCGTTGAAACCATAATTCAACCTCAAAATTGAATTGCCTCCGTTTACTCAATAAATACTAGAATTACATCGGTTTTTAGATAATTAAAGCCTAGTCCTGTTTGAAATCAAGCCTGTATTTAAACCGCTTAATTTAAACTAATTAACAATTTATATCTTAAATAGATTAGAAGCTATCGGAATTATCTATAAAATGAGCCAGGATTAAGTTCTTTTGTCAATTTTTTAAGAAGACATTGAAAAAGTTTTTTAAATTTTAATGTAAATAAAATATAATATATGACCGTCCGCAAAGAAAGGGACCTAATGCGCATAAGCTTCATTTTACAGGAGGAGCGACTGAGTGGTGAAGTGCCGGCGCAAAATCGATTTCAACTGTTAGCAGAAGATGATGAGCGACTTCGCAAAGTGTCAAAAGTGTGTGAAGAAGAAGACAGTGATGAAGAGACGATACTCGAAGCTACTAAGGTTACGAAGAAGCCTAACATTCCGCCCATAGTAATCACAAGGGTAAGCTTAAACTATGCCCAGATGATAAAGGAGCTCAGAAATAGCACTCCTAGCGAAAATATTAAAATTGCTGTCGTCAAGGATGGACTCTCGATCCGAGTTGAAAAAATGGAAGATTGCGACGCTGTACGTACAGCTTGTCACCAGCTTCCTCATCACACTGAAACCGGACGTTGATCTACGAGTAGTACGTGGCATTAGGTACATCTGCTATGTCAGGGTGTACTGGGAAAAATTTAGGAATACCAGACGTGTGATCCAATGTCACAGGTGTCAACAGTTTGGACATGGATCCTCTCACTGCAATAGTGACCCAAAGTGCGTGAAATGTGTGGGACCACATCTCTCTAATGCGTGCCCCAAAAAATCAAGTGATCCAGTGCAGTGTGTAAATTGGAAATGGTGTGCATCCTGCAAACTATTCTAAGTTCAAGGAATATATTTTGCACTTGCAAAAAATAAACTCAAGGAAAACCAAGCCCATGCTTGACAGACTTCCTAGCAGAGGGGTACCACCCACAAAGACACCATCAAATTTTCCTGCAATGAGACCTGAAGCAACTCCGAAGGTGCTTGCGACCCCTGGACCAGTCAAGCACATATGGGACACGACAACAGTGGTGCTTACTACACGTGGAGCTGCCAAGCACAACTATGGAGAAAATGGACGACGTGAACAGTGCTTTGCATCGGACTTCTCCGATCTTTCGACTGAGCTCAATGAGCTAAATAATATTTGTGATATAGATAAGATGCTGAGGATAATAAGAAACTTAAAATCTAAACAATTATTATGTAAAAATGATTTAGATAGGCTTATTGTATTCACTGTTCTCATAAATGATGGCAGCGATTAGATCAGTTACTAATGACATTAAAATGGCCCATTGGAATGCAAATGGACTTAGAAATAAGTTAACAGAACTTAAAGACTTCATGAAAAATCATAATATAGATATCATGCTTTTTAATAAAACTAAATTAAATCCAAAATCTAAACTTTATGTGCCAGGATATAATGTAATTCGCGAAGATAGATTGAATAGCCAAAGAGGAGGGGTCCTCATATTTATACAAATGGGCTTGAAATTTACCGAAATTTCCATTGACACTAAATCGATAGAAACTGTGGCGGTCAAGATGGCCGATGATACTGTGATTGTATCCGCGTATAATCCTCCAAAATCTAAATTAAGCACCGAAGATCTCAACTTAATATTCAAATGTAGTCAAAAAGTCTTATTATTCGGAGACTTAAACGCCAAAAGTATGGTTTGGAGGTGTCATAAGGCAAATACGAATGGAAAAATCCTACAACAGTATGCGATTAAAAATATGTATTTAATTCTGGCGCCTGATAATTTCACGCTGTATCCGTATAATAATGCCTTGCCGAGCGTAGTGGACATTGGCCTGGCCAAAAACATTAGTTATAATATCGATTTAGATGCCATTGATGACCTCTCCTCAGATCATAACCCTTCACTGGTCAAAAAACTATAACATCAAATAATAAAAACTCTCATGTTTAAAATCTTGCAAGTACAATGAATGACGTTGACATCAAAACGTTTAGAAGTTGCGAGGAAAATTTTCTCGACTCTCCGTAGATTAATTGGTTAAAGCATCAAACCTAAAATCTGAAAGTTCTGGTGTTCAAATCCCAGCAGAGCTAGAGATATTTTTTTCACAACTTTAAAAATTAGTAATCAATATTCACAAAATATTAATAATCGACCACGTAGACAAAACACAGTAACATCATATTACTTAAATTCTTCACTGGTCAAAAAACTATAACGTCAAATAATAAAAACTCTCATGTTTGAAATCTTGCAACTACAATGAATGACGTCGACATTCAAACTTGTAGAAGTTGCTAGGAAAATTTTCTCGTCTCTCTGTAGCTTAATTGGTTGAAGCATCAGACCGGAAATCTGAATGATCTGGTGGTCAAATCCCAGCAGAGCTAGAGAGATTTTTGTCACAATTTTAAAAATTAATTTTTAGATTTTTTCACAACTTCAAAAATTAATAATCTATTTTCACAAAATTTTGATTATCGACCACGTAGACAAAGGACATTAACATTATATTATTTAAATTATTCACGGGTCAAAAAACTATAAAATCAAATAATAAAAACCCTCATGTTTAAAATCTTGCAAGTACAATGAATGACGTTGACATCAAAACGTTTAGAAGTTGCGAGGAAAATTTTCTTGACTCTCCGTAGATTAATTGGTTAAAGCATCAAACCGAAAATCTGAAAGATCTGGTGTTCAAATCCCAGCAGAGCTAGAGATATTTTTTTTAACTTTAAATATTAATAATCAATTTTCACAGAATATTGATTATCGAACACGTAGACAAAAGACACTAATATCATATTATTTAAATTATTCACTGGTCGAAAACTATAACATAAAATATTAAAGATTCTCATGTTTGAAATCTCGCAAGTACAATGAATAACGTCGACATTCAAAATTGTAGAAGTTGTGAGGAAAAAATTTTCGACTCTCCATAGCTTAATCCGTAGCATCAGACCGGAAATCTGGATGATCTGGTGTTCAAATCCCAGCGGAGTTAGGGTGATTTTTTTCACAGCTTTAAATATTAGTAATCAATATTCACGAAATATTGATTATCGACCACGCAGACAAAAAATATTAACATCATATTATTTAAATTATTCACTGATCGAAAACTATGACATCAAATGATAAAAACTCTCATGTTTCAAATCTTGCAAGTACAATGAATGTCGTGGACGTTCAAACTTATAGATGTTGTAATGAAAATGTTATCGACTCTCCGTAGCTCGATTAGTTAAAGCATCTGACCGGAATTCTGAAAAATTTGGTGTTCAAATCCCAGCGGAGTTAGAGAGATTTTTTTCACAATATTAAAAATTATTAATCAATATTCACAAGATATTGATTATCGACCACTTAGACAAAAGACATTAACATCATAGTATTTAAATTGATAACGGGTCGAAAACTATAACAGCAAATAATAAAAAATCTCCTGTTTGAAATCTTGCAAGTACAATGAATGACGTCGACATTCAAACTTGTAGAAGTTGTTAATAAAATGTTCTTGTCCCTCCGTAGCCTAATTGGTTAAAGCATCAGACCGGATATCTGAAAGATCTGGTGTTCAAATCCCAGCGGAGCTACAGAGATTTTTTTCTCAACTTTAAAAATGAATAGCGATATTCACAAAATATTGATTATCGTGCACATAGACAAAAAACATTATCATCATAGTATTTAAATTATTCACTGGGCAAAAAACTATAACATCAAATAATAAAAACTCTCATGTTTAAAATCTTGCAAGTACAATGAATGACGTGGACATTCAAACTTGTAGAAGTTGTGAGGAAAATTTTATCGACTCTCCATAGCTTAAAGGGTTAAAGCATCAGACCGGAAATCTGAAAAATCTAGTGTTGAAATACCAGCGGAGTCAGAGAGATTTTTTTCACAACAATAAAAATTAATAATCAATATCCACAAAATATTGATTATCGACCGCGGAGCCAAAAGACATTAACATCATATTATTTAAATTATTCACGGGTAACAAACTATAACATCAAATAATAAAAAATCTCATGTTTGAAATCTTGCAAGTACAATGAACGACGTCGACATTCAAATGTGTAGGAGTTGTGAGGGAAATTTTCTCGACTCTCCGTAGCTTAATGATTCAAAGCATCAGACCAGAAATCTGAAAGATCTGGTTTTCAAATCCCAGCGGAGCTAGGGAGATTTTTTGCGCATCTTTAAAAATTAATAATCAATATTCACAAAATATGGATTATCGACCACGTAGACAAAATACATTAACATCATATTATTTAAATTTTTTACTGTCCTAAAAGATATAACATCAAATAATGAGAACTCTCATGTTTGACATCTTGCAAGTACAATGAATGACGTGGACATTCAGACTTATAGAAGTTGTTAGGAAAATTTTATCGACTCTCCGTGGCTCGATTGGTTAAAGCGTCTGACCGGAAATCTGAAAAATTTGGTGTTCAAATCCCAGCGGAGTTAGGGAGATTTTTTTCACAACATTAAAATTTAATAATCAATATTCACAAAATATGGATTATCGACCACGTGGAGGAAAGACATTCACATTATATTATTTAAATTATTCACTGGTCAAAAAACTATAACATCAAATAATGAAAACTCTCTTGTTTGAAACCTTGCAAGTACAATGAATGACGTCGACATTCAGACTTGTACAAGTTGTGAATAAAATTTTCTCGTCTCTCCGTAGCTTCATTGGTTAAAGCTTCAAACCGAAAATCTGAAAGATCTGCTGTTCAAATCCCAGCAGAGCTAGAGATATTTTTTTCTCAACTTTAAAAATTAATAGCGATATTCACAAAATATTGATTATCGTCCACGTAGAAAAAAACATTAACATCATACAAATTAAATTATTCACAGATAAAAAAGCTGTAACATCAAATAATAAAAACTCTCATGTTTGAAATTTTACAAGAACAATGAATGACGTCGACATTGAAACTTGTAGAAGTTGTGAGGAAAATTTTCTCGGCTCGCCGTAGCTAAATTGGTTGAAGCATTAGACCGCAAATCTGAAAGATCTGGTGTTCAAATCCCAGCGGTGCTAGAGAGATTTTTTTCACAACATTAAAATTTAATAATCAATTTACTTTTTACAACTAACATTTTTGACTTTTGGAACTAACCATTTTCATTTGCAACTAACCGACTTAGTTACAACTAGCCGCTAGAATATGCCCTGGAAAGATTAATTATTTTGTCTAATATTCAATTATTTTGTTAAATTCATCTTTGTTAGTTGGATGTTCAACACTTTTGTTGATAATTCGTCCCTTTGGATCGAAAATTAGTATATTTTCGTAGCAAGCTCATCTTTCTAGGTTGAAAACTCATCTTTCTTTGTTGAATGTTAACTTTTTTTAAACTCGCTATAGAAACTAGAAAAAAAGGAGAATAAATGTGAAATCCGTGTTTGTCTTACCTAACGGTTAAGTCAATTTCGGTGGGGGGGGGGGATATGGCTTCCGACGAGAGTGACTGGGGGGGGGGTCAGAAATAACCCAAATTTGGTAACGTAGTTTATGCACGGCCCCTTATTATATCAAAATACTTTTTTGTGCAGTTTCAAAATTAAAAAAAAAAAGAATACAAAATTTGATTGTTAAACCCTGGAGGCAAAAACTTGTATAATATTAAAAAATATTTGGGATTTTAAAGAAATCTAAAATGTATGGTGTGATTTTCAGGTTTCATTTAAAGAAGAGTTGATTAAAGAACTCAAATTTGTGATCCAGTTCAACCGATCATGTAAGCCAGTTAGAAGAAGAGCACCTTCAAGAAGAAGTGGAATGAGTACAGCTGAGTGTGCATCGATTTCTACTTCAAATACTATTTTTGAAGACAGTGTATGTTAAAAAATTAGTCAAAGTAGCCGCCGCACGTCTACGAAATTGGGTTTCGTAACCTATTAAGACGTTAGTTAGGGCGTTCAAACCTCCCTCTCCCATACTTCCCCTCTCCTATCCCCCCTCTCCACTCATTAACTCCCTTCACTTCCCCTACTACTCCTTCCCTAATTTTCCCCCACTTCACCTCCTGGGAAAAAGTAAGAAGGAGGGACACTCAAGCGAAACTATAAGGCAGGCATGTCCACGGAAAGAGCAAATAGCGAAAATATGTCCCTCGTCAATCCCCTCTCTTACATCCTTATGCAGAGAGCGAACGAGCGTGCGAGGAAAAGACGCGGAGAAGCGCTCGGGGAAGGGGAAGAGAAGCGAGTCTGGAAGTTGTGGATAACTACGCTATAAACTATAAAGGTTTCTGCCCGGGGCTAAGATACCCTAAAAAGTGCATTTTTATTTTCGCAAATAATATCATACATTGTAGGATAAATTTAGTTTATGTATAGTAGATTAAGAAAGAATTACTTCTGGATCAAATTTTGTAGTAAACTCAAAACAATTTAGCACGGCTGCATTCACTCGGTTAGAGGCTCTTGCAAATTGATGAAATTGATTATTTTAAGGAAGTTCTATCTTTCTTTTTGTTAACGACCAATAATTGTACAAACATCATTTTAATAATATAATTACAGTGTATTACGTTCCTTATAGGATTAAGTTATTTTAATTTATATTTAAACCAACAAGCACATACAAAATTTTCGTTTACAATACTTATTGTTATAAATCTTTATAATTTTATAATTTTCTTCATAATAGAATTTGTAATTTATCAACATTAAAGTAAAGAAACGTTCTTTGAGATCACAAAACGTAATTTTCATTTCTAGTATAATCATTGCAACGCGAGTGGCACTAAAAATCACTGCTGACTTTGAAACTTGATGACTCATTCAAAAATAGAGCGAGAAACTTGTTTTAAAAGCATTTGTGAAGCTTCCCAGATAGCAATATGCGCGCATAGTGCGACTCGCGCGCGTCGTATGCCTGTGGATTTTGTTGCACGACTTGCACACAAGCGAGGACGCAAATGCGTGCTCATATTGCGTGACAGGTGCGTCGCACGTCGTGAAGGTCTCACGTCGTGCGGGAAAAGTGCGAGCACACGTTGTGGGTTCTTGCGGACGGTATATATATATATATATATATATATATATATATACATGCTTTTTTAGCCACAGAGGTCTAAAAACATAGTCAAATGCTACAAACTCAAATACTAGAAATTGATTAACCTAATCAAATTTATCTACAAATGCTAACTTACACATTTCGTAAACGACTTTGCGCTATTTAAATCAGCAGTTTTCCACTTATTCAGATTTAGCCAAAAGAAACGCATAGTATGACGAAACCTACATTTTACCTTCAGAAACATCTACATCCAATTTTCTCCCAATTTTCAATTAAAAAAAAATTAAAGTACGTTACATTTGGAATAAGACTGAGCTTCGCGATTTTTTTGTCTTCTTTTGTTAATTTAATATATTCTGAATCAAAGTATGAAAAGGCAGCCATCTCATTAATTTTAATTAAACTCAATCAAGATGCAGAACTCTATGAGTAATGTTTTGTAGCCAAAGGATTTTCAAAATATTTGAAAATTCTGGGAGCTACACCGTCTTGAAATTTGAGGCCGACTTTCCTATAATTGTTATAATTACGACACTTTTTTCGGATTCTAATAAAACTTATAGACGTTTTATAAAACAATATACTGTTTAGTATAAAATAAATTTAATTCTTAAATATTTTTCATAATCATATTCTTTTTTTTTTATCGTTAACTTAAAATAAAACGTTGATGGACACTCATCTGGTTCGCATTAATTTCATTAATTCCGTGAATACCTTCAATTCCATCAATTCCGTGAATTCCTTCAATTTCACGAATTCCATGAATTTCGTGGATTTCTGGAATTCTGTGAATTCCTTAAATTTAATTAATTCCTTGAATTGATTTAGTTGTTGACAGATGATTCTCATTTCGAGCCCATTTCAAAGTATAAATCGACTTGTGTACATATGTCCATCTAGCTGGTGAGCGGCACAAGCATTCGACTGGACTGCTGCTCTTTAAATATTCATAACTCACGAACCAGATGAGCATCCATCAACCTTTTTTATTAAATGGAAAATAAAGACAAGTAATATCATTATAAAATAAAATAAATAAAGATCTGCCCGCTGCGTGGGCACATTCTCATTGAGCGCGCCTAGGGCACGCGACTATTGGTTCTCGCATTTCGCGCTCGATAATATTTTTATCTCGCGCTTCGCGCTACGCTCTTGGTCTTTGTATTCCCCCACATTTGCGCCCAGACCTTTTAAAATGAAAGGTCAAATCATCGACAACTGTAATTTGGTGATTGTGAATTCTCTTTTGTTAAAGCTCCTTTGGCTTTACTCGGATTCGTATTCAGCGCGTCAAAATACATAAGGATAAAGTGGTCATGTCAAATAGTCCTCACCTTTTTTTTTTTTTTGTAAACCAGTGATTATCTGTAGTGTTTTTTTCTCATTGAATTCTCTAATTTAACGGTAGTGTCTAAATTTGAGAGTTTCAGCTTCATTATTCACTGAGTTTTAAAATTTTTCAAACAAATAATTTAGTTACTTTTCACTTTTTTAAGGTTTCTTAATTAAGATACTTTAGGAAAATATATGTTTCAATTTATAAAATAATTGTTAAGAACACGAAGGCTGGGAGTTTAAAAAAAAGTTCGTTACTGATTTTTTAACTTATTGATCATTTAATAAGTTTTTTAGCTATTAATTTTTGTTTACTATCTATTATTTAATTTTAATTTTTAAAATTTTAAAAACAGTGAACGGGCAATGCCCATTTAGTGCATACGATTATTAAAAATTAGGATAATACTAAAATAGTCTAATGATTTTTGAATAATAGTATAAATAAAAGACTTTTCAGAGGTTACCGGTATTACATGAAATATTAAACTACGAAAAATTGGTGGAAAACAGTTATTTGCGGGTACAACGGAAGGGATGTGAAACGGAGAAGAGGAATTGGAAAGGGGAAGGGCCCCCTTTTCCATTCTTCTTTTATTTCTGGGATACATTTTTTATTTATTCACTTCAAATTGAAGAAAAACTGGAAAAGGGAAAGAGCGATTCCAAACTAACACCTTACCTTTTGCAGTCCCCCTCCCCCTGATTAAGATTTTCCCTCTCTTTGAGGTTTTTTTTTGTTGCGTTACATTTTTACATTTCCATCTCAATGAGAAGGTATTGGTTTTATGTGAAAAATGACTTTCGCAGATTCCATCAAATGTCGAAGTTTGGAGGCCCCCTGAGTCAGAAAAAATAGTTTCTTACGTCGATGTCTGTCGCATGTCGTCGTTGTCGTTGTTGTCGTTGTTGTCGTCTGTATAGGGATAACTTTTGAAAGACTACTCGAATGGGATTGTGCTTTGGCACAATTTTTGAGAATGTGAAAAGAAAGGACTACTTCGTTAACTAGAAATTTTGGATCAAAATTAAAAAAGTAAGAGCATTTTGAAAATTTTGTAGGCTATTTTTGTTCATGATTTATAAATCCTATCTACGGCTATTTGAAGTAATCGAAAAGTCTAACAATTTATCCCCACGATTTTTTTCGATGAAAAAAAATTATCAGAGTTAAAGCATTTTCAAAATTAAACAAAAAACGATAATAAAAATTAAAAAAAAAAAAACAACGCACGATATAAAAAAAGTCTAGAAAAAAAACGTTGCTTTTTGAAAGCCCTAAAATATTATCATAAGAACTTTTTAAATTATTTCGAAAAATCGAAATTCTAATTTTGATCGCACAAAAAATAATGAGCAATAAAAAATTCCATTTTGCAATCAAACTATGTAAGATACGAACAAATATGAATTTGAAAAAATTCTGATCCCAAAAAAGATCTACAAATTTCTTATGAATCACTTTCAGATAGGGCACGTAGTTTTTCTTTCATTCGTAAAAAAACAACATTAAAAATAAAAGAATTAAATTTTTTGACAAACGATACGATTTTTGGAAAAACGACACAAGGTACGGAAAAAAATCAATTGAAAAAATGTGTACACCCAAAAAAGATCTATAAATTTTTCATTCATTATTTTTTGATAGAACGCATAGTTTTGGGTAAATCGTCAACAATAACATTAAAAATAAAAATATTGGACGAGCGACACAAACTATGAAAAAAAAGGAATGGGAAAAAGTTTCTCGCCCAAAAAAGAGCTAAAACTTTGAAATCAATCATTTTTGATAGGACGAGAAGTTTTTGTTCTAATCTCAAAAAATAATATTAAAACTGAAAAAATGAATTTTTTCAAAAATGAAACAAGGGACGAGAAAAAATTAATAGACAAAAGATGTGCACCAAAAAGGATATACAAATTTTTATTATATCATTTTTAGATAGGACGAGTAGCTTCCCTTTTAATCGAACAAAATAAGATTAAAAATAAAAAAAATTAAATTTTGGGAGAAACGACACAAGAGACAACAAAATTGAAAAGACAAAAGTTGTTCAACCAAAAATAATCCAAAACTTTGTTGTAAACTTTTGTTAATACAATACTTTATAAAAAGCTTTTTGAAAAAACAACACAAGCTACAGTAATATTTTATTTGAAAAAAATGTTCGCCTAAAGTATATTTACAAATTTTCTTCCAACAACTTCATGCTAGGATGAGTATTTTTGGTTTAAATCGTAAAAAATAACAAATGAAATAAACAAGTTAAATTGATGGAAAAGCGACACAAGTTGCAATAAAATGCCCAAGAACAAAATGTGGTTTTTATAGGATGCGCACTTATTTTCAATTATAAAAATATGACAATGAATGTTCAGGATAGCTAAGAATAAAATTTAATGCAAAATAAAGGACAAATATTGAAGTAATCATGATAAATGAAATTTGTAATTTATTTTGCAATATCTGAATAATCATGCCAAAAATGTCAAAAATCCACCCAAGCTCAACGAGGTAGAGACTTTTTGGAGAGAGGTATACAAGATTCCGAAAACACTGAATTTGAAAAAAGATACTGACAATATCATCCGCTTCAAGGAACTTCGTGACAACCTCATAAAATCTGAGGAGGAATGTCCATCAATCACTGCCGAAGGGGTGACAAAAGCACTTAGAGGCACGGAGAACTTCTCCGGTGCTGGACCAGATTGTATCAAGAACGTCTGGTGGGAGAAGTTTATTTCTACACACCAACATTTGGCCCGCATATTCACCTCATATTTGAAGTCGGAGACGCCCATTCCGCAGTGGCTGGGGTTAGGACGCACTATACTCCTACCGAAAAAGGGCGACTTGTCTAACCCAGAGAATCACAGGCCAATAACTTGTTTGAACTCACTGTATAAGATCTTTACAGCAGTCCTGAACAACAGGATTGTTCGCCGAATTGAGCCTTTATGGCGTGAGATGTACGAACAACGTGGCTCGAAAAAAGGTGTAGCAGGCTGTCGAGAGAACTTGCTTATTGACAGGTGTGTCTGTAATGACGCTGCAGCCCATCAAAGCATCCTGTCAATGACCTGGATTTACTACCGGAAAGCTTTCGATTCAACCTCTCATAGACTTATCATCTGTCTGTTGGAAAGCTTGAAGGTACTAAATTGTCAATTGCACTTAGTTTATTACAATAACGGACCTTCACTTCACCAGATAAACTCAAAAAGTATTCACTACACATTTTTCACTTGACGATAAACACAATTCTTTAACTAAGATAATACAAGCAGTGCAATGTATACAATGCAATGTTTCTCCTGAGGTATTCGGCCATTTTGAAATGTTATGGCTTAATGGAAATACTCTATTGCCTAACCTCAAACTGACATGCGTGCGCAAGCGCATACGTGTTTTTGAGACTTTCAAACGTTTCAGAAACTTTGCTCCCATGAAAAGTTTCATTGTTTCATGAAACTTTCAATGTTTCAATGAAACGTTTCATAGACTTACAACCCTACTCTCTTCTCTTCGTGATCCATTCTCTCGTTCGCGCGCTCACTCCAGCAGTTGGCAGCCGGCCGCCATAGCCTAAAGACTTGTTCGCGACTTGATGCGACTTGCATCTGTACACAGTTCAATAAATGCAGTTGAGTGAACTTCTGGGTCCATCCTTCATTTCTACACGCTCGTGCCCGTAGGAGCACTACTCATGGAGTCAGATAGTTACTATCATTTAATGGGAATCCAACATCCCACAATTAGCACAACATATATCCATAAATCCTACAACGGTCTCAGTAATCGTGAGTTTTGAGGTGTAAACTGCAGAAGTAAGTATTTTCCGCATAAAAATACAATCCTAAAATATTTTTAAGTAAGTTTGAACAGTGCTTGTTGTGGAAACCAAATTAGTTTTTTTTTTAAATAAAAATAGTGCACATGGGTAAAAAAATTCATTTGTATTGCCGGTGGCGATGAATCACGAAACGTGGAATATAGCTTAACATTTAGGTTAGGAAAGGCTTTTTCTTTTTTTTGCTCAAGCTTTTAACATGTCAAGAAATTAGTTGATCAGGACGAAAATTATTATTTTTTTTTTATAATTAAGAATAATGTTTGTTTCATAAAATGAAGTAAAATCTTCATTTATTACCTTCTTGTTCGAGAAATATCGGTCACGTCTCAAAAGCATAGTTGCTCGAGTAATCGTAACCAGTCACGAAGGCTAAGATGACTCGTCAATTTTCATTTCCATATTTCAATACAAATAATAATTTAATTAATTTCAAAAAGGCGTGAAATGAAATCGGAGAACTGACTTGTTACCGTGAGCAGTAATCGTGATATAAATTAGTGCTTGAAACTGAAAAAAGGCGATGGAAAATATTGGCATGACTTTATAGTGATTTCATTATCAATTTTTTAGTTTATCATCATTTTTCAGTGAAGTTCATATTTATTGAGTAGTTTTTCATTAGCTGATATTAATATATACTGCATAATACAAAGAAAATTGTGTAGTGGATATAGAATTATCGATATTTTTAATATTTTGACAACGTAAACAGAACATAACCTATAAATGCACATGCTATTTTTACTCACTGCAATTTATCAAATTTCGTCATTGTGTTTATAATTTATGTTGCAAAAAATTTAATTATACAAATTACCAGTTTGTAAATTTTTGTATCCCGTGTAATTATGTTGTACTTAGTTATCACTTATCGTGATGAAAATTCTAATAAATATTTATTTCGATTGATTTTTGAGACCACTTCATTTGTAATAAATAAAATAGTAATTTTATTCGACAATATTTTTAACTGAAATATAAACTAAACATTAAAAAATAAAATTCATTTTTATTATGATTAATTTTTATTATGTCATCAGACGTATTAGAACTATCAGATTTGGAAATCACGATAACTGGGACATCGGTGCTTTTTGACTTTTAATTGTTTATAAATAAAAAGTAATAATAAATTTAATGTAAAAAAATGTTATAAATATTTTAGGATTTTTAATGCTTCAATCAGTATCAATCATGTTTTAAATAATCCTTCCAAAACAATTTTCTAAATATTTGAAGTCAATGAAATCTCTTATCGTCACGATTACTGGGACGTTTACCTTAAATTACTAAGTTGCACCACAGATTGGTTAAACGTTGGAAACTATTCGGGTCACCTGTAAAGTATAGCAAATTCACATTAACCTGTAAATTGACTGTCGATTGTGAAAATATATATTTTCACAATTTTTATTGTTTACAAAATGGGAAATAATTAAACATGGACATTGTCATTTGACAATGGGATAGAAATAATCAATTGAGGTCGATAGAAAACAATAACGTAAAACAACCTTACGCGTGGAGAATTTAACATGCACAAATTATTCAGTTATTTTGAATTATTCAAGATGAAAAGATCCATTGTGACAACACGATTTACATTGACACGATTAGCCCTGTTCATCTCTCCCTATCGCTCCCTGTTTTTGCATAGTGAGCAATGGGACGAGATCACTTTTTTTTTTAATTTTGTAGTACACAAAACGTTGCTTTCATGCAAAAAATTATTGCAATGAGAACAATGTTACTCATTTAATATTTCAAAATATTTTTCCAAGCGATTTCCTTGGATGCTAAAGGGTAAACAATGAATTAAAACGTTATCCAAATCTTGAAAATATGGAATATATCTTAGATTTGAATTTGAATAAAAAGTGTAATATGATACTTGACATTTATTTTCGAAAACATACTTTATAATATTAATAATGAAATACAAAAAGAAAATAATTGTTCTAATTGCTCTCTTTTATCATTATATCCGTGTAAGGGTCTTTAAAACAAAGATGTTAAAATATTGATTCTCTTAACATCTTGAACGTTTTATACGATTATAATTTACATTTGTTCCTCTGAAGAACATATTTTTTTTCAAAAATGATACTATTTGAATACATTATTTTTTATGTCTTTTTGCTATCTTTTTGATGACTTTTTGCTGTCTTTCATATGTCTTTTTGATGTGTTTTTGCTGTCTTGAAAATATATTTTTCGAAAACAAATTTTTAAAAACTTCTTGGATTTTTCAAAACCAAATTTTTGAACTGAATTTCTGAACAAATCCACTTTTTATTTTCTTCGTTACATCCTCATCAGAGAAGGTATTAGATTTGTGTAAAATTTGACCCACCCCCTGTTTTTGTCAAATGTCCACGTTTTGAGACCCCCTGAACACGAGAAACAGGTTTTTACGAATGTGTCTGTATATCTGTCTCTATGAGCAAGATAACTTAACCCTTTAACGGCCAGTGGGACACATACGTCCCACCTACTTTGAAAAATTGTAACTCCCATAAAAATAAAAAGAATACTCAATTGAATATGTAAGCTTTATTTAAAAACGATAACCTTACTTTATTTTTGGAAACTGATGCAGTTAAGACGCTATTGAATTTTTTGCTATCTACTGTAGGGTGGTTTCCCCTATGCAAAATAAATTTAAAGATCTGAAAATAATTCAGTCATAAAGGGTTCTGTCCGAGAGTATGCTACATTATGCCAAGTCATCAAAGTCTACGATCCTGCAGTATTCTTGCAGTTGCCAAGTTGTTTTGGTTTTTAGTATGTACTGAGTAATGGCCCTGTCTCTGCGAAGTATGGAATAATCGTCTTCTTTACTGCCGTCTTTGTGTCCTATAAGACATGAATTCCGAAACTGCGTCTTTTTATTAGGAGCGATGACCGAGTTATATGATAGCAGAATTCACAGCCTAAAAAGCTCTCAAAACAGGAGAAATTGGGTGATTTTTCACGAAAAGAGAGGAATAATAGGAGAATGAATAAATTCTTTTAAATAGCATTAGTGTATAGGTACCATATTCCTAAGATTCCAAGTCGAAATACATGACTTTTCAACTAAAAGAGATCAATTTTTCACCAAAAAAAGAATAGTTAAATTTTCAGTTAAAACAATTAATTTTCAGGCAAAAAAAAAGAATCTTTGACAAAATAGTTGAATTTTCAAGCAGAGATTACTTTCCAACCAAGAAAATTAATTTTTGACGAAGTAGTGCAACTTTCAACCAAGAAGTTGAATTTTTAACCAACAATGAGACAAATTCTCAACAAAAAATATGATTTGATATTTCCACCGAAAAAGATTTTCATTTACAAAAATAGTTAAATTCAATCAAAAAAGACGAAGTTTTAAGAAAATAGTTGAATCACCAATCAGAAAAGATTTTTCAGTCAAGAAAAAAACTTTTAACCGAATTGTTGGATATTCCAGCCAGAAAAACGATTTTTTACAAAAAAGTTGAATTTCCAACCAAGATAGATTCTTCAGCCAAGACAGAAAAAAAACGTTGAACTAAATTGTTGAATGTTCAAGCCAAATGACGAAGTTTTTTACAAAAAAGTTAAATTCTCAATAAAAAAACATTAATTTCCAACCTAGCAAGTTGCATTTTTAACCAATAAAGATTAATTTTCTATATAAAAAAAAGAATTTTTAATCCAACCTAATTGTTGAATTTTCAAGCCAAAAATAAGAATTTTCTACAAAACAGTAGAATTTTTAACTAAATATTTGAATATCCTACAAAAAGACAAATTTTCAACAAAATACTTAAATTTGCATCACGAAAATATAACTTTTCAATAAAAAAATGTATTTTCAACCAAAAAGTGAAATTTGTACAAAACAGTTGAATCCTCAACCAAAATAGATTACTTTGTAACCAAAAACGTTGCATTTTTTTTACCAAGAAAGATATAATTTGTAACAAAAGAGATGAATTTTCAAACCAAAAAGACGAATAATCAGCAAAAGTTGAATTTTCAACCAAGAAAGATTTTTCTATAAAAAAAAAATTCAACCTGATCGTTGAATTTTTAAGCCAAAAACACAAATGTTCTACAAAGCAGTGTAATCTTCAACAGAATAGTTGAATTTGGATCCCGAAAATATGATTTTTCGATAAAAAAATTGATTTTCAACCAAATAGCTGATTTTTTAACAAACAACTTGAATTCTCAGCCAACAAGAGTAGATAGAATTCTCAACCAAGAAAGATTTTTTAGTCAAAAAAATGTCAACCTAATTGTTGAATTTTCTCCAAAAATAATTTAATTTTCTGCAAAAAAGTGGAATTTTGAACAAAATAGTTAGTTTCACACATAGAGATGAATTTTCAAATAAAATTATGAACTTTCAACTAGGAAGACGTATTTTTTACAAAACATTTGAATTTGTAACCCCAAAATATGAATGTTAAACAAAAAAGAAAATTGTTAACGGAATAGTTAAATTTTCAACAAAAGTTGAAGTTTTAACCAAGAAAAAATTTTCATTAAAAAAAAATTCTACCTAATCGTTGAATTTTAATGCCAAAAAGACAAATTTTCTACAAAACAGTAGAATTTTCAACCAAATCGTTCAATTTTCTATCAAAAAGACGAATATTCAGCAAAATAGTTTCAAACAAGCCAAATTGTTGAATTTTCTGCCAAAATAATAAAATTTTCGACTAAAAAGACGAATTTTCAATAAAATAGTTAAAGTTTAACCAAAGAGATAAATTTTCAACTAATATTAAGAATCTTTAACCAAAAAGACGAATTTTCTACAAAACAGTTGATTTTAAAACCGAAAAATATGATTTTTTAACCAGAAGGTTTATTTTCAACATAATAGTTGCATTTTCGACAAGAGTTGAATTTTCTACCAGTAAAGATAAATGAAAGAAATATACATATGTACTTTTTTTTTTATTTTTCTATTTTTAGCAAAAATATCGGTCTTACTGTGTTATCGACATCTTCAATTTTTTTATTTTCTCAGAACAGAATAATTTCTTTTGGATCAAACTTTTTTTATTCTCATTCTGGAAACCCATGAAGTTTTAATCTCAAAATTCTCGGTCCATTTTCTGTGATAGCTTTGTACACAGTGACACACATATACTTTTATCTAGACTGAAAATCACGCGAGGTTAATTCTAGGTTAATAGGGGGAAAATAGAGTACATTAAAGAAATATTCAGATAAGAACTGTAAAAAATTCCCCATGTATAAAGGCAGAGGATTGAATTTAATTAGGTTAGTAGATAGGCAAGGTCCAGCTCCAAGATTCCTACCTTACAAAATTCGAAACCGTTCGACAGCTCAAGTGGTTCATGTCCATGCTAAGTTTCTAGAAAATTCTCGATGACGTCATCAAATTATAATAGGCAAATGTGAGAAACAAATTTGATGTGAAAAACTTCAAGATTTTGTATAATTTTAATTAATCCTTTTTGGTAAACATTTCCTAGGTTATATTTGCATTTGTCCTCCAAGTTACGTTGTTATCCATGCTATGTTTTGTCAATTCCTCTAAAGATACCAAAAACATGAACTTGGGTTATAGAAGAAAAGTTACAACCCGAAAAGGAAGAAACATAGTGAGGGATGAGTAGAATGAAAGACGGTGGGGTAGAAGTAGGAGGAGTATGGGGAAAAGGAGAAAATGAAGGAGAAGGAGAAGGAGAAGGAGAAGGAGAAGGAGAAGGAGAAGGAGAAGGAGAAGGAGAAGGAGAAGGAGAAGTTGGATTGTTTTCTTTTCCTATTTCGAAAATTTAATAATCTGAATGGATTGGCTTCAGAATCACCCACAAAAAAAATAAAATATAATAATTGCTTTGGTTTAAATATGTCAGTTTATGGTAAAAACCGGTGACAAAACCGAAATATGTAAATTGTTGGAAATTTTTTAATCATTAAAATATAATTATTTGTTATTGAAAATATCAATAATTTTTGTTGAAAAAGACTAACATAACGGACAATTTCTTGGAGTTGTAAATTTTCTTTGAAATCTGATGATTTTTATTTCAAATAATTATATAAATAATTGATTTTAGTTTGTTTTAAAATACCAATTATGAACGTTTAAAAGCGAATGACGTTTGTTTGACAAAATTTTAATCTTTGAAATCTAATTTTTTTAATACCAATCATTTTTCTGATGAAAAACACTAAGATAAAATAACATAAAATTGTTCAGAATTGTACATTTTCTTCGAAATCTAATGATTTTTTATCAAAATATAATAATTGAATGACCGATTTCCTATGAAAAGTTGCCCAAAAGTTGAAAATTTCAGAAAAAAACCGCAACTTGATAGCATTATTATAAGAGAAGTTAGTTATAAATTAAAATAAATTGTTTAAGAAAATATTTAATCAACGTGCATTCATCAACCTCATCAACCTCATTCTAATTAAAAAATTGACAGAAAGTTGGCAATTTAAAAAAAACGCAGAACTTTCTAGCATTTCTCTAAGAGAAGATGGTTGTAAACAAAAATAAATCGTTTAAACAATTATTTTTCTAATTTCCATTAATGATTACCTCATTGTAAGTTAAACTTCGAAGAAAGTTTGGAAAATTCAGAAAAAAACGCAACTTTGTACCTCTACTCTAAGAAAAAATCGCTATAAACAATAGTAAATTATTTAACCAATTTTTTGAAACATTTTATTATCAGCAGAAAGTAATATTTTATGTATGACAAACAATTTTTACTCAAAGAATCCACAAGAAAATAAGAATTAGCGTCAGAAACTGGTAAAACCCAATTTTTCACTTATGTACAATTCGAGACGCTTAATATTAACGGTACCGTCCAAAATTCACAAAAACCTCTTTTTTTTTAATACATTTTTTCACAAAAAAATACATATCTATTTTTTTTTTATTCAAACAAAGTTGGGGGATCAGAACATGCAAATTAAAAAAAAAGTAGAACCGCCATTGAGGACGAATGAAGTAGAAGAGAACCCCAAATTCAGGTACTCAGAGTCATCTGGTACATTCTCCTCAAACTATAGCAAATTTACCGCTGATGATAAGTTCTAAGAAATGATTCTAAAAATCGATAATATGCCATCTTTTTTTAATACTAAATTTATGTTTATTGCATGCATATTATTAATTTACAGTTTTGAACTGTAATATTCTATTAAAAGTTACAATACTGGTTAAAAAAGGAACATATCTCTAAATCTGGATAAATTTTTCGATAATTTAGGTTCTTCATCAAAGACATCTAAGAGTAGTCATTTTTCCGAAGCTGGTACCGATCTTAAATGCAATCTTTAATGTGATGTAATCGTCATATAATTATTTTAAGATTGGTATATAATATGTTTGGTATTGGTTCAATATTTTTCCCTGTCTGCAGTACCGCCATCTGGAGGTGGTGGTCATCAGTAAAAACCTCTTTCCAGTTCTAGCTTCACTGTTTACACATCTGGATTGACAGTAGAATCAGTGATTTTGTCAAGTGTTTCAATAAAAATTTACCATTTTCCTCTTATCAATGATGGACCTGAATATTAACAACGTCTTTCTTCCAATCCAAGATTGATACTCCAGATATCAGTCTTTCCTCATTTCCAAGGACATCTACTCACTGTTCCAATAGCCACGCCACTCTCACGTGAACGCATTCTCAACTGCGTAAT
This sequence comes from Andricus grossulariae, assembly GCA_011634705.1. Classification (NCBI taxonomy): domain Eukaryota; kingdom Metazoa; phylum Arthropoda; class Insecta; order Hymenoptera; family Cynipidae; genus Andricus; species Andricus grossulariae. The sequence goes on from JAABKJ010075445.1 coordinate 37,425,982, forward strand.
TTGTTTCTCCAAATATAAACTTCGGCATATGAGTTTGTGACGCATGCAGAGAAATCAGCAAAATAGTATTCGTCGTGTACTTTCAAGATTGATGAAATGAATAGTCGCTGCTGGTGCAATCCAAGATTAGAAGAAAAACAAGAAAAAGAAGCTTGGCCAAAACTCCAGTCTGAAAACCATCAGAGGCGCAAAAATGATTCTCAGAAGCCTGCCAGACAGCATCAGCAAAAGAGTGCAAGCAACATTCTTGCTGGTGACCAATCACAAATTGATGATCGATTGAGGATTACTTCGTGTGCTTGTGAGTATCCCGAATTGGGAGGAAAAATGTCGAGGAGGAAGAATTATCCTGGGAAGGATCCTTCTGCAATTATTAACGAGAATGTAGTCACTTTTGATGACGAAAGTGGTTCAAGGATCAAAGCTAAGAAGTATTTGAAGAGGTCGAAGAGGTCGAATCTTATTCGGATTAATATTCAACAGGCGTTAGAGGTGATTACTCTTTCATTAAATTATATAAATACACTACTGATTTATCAGGGCATGTCCTGATTTGTTATCATACTGTCCTGATTTTCATGCCCGAAAACGAAAATTCGCTATTTTTATCTCAATTTTGTTCACAATTTCTGAGGGCGCTCTCTGTTCAATACAATTTCAAAAACTTGAGATGTGCGGGATTTCACTAATATTCAAAAAGAAGGGACAAGATCGAATTAGGTATTTTCAATTAACCACCAGCTAACTTCACTTCGTTGAGTACTGAGGGGGGAAACAGTGAACCAGAGGCATGGGACTAAATATTTTGTTAATATCTTCATAAAAACTAATTTTTTGTATATAAGAGTATCCACAAATTAGTTTTTATTTTTTAAGAACTATTTAGTGAAATAATAAAGTGATAATAATTATTACTTATTAAGAAGATATTACAAAAATAAAGTTTTGTTCCGTGCATTTGGTGTCATTGTTTACCTCAGTACTCTGCAGTGAAGTCAGTTGTCGATGAAATGAAAATCCTTAATTGCCTAAAAAAAAATTGGAATTTTTGAAAAGTAATCAAAATAATTGACGTATTGTACAGATTGTACTCAATTATTTAAATAAAAGTGTTGACCTCGAAAAAGTCATTTGTATAATTTATAAATATAGAGAATGAACATACATAGAATTTTGTTTGAAACAAAAAGGTTAATCTTTTTGGTTAAAAAATTGGTTTGAAAAACTTTGTTTGAAAATTCATATTTTCGGATTGAAAATTCAATTGTTTTGTGGAAAATTCATCCTTTTGGCATGAAAATGACCCCAAAAACATATGTAAAAGGTTTTTGAAGTTTGTGGAACGGCTTTTCCTGTGTTTGACCTTGAAATGACCTTGGACCTGAAGCGTTGGAGGTAAATGGACCTCCGACCACAAAGATTAATTTTCCACGAAAGAGACGAATTTTCATTAAAATACACGAATTTTCAATAAAATGGTTGATTTTTAACTAAAAAAGATCAATTTTCATTAAAAAATAAAACAGTTAAATTTTCATTTAATTATTTTAAAAAAAAACTAAATTTCACCAAAATAGTTAAACTTTTAAACGAAATATTTTTTTTTTGTAAATTGAACAATATTTTTAAAGTCATCTTTTCTAGTTAAAAGTTCACCTGTCTTGTTGAAAATTCGTCTTTTTGGCTTGTAAATTTAAGTTTTTTTTTTAATTAATTTTTTGAAATGGAATTTTAACTATTTATTAAATTAAATTTAAATAAATTAAATTAATATTGTTGGTTGAAAATTCATTTTTTTTTTTGAAAATTCAACAATTTTGTAAAAAGGCCATCCTTTTTGGATAGAAATTCAACTAATTTGTTGAAAATTCATCTTTTTGGATTGTCAATTGAACTAAGTTGTAGAAAATTCCTTTTTTTGGAAATTCATTACTTTAACCATAAAAATTAACTTTTAATTTTATTAAATTATAAATTAAATTAACTTTAATTTTTTATCAAATGGTTGATTTGAAAAAAAAACGATCAATTTTCAATTAACAATGGTATAGTTCAATTTTTATTCAATTCATTAAAAAAAAAAACTAATTTTCACCAAAATAGTTACATTTTCAAGCAAAGAGATGAATCTTTGAAGCGCTATTTAACGGCTGGTAAACTCTACTATTGCTTGACCCTCAGCGTGCAGCCATCTTGCCATCTGACGTCACAACCTGAAATCCTTAATCAGAAAAAACGAAAGCAAAAAAGTGGCAACGCAATTTGCATTTTAGTTTCAACTTTGATTTCAATAACTAAAAATTGAAAAAAATTCCGCTATAAAGTTCGAATTTTCCAATGTCAATAACCGGGCATTTTTTCTCCAATTAAAGCCGCCACCCAGAATATATAAATTGTTCAAATAAAAATTATTTTCTGATTTATTATATAATCCACATTTTCATCAAAAATTGTGCCAAAACGACTAATTTTTGGCTCACAATAAATTAATTTCCGGGAGAATGAATTTTATTTATGACTACTGAATATCAACACGAATAGAGAAAAAAGACACAAAAAAAAGGAGACTACCCAAAACATAACCTGAAAATCTCCTCAGGTTTATTACGCAAGAGCGAGTAATTACGAAATAACTAAAGAAGATTATTCCGCAAAAGAAGAAAAAGAAATAAAATTTTTTTTAATCTCCAAATTCAAAATCGATTATCGGCGTTTGTTTGTTTCGATAGTGCCGGGATCGATTTAAATCGACGCGCGCGTCGACCACCATGCACACACCGTGCACATACGGCGGGCGGCCTCCATTACATGCATCCAGCTAGTCGCGTGTGTTTTCCCGCCAAGTTGCGGCGAGGCGTGCAGATTTTTAGGCGCCAAGAGATTACTTCCCAGGAGATTATTTGTTATTCCACCCTCTAGTGTATCGCCACCCTCTATTCCTTCGTTTGTGCGTGTTTTTCGAGCGAAATTAGAAAAGCAGCGGCCGGAATCCGCGAACTGGGATGTGCCGTGAATGTTGTTTCTAGACACGTTGAACTTCTAGCGATTACAATAGCGATTTGCGGCGTACTTTTTGGATCTTATGGCTGATCCCGAATAGCCGGCAAAATGTTACGTGTTCAGACGGTATCAGCAGCTGTGCATTGTTCTGAGACACCAAAATCCTCTTCGAGTCACTCCGGTTTGGGTAAGTAGGTTAACACGATTTCCGCTTTGTAACACATTTGTTATTGTGTTGCCCGAAATTCGCCGAAAAACAATATCCTTCCCTGCTAGGGTCTGTGTTTTGCAGGCCCTGCACCTCTTATTTCGCGAGATTAACCGAGTGCGGGGTAATTTTCGGGTATTTTCACGTGAAATCTAACACGAGGTGTCGAATCTTTTTCATTTCTAGGTGTATATTTAGAATTCGTGCTATGACTCCGGCATTGCTCAATTATTCTAATTTTACTGTAAACACATTGCCGTGGATTTGTTTGTTACCAACGATTTTTCTCTGGGGGTGCTTTTCAGAATATTTTTCAAGAGGCTTTTCTGTGCTTTTTCGTTTTCCGGGGGGCATTTTCGTTTTGGGGTGTGGGTCAAATGCAATATGGTAGTTCAGAGTACTTTGATCTATGCGGGATCTAATCGATGAACTTTTTAGGTTTGGACTACTTAATTTTAGATGGAGTCTATTTATTCAGTCGTTTTTTATCGTTTCTTTTATTGAATCTTTATTTTACGTAACATTTATTTATATTATTTTGATATTTTCTTTTCTTTTGTGTGACTAGAAAGTCGAAAAGCATTTTTGGAGTAAACAGAATTGTTAGGATTGTCTCTGAAGTTGAGAGGAATAGTCAATTCAAAGCATTTAGAGTTGTAGATTATTTAAATTTGAGAACAATCCGAAATCGAATAATATAGTGGGCAATTAATTATATTTTTTTAAGCAAAATTGCCAGTATCCTAACCTATTATTTTTAAAGTATTACAAATGAACTTCAGTGTTTATTTAATTTATTTATGATCTTTTCTGTTGAAAATTCGTTTTTTGGGGTGAAAATTGACCTCTTTTAGTAGAAATTTAATTTTTTTATAATTAAAAATGCAACAATTACTCTGTTTTGGTTGAAAATTATTTATTTTTCCAAATAAAATTTCTTCTTTCACTTGAAAATATCACTATTCTATTTTGTTTTAAATTTATATTTTCTTTTAAAAAGTGGTTAAATATCCATCTATTTTGTTGAAAATTTGTCTTTTTTTTATAGCAAATTAATATTTCTTGAAAATTTAACTATTTTCTTGAAAATGCGTTGATTTTTTGGTTGAAAATTAATTTTTTAGTTGGAAATTCGTTGATTTTTTGGTTGAAAATTGACCTTGTAGTAGAAATTTTATTTTTTTATAATTAAAAATGCAGCTGTTTTTGTTACAATTAATCTGTTTTGGTTTAGGATTCAACTTTTTGATTGAAAATTAATTTTTTTTTTTCAAATAAAATTTCTTCTTTCATTTGAAAATATTACTATTCCATTTATCTTTTTTGGTTGAAAATTCAACTATTTATAGAAAATATATAATTATTTTGTAATGAACTTTCAACTGAAATTGTTCATCTTCATTCAAAAAAATAAATTTTTAACCAAATAGTCAAATTTTCAACCAAAAAAGTTATATTGTTACAAGAAAAAAAAAATTTCCAACCAAAAATAGAATGGTTTAATTTGAAGTTAGAGTAATAAGTTTTTAAACAATTAAAATAAATTTTCAAAAAAAGAAGAAGTCGACGAAAAATTGAATAGTTAAATTTTTAGTTGAAAAACTTAATTTTCAAAAGAAATAAAACTATTTTTTAACTAAAAGAATGAAATTTCTAACGAGAAAGAATAATTTTAAACAAAATATATGAATTCTCAACGTAATATTTTATTTTTTGATAGAATTTTCAACCGTATAGTCGAATTTTCAACCAAAATGGTTATATTGCTACAAACAAACATTTCAAAAAAATAGATGAATTTTCAACTAAAGAAGATACATTTCTAAAAAAAATAGAATAGTTTAATTTTAAGTTAAAGGAATAAGTTTTTAAGCAAATAAAATCAATTACAGTATAATTTAAAAAAATATACATGATTTTTCAAACAAATATTTTCATTTTTAATGAAATTTTTAGCCATAAAATGTTACTTTTCTACCAAGAAAGACCAATTTTCAACAAAATAGATGAATTTTCAATTAAAAAAGATCAATTTTCAACAAAAAATAGAATAGTTAAATTTTTAGTGAGAGTAATAAATTATTAAACAAATAAAATATATTTACAGCGAAATAATTCAATTTTCAACCAAACAGATGAATTTTCTACCAATAAGATTGAATGTCTATGAAAAAAAAATCTTCGACAAAAAATCAAGTTAAATTTTCAGTTAAGAAATAGATTTTTAATAAAAGCACTAATTTTCAACAAAAGAGAAATTAATTTTCAATTTGAAAAAAAAAAATAATTTTCTACCAAAAGAGGATAATCTTTAACGAAATACATAGATTTTCACCCAAATATTTTGATTTTGAATGGAATTTTCAACCTGGTAGTTGAATATTCAACCAAGAAGGTGAATTAGTCACCAAGTTTAAACAATATACAGAAATTTTCAAACAAATATGTAGTTGAATTTTTAACTGAAGAAGATTAATGTTCAAACAGATATGATACAGTTAAATTTTTAGATGAAAAATTAATTTTCAATGAAAAAAAAACTAATTTTGAACCAAAAAAAAATTAATTTTCTACCAAAAAAGAAATAATTTTTAATAAAGTACATGAATTTTCAATTAGATAGTTGAATTTTTAACTAAAGAAGATAACTGTTTAACCAAACATGGAATAGCTAAATTTTCAGTTGAAAAAATAATTTTGAACAATGTTAACAAAATAGTTGAATTTTGAAAAAAAAAAAATTTCAACTCCAATGATGAATTATGAACAAACAAAATGAGTTTTTAACAAAGATTAAATTGAAAGATTTCAATTGTTATTCATAAATCAAAAATTGTTTTGAAATGTATTTTAAATATTCTCTCAATATTATTATTCTTTAAAATAAAAAATCATTAAAACTTTTTCAGTAATCTTAAGAAAATTTTTGTATTATATTGTAATCTCTCAAAATCTTTGAATAGCTTCAAGACTTTATTTCAAAATATTAAAAAATCTACATTTTGTTTCGAAATTTTTGTAATGTTTTCAAACTTTCCAAATTTTTAAATCCTCGTAAATTGAAAAATCACTTAAAATGATCCAAATTATTTTCTGATAATTTTGGATGTCTTTTTAAATATTTTTTAATATTCTGTTAAAATTAATTTTTCAAAATAGAAAGTCATTTAAAATTTTCCCAGGTATCTTAAGAAAATTTGTTTACTACAGTAAAACCTTGATTCCCTTTAATTTATACTTGCATGCATAAATCGTATGACAGTTATAAATATAACCTAATCTAATCAGAAAGTGTTATAATACTGAAAAAAAATGGGATGTAAGATTCTAATAATGCTTAGACAAAAAATATCAGTAATTTTTCATGTAAATTACAGAAATATAATATGTAAGTTACCTCGGACCGTTTAAAATTACATGCACACAACTTGCTAATTTCTCCATGCCTCATGTAAAAATAACATTCACAAATGTAGATTTTTTATTCTTCGTAATACTATATAGCTGGTATTTTCTGAACAATTTTACAGAGTAGAATTAAAAAATTTTCTTGTTTTGGGGAAGATAAATCGGAGACTTTCTGCGTAAAATACAAACATAATTATTTTCCACTGAGGATTCGTCATGTGGTTTACTTCGTCTTCTAGTGTTTATTTCTTCTTCTTAGTGCCTACTCCTTCTTCTTAGTCCCCTTATTTTTAACTAACAATAAATTGTCAATGCTAATCAAAATAAAACTTTCAAACAGGATTTATAAACTTCTGACATTGTATATGACCCAGATTCAATACGCTACGTTACGTCATTAAAATTTGATTCTCACTTAGTTCTGTTTTGACCCAAAAAAGTTGTACTAAAATGTCGCTTAGTGGCATCAAAATAAGGTGGCATCGGAATAGATCTACCGAAGACGATATTTTTGAAGGACTGTTTCAATACCGAAAACTAGCCTTGAAATTATACTTTTTTTTTACATTGTTCAGGAATTACAAGTTCTAAAATTTTCACTGATGAACAGCTGTGGCGTAATTTGCAGCGCACATCACATGTGATGAGGAGTTTATTGGTTCAAACCCAGCCCGCCAGTGAATTTTTGAGAACATACTTTCTCGCGGTTTTTAATTATTTCGTGAAAAAATCAATATAATTATTACTAAAATAACGAAACATACCTCAAAGCTGACCATTTCACCTGATTCTGTATACGGACTTGAACTTAATTTCATATTGCACAGAGGAGATGGCTTGAATTCAATATAGGGCTCTGATTTGAGCCACCTGGATTTCTAGAAAACTAAAACATGTACTAGGTTGGTAACAGTGGGAACTAAAAGCACTTCAGAGTAGTGAAAAATAATGACAGTTTCACTGTTTCATTCGCTTCACAAAAAGTGTGAGACAGACAAATAAAATATCGGATATCCTGAGTTCATTCCAGGTAAGTCATAAATGTCTATTCGTTATTTCGGGAATGTAGTTTTTCCAATAAATGTTGTATGTAGTAGTGAAGTAGGGTTAGTAGAATAGTATTGCTCGGTACTATCTAATAGTTTCATATTTAGAAAAACAGTTAACTTTTAAACCCTGAAAAAAGAATTTCTGAACAAGAAAGTTATTTTGAATCCAAAAAGGTGAATTTCCAACGGTATGGTTGAATTTTGAACCAAAAATCGAATCGTTTTTTTAATTAAGAATGCAATTTCCAAGAGAAAAAATGAATTATCAACTAGTTCAATTCAAATGAAAAAGAAGTTTTTCAAACAAAATAATTGAACTCTCAACCGCATAGATGAATTTTAAAAAAAGAAGATTAATCTTCTGACCAAAAAGACGAAATTTGAACAAAATTGATGAATTTTTTACCTGATAGTCGAATTTTTAAGTTATAAAGGAACATTTTTTAACGAAAAATTAAATTAGTACATTTTCATATGAAAAATTAGTTTTCAACGACAACAAAGTATAACTTACGACCAAATAGTTGCATTTTAAACTAGAATGATGAATCTTCAACAACAACAAATTATTGGTTTGATTTCATACTCAAAAATGATAATTTTTTCACTAAAAATGTAATAATTAAATTTTTAGTACAAAGAAAAAATAATTTCCAAAGAAAAATGAAACAAATTTTCAGCAAAATAGTTCAATTTTCCACCAAAGAGATGAATCTTTACAAATAGTTCAATCCTCAACCAAAACAGAAGAATTTTCGAACATGCAGTTGCATTTTTAACCAAAAAGGATCAAGTTGAAATCAAACAGATTAATTTTCTATCGAAAATGGAATAGTTATATTTTCATTGAAGAAAACTAATTCTGAAAAAGAAGAATGAATTTACATCAAAATAGTTCAAATTCAAACCAAAGAGTCGAAATTTCAAGCGAAAGTTGAATTTTCAAACATGAACATAATTTTCTACAAAAATGGTGTATTATGAACAAAATACATTCATTTTACAAAAATAGATGAACTTTGAAGCAAATGTGTGAATTTCAAACTGAATAAGAAAAATTCTTAACCAATACTATCAGCAAAATATTTCGTTGACCTAATTAAATTTAATGCTTATGTATATCAAGTAATTTCTTGATTCAACAAACAAATTTTCTTGGGTCAATTATTTTTAAGCAATCAAATTTTTCCCAACCAATTAACAGTTATATAAAATTACTTAATTATTATCATTATTATTATCCCGTTCGTCGAGTTTTATTGTTGCTTACCCCTTCGGGGTAAACGTGACTCACTCGATTATCAAGGGAATTGATCAAGGCGGTATAGGGGTCAAGATCAATGTCAAGGTCAAATTAGCAAACCAATTTGCTGATCAATCTCTCTGGCAATCACCTTTCACTGAGAAAATCCTTTTGGTTGAAATTAGTTTTTTTTTTAATTAAATTTTTAACTGAAAATTTAACTATATTATGTTTGTTTGAATATAAATTCTCCTTCAATTGAAAATTCAATTGTTCGCTTGAAAATTTCTGTATTTTGTTGAAACTTTATATTTTGTGGCAGAATATTAATCTTCTTGGTGACTAATTCACCTTCTTGTATGAAAATTCAAATATTAGGTAAAAAATTTCAATGAAAACTAAAATATTTGGTTGATAATTCATGTATTTTGTTAAAAGGTATTCTTTTTGGGTAGAAAATTAGTTTGTTATTGAAAATTAATTTTTCTTCAGTTGAAACTTAATTTTTCACCCCCCCCCCCCCAGAACTCTTGACGAAGCCTAGTATGTCGACTACTGTTCGCGTTGTAATTTCCTCTGGTCCCATTAAATGGGCCCTGAGGGTCCGTTGCCTGATCCTAGCTAATGCCGAGCACTGGCTTAATACATGCAGGGATGTTTCGAGATCCCTGCCGCTTCTCCTGCACTCCGTCGTGAGGTTACCTCATTTTGTGCATATGATAGTTCAAGTGATTGTGCCCGGTTATGATCCGTACCATTTTCCTTATATCTTTCTTGAATAAACCCAGGATTCCCCTGGCTCTGCCCATCCCATAGATATAACCAAGGATGGATTTCGCCTGACGGCAATTCTGAATTTGTTCCCAGTATTCCCGGTGTTTTGTTCGGATCCAGCTTTTGATAGTCATGCCGATACAACAAGATGCTATTCTCAGTACCGGTTCTGGTTCTGTGTATTCACTTGCTGCACCACGTTTTGCCAACTGGTCCGCCTTTTCGCTGGCTTTGATCCGTGTGTGAACAGGGACCCATATGAGGGCCACATTGTTTCCTTCTGCAAGTTTGTTCAATGCTTTTTTGCATTCCCAAACCAGTTCTGATGTTATGTCTGGTTTCCCTATTGCAGTTAGCGTTGCTTGGCTGTCTGAATAGATCGTAATCTGTCCATCTGCTTTCCACAGATTCCTGCTAGGGATGCAAAGCGGAAAGCTTTAGTAAAGTTAAAGCTACTGCCCCTGAGTCTCACCTCAATAACGGTGAGATCTCTAGAGCATAGTTTAGGCACCAAGATCGCATTCATATCCTTGACGGCTATGCATGTCCTTGGCTGTGCTGCAGATTAATCTGCGTCATGGGGATTCCCGTCTCAACAATTGAAAGGCTGATTCAGAGCATCTAGATTAGGTCGGTAATCGAGAGCCGCAAGGGCTCCGGAAGGTAACACCGATCATGGTGGACTGCCCCCTGAGGAGCCTTTCACCACTGGCGGTGGGTTGGTTTCTGTTTTGTTTTTCATGTTCCATTTAATTGTCCCACGCGAAGCTAGGGAAATTATAAACACCCACTGCAGAGCTCCGCTTGCAGGGGGCGGGTCTACATACTATGGCTGTACCATTACCTCTGGAAGGATCGGTCCTTAGTTTAAGTCCCACTGACTAGAGTCCGTCAGTTCCCCATAGTAGATATACGAGGACTGTTTGATATGTCAGTGACTTTCTGAATTTCCCGTCAACGCCGTCTATGAAAAAACTAATGTTAAATTTTGAGCAAGCTGGGTCATTTAGTTTGTGTTACACAGCCATTGAAAGCAGGGAACCTCGTGAATTTCAACGAAAATGGATAAAAATTCATTTCGTGTACTGATTAAGCATTATTTCTTGCGTAAAAAAACCATCACTGTGGTCGTACCAGCACAAGTGACGCCGAACGTTCAAGTCACCCAAAAGAGGTCCTCACACCAGAAATCGTCGATAAAATCCATAGAATGATATTGGATGATAGGAGAATGAAAGTGCGTGAGTTGACTGAGGCTGTAGGCATCTCAACTGAGCGGGTACATCACTCTTGATTTTTTTTTTAATTTACTTGAATTCTTCTAAGTTCACTCTATTCTATTTAATTCAATGGATTTTTTGGAATTATTGAAAATTGTTTTTCAATTGATCCTTAATTAGAATTTTTTTAATTTTCAAGTGTTTTTCTAATCCGTTTGAATTCTTTGAAATTTACCTTGATTTTTTTTGAAGCCTCATGAATTTATCCTGAAATCTTTTAAATTCTGTCGAATTCTTCTAAATTCACTCAATTCAATAAATTTTTTCATATTTTTGAATTGTTTTCAATTCACTTGATTGTTTTTTAAATTCAACTTGATTTTTCAAAATGAATTTCATCTGATTCTTCTTATTTCCTTTAAATTCCTCTAGATTCACTCAACATTTATTGTAATTGATCGAATTTTTTCAATTTTTAGAATTGTTCCAATTCATTTGTATTCTTTTGAATTCAACTTGAATTATTTTGAAATCACCCGGAATTCTTTTTACTTCTTTGGAATTTTCTTGATTTTTTTTTTAATTTACTTGAATTCTTCTAAGTTCACTCTATTCTATTTAATTCAATGGATTTTTTGGAATCATTGAAAGTTGTTATTCAATTGATCCTTAATTGGAATTGTTTGATTTTTAAGTTTTTTTTCATTTCATTTGAATTCTTTGAAATTTACCTTGAATTTTTTTGAAGTCTTATGAATTTATCCTGTATTTTTCACCCCAGTAGGTCAATATTATTATGAAGAAGCACTAAGGAGAGTAGTAACTAAACAAAAAAAGGAAAAGTATGTACTAAGAAAAGGAAAAGGAAAATTGGCATTGCCAAAATTAAACCTTGTCCAGTTGCCCAGTATATCTGCAATATCTGCCGTCGGATAATTTTAGTTTCCCACCCAATTTTTAATAGCCTCTCCTATAAAGTTGGCAAAATCATAGATAGCACCCAATGCAGGCCTCAGACTCACTTCAGGGATCAAAAATAGTGTAAATAGTCTCACAAATTTTATATATTAGTGTCAAAATAGAGTCATACAATTTTTCAAGTATTAACAATAAACTTCAATGTTTTTTAAAATGTTATTCTTTAGTCTATAAATGATCAAAATTCTTATTTATTTATCGGATGATGAATTAATAGAATCCAATAAGAAAATCCAATTATTTTTGGCCGAAAGTTCAGTATTCTCGATTGAAAAGTCTATTATCAAATTTTTCATTAAGAAATCTTTTTTTTTATTCACAAATTTTATTATTTGGTTTAAATTGTATTATTTTTTTGAAAATTTAACAATTTTATTAAAAAGTCATACTTTTTGGTTTAAATTCAACTGTTTCGATGAAAATTCGTTATTTTGACTTGATAATTGAACAATTTGATTGAAATTTTGTTTCTTTCTTGACTAATTAATTTTGTTTTTATTGAAAATTCAACTACATATTTTGTTCATCTCTTTGGTTTATATATGTATCTTTTTCTATAGAAATTTCTTCTCTTTTGATGAAAAATGCAACTGCCCCGTTATAAATGACCTTTTTCGATGAAAATTCACATTTACGGGTTGAAAATTCAACTGCTTGGTAGAAAATTCGTATTTTCGGCTCAAAAATTAAACAGTTTGACAGAAAGTCTAACTATTTTGTTGAAAATTCGTCTTTCTTGGTTAAATCCAACTGTTTTTTTTTTATTAAATTAAAATGTTTTTTGCTGAAATATCAATCATAACATTTTTCGTTAAAAATACATCTTTTTTGATTGAACATTCAACTCCTTGGTTGAAAGTTGAACTAGTTTCTTAAAAGACTGTTTTTTTATTCAAAGATTCATAATTATAGTTGAAAATGCATTTTTTTTTGGTTACAAATTATTTTTTTTACACTCAAAATTTAATTATTTTGTTGAAAATTCAACTGTTTTGTAGAAAATTCCTATTTTCGGCTCGAAAATCCAACAATTTGGTATAAAATTCAACTATTTGGTACAAAATTAAACTGTTTTATAGAAAATTAATTTTTTTTATTGAAAATTAATGCTCCTTAATAAAAATTTACCTACACCATTTTTGGTTAAGAGTTGATCTTTTTTATTTTAAAAATTCAACTATTTAGATCAAAATGAATCAAATAAAATTTGGACTAACATCACATACATTGTTCAAAATATTTAGTTGAAAAATTTTGTAATTTGTTGAAAATTCGTGTTTGCTGGTAGAAAATTCAACTATTTGGTTGAAAATTCACTAATTTTGTTGAAAATTCATATTTTGTTGAAAATCATTTTTTTCTCGTTAAAAATGCAACTATATTGTTAAAAATTAATCTGGTTCAGTTGAGGATTCAATTATTTTGTTGGAAATTCATCCTTTCTGGTTATATTTAACTGCTTTTTAATTAATGTTAAAATCTTTTTGATTGATATATCAACTATTAAATTTTTCGTTGAAAATTAGTATTTCCAGGTTGAAAATGTCACCGTTTTGTAGAGAATTTCTCTCTTTGGCTTGAAAATTCAACAGTCCTGTAAAAATTCGTTTTTTTTTAAATTGAAAATTAATTTTTTAATTGAAAATTTAACTATTCGATTTTTGGTTTAAAATTGATCTGTTTTAGTTGAAAATTCATGTATTATTTTTAATCGTCTTTTTTTTATAGAAAATTAATCCTTTTGTTTGAAATTTAACAATTTGGTAGAAAATGTATTTTGTTAACAATTTGCCTTTTTTGCTACAAAATCAATTTTTTTGGTTAAAAATGAAACTGTATGGTTGAAAATTAATCTGTTTTAGTTGAGGATTCAAGTATTTTGATGAAAATTTGTCTTTTTTATTTTTGTTGAAATATCAACTATTACATTTTTCGTTAAGAAATAACATTGTTCGGATAAAAATTCAAATACTTATTTGATACATCAACTAATTACTTGAAAATATGACTTCTTCGTTAAAAATTTATTGTTTAGGTTGAATATTTAACTATTAGGTTGAAAATTCTTTAAAAAATTAAAATATTTAGTTGAAAATTCATGCATTTTGTTAAAAACTTGATTTTTAAATTGAAAATTCACATTAAATATTTCATTGAAAAATTATTTTATTTGGTTGAAAATTATTTTTTCACTAAAAAAACTATTCAATTTTAAATTGAAAATTTATCTCTTTCAGGTGACAATTCAACTATTGTTATAATTCGTCTTTTTGGTAGAAAAGTAATATCACTAGCTGAAACGTCATCTTTTCATATTTTTGTCTCTAATGAGCCGAAAAGTGAGATAGTTTGGAATTCTGTTTTTTTAATTGTGAATCTTTTTCATGCTCCTTTTGCATAACATTATTCATGATAAAATAGATTGCTTTTCGATCTTGAGTGTAAAATTTAAATTGTTCTTTAAAAATTTGTATTAAATCTTTGAGGTTTTAAATGAATGGGCCGTGTTTTTTTACCCCCACCCCCCGTTGACGACTAGTGTGGTCTTACAGCCGAAAAGTGACGTAGCCCAAAATTCTCTAAATTGTGATTTTTCACGAAAATAGGGGAATAAATTCTTGATAATAAAATTATTCAATTTAATATAAAACACTTTAAATTCCTAAGGTTTCAAGTCATATTGCATTTGTAACGACAGGGTTGCATTTTTAAACAATCAAGATTTTTCAGTCTAGAAAGAAAAAATCTTAACCAAATAGTTAAATTTTCAAGTAAAAAATATCAATTTACAATCGAAAATTAAATCTTAAGAAATTTGAGGTGACAAAATTAATTTCCAAACAAAAAATAAATATTTTTCAATAAAACAGTCAAGTTTTTAACCAAAAAGTTGAATTTTCAACCAAAATGTTAAATCGTCAAACAAAAAAATTAATTTTTAACAAAGTGAAAAGATGAATTCTTAAAGAATAATATAATAGATATTAATTCGAACAAAAAAACATTTTTATTTTAGATAACAAATAGTTGAATACTCTATCAAAATAGTTGAATCTTCAACCTATGAAAATATATTTTCAACAAAATTGTCAAATTTTCAAACAAAAAAGATTGAAATTAAAAAAAAAACAGGTGAATTTTCTATCCAACAAGACGAATTTTTTATAAGACAGTTGAATTTTCAACAAAAAAGTGCATCTTCAACCAACAAAGATGACTTTTCTAGCAAAAGACGAATTTTTAAACGGTCAAATTAAACTAAGAAAAATGAATTTTTAACAGCAAAGTTGAATCCTCAACCAAATATATGAATTTTTAAACAATAAAGTTGAATCTTAAACAAAATAGTTAAATTTTCAAATAAATTTTTTTTTATCAAAAATGGAATAGTCAAATTTTTATTTTTGAAACCTAATTTTGAATAACAAAACACTGATTTTCAACTAATTGAAATTAACCAAAAAAGACGAATTTTTAAACAAATAGTTGAACTTTAAACTTATGAAGGATAAATTTCTAACCAAAAATGAAATGTAGATGAAAAAACGAATTTTTAGAAAAATAATTTAATGCTTCGCCAAAAAGATAAGTTTCCAAACAATAAAGATGAATCTTAAAGAAAATAGTTAAATTTTCAACAAACAACAATTTTTGAAATCGAAAATGGAATCATACAATTTTTAGTGTAGAAAATTAATTTCCAACAACAAAAAATTAATTTATAACCAGTTACGTTCAACCAAAGAAGACGGATTTTTAACCAAATAGTTGAATCCTGGACCAAGAAGATTTATTTTAAACAAAAATGAATAATTTTCTAACCAAAAAGACGAATTTTCAACAAAAAAAAACGTATTTTCAGCCAGTTGGATTCAACCAAAAAAGACTTATTATTTAAAAAAAAGTTGAATTTTCAACCAGAAATAAAAATTTGAACAAAAAAAAAGTTCATGTCCAAAGTGGTATTTTGCTGTTCAACTACAAAATAGTTAAATTTTCAACCAAAGAGATGAATGTGAAACGAAAATAATTATTCTTAAAATCACAAATTAAAATGAATCTTCAAAGTTTTACCTACTTATTCTAGTCTATGGTCTCTACAATACTGTTATTTGAATTTACCTTTTATTTTTACTTATTTTTAACAATATAGTTATGATAATTACAATATTAATTAATCAATTTGATATACTGTAGACTATCTGAATTTGAATTTACCGCCAAATTATCATAATTTTAGTTGATCGTTTAGGGACATAACAGTCACAGAAATTCGCTAAGAGTGTTTACGGCTCACTAGGAGTGCTGGTGAACTTTCATAAGTGCCCGCGAAATTTAAAGTTAAATTAAGCAATGTGAAGTTTTTTATAGAAAATTATAAAAAACGAGCGAAAAAAAATATGAAACATGGACTATAGTTCAATAAAAAGATGAACTGCAAAGTTAAAAATTATTATCAAGCAGAAAACAAAAGATTTAGTAAAAAGGTCAGTTTTGATCGACAGTAAGTAAGGTAGATTTCATACTGTCCTTCAAAACTTACTTCTCAAATAAATCCATCTTTATCCTTTTTAATAATGCTTTCTGACTTTGGAGGTCAACTTATCATTAAGCTGCAGTCCCTTTTTATATTTTGTTCCACTCATTTTTTATAATTTTCTTCAAAAAACTTTACTTTGTTTAATTTGAGTTCGAAATTCGCGGGCTTATGTGATTTCGCTAGCGCTACCTAGTGAGAGGGAAGCTCGAACTAGGGCTTCAGAGCCCCTTTTCACTCCGTTTCTTGGTTAGGTCGTTGCTCCATCTCCCG
Source organism: Andricus grossulariae (assembly GCA_011634705.1). Taxonomy (NCBI): domain Eukaryota; kingdom Metazoa; phylum Arthropoda; class Insecta; order Hymenoptera; family Cynipidae; genus Andricus; species Andricus grossulariae. Next base: position 37,442,672 of record JAABKJ010075445.1, read on the forward strand.
GCAAATTTAAATTATTAGAAAACAAACAAGTGCGATTTTTGTTGTCTCAAGTATTTTTTCAATTAAAGTATGAAATTAATATTCGCAGAAAGATGTTCCATTTCATAGTTAATTAAATAAACGTGAAACCCTGATGAAATTATAGTTGAAACAAAAAATGGGTTAATAACAAGTATTTTGTCATGCAAATGAACAATTTTATAATTTGTTTATTTTGAAATAAAACATTTAGACCTTTTTTTAGAAAGAAGGCACATTACAACCCCCCCCCCCCCCCTTAAAAAAAAGTTGAGGATTTTTTCTTTTGAGAACTTGGAGATTGAAACGTGGTATTTTAATTTTTGATTTATGAAAATAAGCGATGAGAGGTTTTAGAGAATATACAATCTGCTTAGGCCTTTTTGAAATGAAAAAAGCAACAACAAAAATTATTTTAAAAAAACTTTTTTCATAATTATAGAAATTTAGGACCAGAGCCGCATTTCTTAGTGCTTCTTATTTATCATCCGAAATTTTCAACTCGATGTGGCTATTCGTGTGAAAATAAGTTTACAAATAAAAAAAGTGTTGGTAAGGAAAAAAGCAGGTCACGTGACCCATTCGGCACATGGCCTTAACATGACATTTTTTTCAAGAAATTAATATTTTTGGTTAAAAAAAATTTATTGTGTTTCGTTAATGATTCAACTCTTTGGTTGAAAATAAATTTTTTGATGAAAATTAAACTAACCAAATGGCTGGCTGTGGTAGAGCGCGAGTGGGGACGAAACTGGGAGAGCTTAAGGCTAGACCGTGTATTCTTTAATCATCTGTAATACTCCTATATTGCGCATCGCGTGAGGGCGCAGTCCTATGGAGGCAGGGGTGAGTAAGTAAAATACTCGTGGTAATTTACTTGGTTTTCTAAGGTAATTTACGTCAACAGTTTTCTACATGATTTAAATTACATCTTATTCTGTATATGAGGGCGCCACCTCTGAGGCGGGAAATTGAAAACTTGAGTCAGACAGCGAATCAGAGGGTTTCTACATGTATTTTACTAAGGTACTATATTAGATGGGAATATGGAAGCTGCCATCTTGGTTCCCTGCAAAATTTAAAATCGCTAACTTGATATCGACTTTTTAAGACATGAATTTTAGTCTAGAACCTAATTAAATAGTTATGTGTAACAGAATGGAAGTAAAGTTAGCTGTAATATTTCAAGTTAATAATATTATTACGAAGATAAATGTTCCTAAACTTTGTAATATAATGATCAATTGAAAAGAAAAAATGAAAAATTATTCTACTTACCGATAACACTTAGGTTTTAACTATTATTTCGAAATTTTATGTAATTCGAAATGAATATAAAAATGTATACAAATAGTAAAAAATATATGTTTTTATTGAATTAAAAAAAAAAAATCAAGTTTCTAACCTAACTTTCTTATGGATCTTATTTAGCTTGAACATGCCAGAAAAATGCTAACAGGCAATTCAATGACATATAACCATATGCTTCAGACCCCAGATATTTAAATTATATTGTTTCAGTCATAAATATGAGTACTTCACATAATTTTCAATTACAATATGGTTCGCATTTGTCGTGTCTACAATTTATAATCTATATTAACAGTCTTTATCTTTGTTCTAGTGGAAAAGGATAAAGTATAAATCCATCTTCGCTTCTGTTTTTAAAAGACGGATCACTACAGCAGAGCATTTTTATTAGATTCTGAACTTAATTTTAACTAAAAGACAGGACATGCTTATCGCATTGTTTCCCGCAAACTGTCCAGGAACCAATATGGCGGTTGCATAGTCCTGTCTAATATAGTACCCCAATTTTACATACCTGAGGTATTTTAGCCCGGAGCGTTATTTTGCTTCAGTTCACATTAGTATTTTTTAATTAACAATATAGGCATTAAAAAAAACCTCTTACGAATTCCGATACCAGAAATTCAAAAAAGTGAGGTTATGCACAGTTCTGCAGGTAGGCCATGTTGGCATGTAATTTACTAGATATTTTACCTGTTTTCTACGTAAAATACTTCACTTAGGTATCTTACGTCAAAAACCTCCAGCTACGCGTAACTGCACATCCCTGCATGGAGGTAGATTAGTAGAATAGTGGAACAGTTTGGACCAATGAGGTAACCGATAGAGCTTGTGTAGACACCTCATTGGTCAAAACAGTTACACTATTCTACCACAATGGGACATGGGGACTGCGCCCTGAGAGTCCTCTTGTAAAAAATAGCGTGCAGACATATATTTCTGTCTCACAGACCGAGCAGTAACTTGCTCAGCACTGTTCGTGCGCCGCTAACCATGCTGGTGGTGGTAGAGGGGGCATAGTTGTGACCATGATTGTGATGAAGTGCGCGGGGAATGAGACGTCGGGAGTGGAGCTTAGTTTGGGAACCAGCCATTCGCGGCGCTAGTGTGGCGAACCAGTCACGGACCAGTGCTTCACCGATAAAAAGTATGCTTAATATGGTGAGTCAGAAGACAGGATAAGCGTGGAAAATGAAAGAAATTGTTACTTGCTAGTTTTCCTCCGTAACCAAGAACTGCTGCTAAATCTCGTCGATTTTGAATATTTGCCAAATATGCATTTCACTAGAAATGAATTTTTAAATGTAAAGAATAGTATACTAATTATCTCAGGTAGAAGAAATAAATGAAAAGAATCATTTAAACTTTCCCTATGGTAACATTTTATACTTATTTAATTCTGAGTCAGTAATCCGCCTCTTTTCTAGATCATTTGATTTTTCAAATTGGAAAAATAGAGTATTGAAGAATATAGATATACAATTTTGAAAGCAGGACATACATTAATAAAAAATAAGCAAATAAAAACTTCTTGGTTCTCTAAACTTGTCGGAATTGCAAGACTTTCTCCACTACATAAACGTATATAAAGTTTCGTGGTGACTAGGAGCTTTCAAATTGAAAATTTTTCAAATATACTTTCACAAAAATTAATTCCTAATACTTTCTTTTTTTTTTTAATTTTTTTAATCCCATTTTACTTTGTAATTACATCACCATCTTCGATTTCGCAAATTCAATGAATTGTGCAAATTAAGTTGTACTCGGCAGAGTTTTTGAATTTTTCAAGTGAAAATTTAGTCAGTTACGAGATTTTTTTAGTAGGTATGAAATTTACTGAAAATCAACATTCTTGTGAAGACTATAAAGAAAGTATTATTTCAGAGCTAATTTCAGGTATTGAAATACGACTAAAAAAACTGTCTACAGTCGTACTGTATGCTATCATATATAAGTTATCATATTACAAAAAAGGCCACGAAAAATATGATACCGTAAAAAAAGAGATCTCTGGTTTTTACAGAGAATGTTTGATAATATTTCAAACAGATTCTGATAATAATTATGAGTAATTATGCTGAAGATTTTGTGATAATATATCACTAAAAGTAGCACAATACTTGCATGGACATGGGGAAAAACGTTTTCTTATTTATAAATTAACAGCATATGAATATTCGGGGTGCTCAAACAAAAGCAAGTCCGAATCTCAACGTTCATTTTCCATTTTTATGTTCATGCTTGCGGGTTAAAAATGAACCACCTGGAAGGAGAAATATAAATTGGTATGTTTTTACCGAAAAATTAATTTTTCTCGAAAGAGGCAGATCATAACCCAAGATAACAGACTTATTCATCCCGCTTATTAAGAGGTCCTTAAGCATGCATAATTTATAAAGAGACTGATGATCTATTAGTAGATAGTATGAGCTATTAAAAAAAAACTTATTTAGTTAAAAATATCAACAACAAAAATTTTTTTTAAAGAGTTATAACTCTTGTCCTATGAAGGCTGGAAGATTGTTACATTCTCATCATAATCAGAAGGTATTGGTTTTATGTGAAAAATGACTTTCGTGGATTCCATGAAATATCGACGTTTTGAGGCCCCCTGAGTCAATGTCATTTTTTAGATGACAGTTGCTCCCAGTGGGACCCTGCGGTGGTTGTTAACCTTTAGTTTTTAATTATATACTCTGCTATATATAAGCTGAGTTTTCGAAAATCCTTTGCATAATTATAATATACAAAACTTACATTATCATATTTATCTGTGGTTTTATAAAACTATATTTATTTTATAAATTCCGTTGTAAGATAAAACTAATATATTACACTTATCTCTCGCAACATAAAAATGTCAAGTATTTTACATTTTCTGACTTTATTTATTTTTGTTACAGGTAAGTCTACTGCTCCGGCTGAGGATTAAAATAAAGAGTCATGATTTCTTGTAAGTGGAGAATTTAATTTAAATGTTGCTACAAGATCAACGCTAATTTGAAATATTTATAGAGCATTTTTGAATATTCAAAATAATTGAGATGTTTCTAAGTATTAGAATTTTGAAAGTAAATGAGACTGGATAAGATTATACACAGTACTTATCATATATCTTTCGGATTCGTGCATTGTATTAATTTATAAGCGTTTCAAACAAATTTTAAAAACATTAAAAACTTTCTTATGTGATATTATCGAAATTGTAGTTTCGGCGTGTGTGTTCCTTAATTCTATAGTGCAAAGGTCTACCTGTATGTCCTACATAACAACAATCACAATTTGAGCAGTAAAAAGATTTGATATGATTCTATTGGTCTGAATATAACTTTTATGTTATTGTGACGTAAAATAGTAGCAAGTTTGTCCGTTATTCCCGAGATATATGGAACTACAGTGAATTTTTTGGAGCTATTAGGTTCTTTGTGTCCCCAATTGATTGTAAATACTGTTTATTCTGATTTTGATTAGTCTATTGATCAGATTAATATGGTAAACATTTTGAATGGAAGTTTTTTGAATTGAAGTTTTTTGTGGTATAAATTTCATAGGAGATAGTTTAATAGCTCTATCTATCAGTCCGAAAATCATTCCTTTCTTTTGTGACCAAGGATGTTGTGGTAGGAAATGTAGGCACCTGCCAGACCATGTGGATTTTAGGTACCAATTAGTGAGAAGAGAATCATTATTAGTTCTAGCGACAGATACGTCTAAAAAATTAAATGTACAGTTTTTTTCATTTTCAGAAGTGAATTTAAGATTTGAGTCAAATGAGTCAAAGATTTCTAAAATTTCATGTAGTTTTGATTCTAGAATGATCATAAAAATGTCATCAACGTATATTTTATAAAATGGTATTTCAAAACTTAAGGTTGAAAGACAATCAATTTCAAGAGTATGATTGTCCCCATTCATAACAATGCCTCCGCACATAAATTTTGTAAGATATCATTTTTCCTTTAATTCATAAGCATTATTTTTATAAACCTAACGTTAAAACACACATTTTTTTCAGCAATCATCAAACAATATTTTTCGAATTCCTTTTATTTTTTCTCACTTACACATACATTTTAATGTTGCCGTAAGCTAACATTACAATAAAATAATTTAAAGCTACGAATACTGTCGTTATGTATTTAAAAAAGTCTGTCCGCTGCGTGGGCACATTCTCATTGCCCGCTGCGCGCACGGCCCGCAAGTTTGAGCGCGCCTACGGCGCGCGACTGTTGGCTCCGCGCTCGATGGTATATTCATCTCGCGATGCGCGTTTGGTCTTTGTACTTCTCCCACATTTGTATGCAGACCTTCTAAAATTGAAGATCAAATCATCCACAAATGTAATTTGGTGATTGTGAATTCTCTTTTGTTAAAACTCCTTCGGCTTTAATAAATACATTCTCATCACGTATCTCGTGCTTCGCACTCGATATTGTCCAAAATGCGGACTTTTTTACATTATGCAACACTATCATATCAAATGTATATAACATTTATTTCTGTACCTCGTCCTGGGATTGCTTATATCCTCAGCTATACGGGGAAAAATGGCTAGTCAGTCTGAACATCTAGAGCAGGGCTCACCAGAAGGCAGTCCGTGACTACAAATGCTGACAGTGTCAGTCGCGAGACTAGGTCAAACAGGCCCGGGAACAGGCCCTCATAAATCTTGTCATTCGACTAGTCCCTAATCCTTCACGGTAAATTATAGTTTAAAAAGAAAAAATGAAATGTATTGTGAATTCAAGCAGAAAAAAATCAGACCCTTCGGTGTGACAATGAGCCGCAACGAGCCGTGACCGTAACCCTTTCCAGGATTCCTGGAAACCGAAGAAAAAAGTGATGGCAGTCTTGCACTTGTCGTGTCAGTCAACACCTGCTGAAAGTGGTGAGCCCTGATCTAGAGCAGGCCTGCCCAGATAGGGGAAAAAGATTCTATCACCACATGTTCGAGTTCCACCACCACTTCCCTCTTCTCGGGTCCAGAGGCTTGGGGTGTGGTCGCTCTCGTGAAGTTGAATGAGCAGAGGTCGGTAGTGGTGTTAAAATCCCATCTGGCAAATGATTCTTTTTCCCCTATCTGGGCAGGCCTGATCTAGAGTATCAGACTGACTATATTTGAGTTTTAATTATGGGACAGCCCCCTAGATGGAGTAGCGTACCATCCATGGAGTGTAAAAATTTGACGGTTAGCTTCACTACCTCAGGATTTTTAGCTTGATTATCTCGGAGTGTTAACTTAATCATATCAGAGGGTCAACTTTATGATCTTTTGTCCTTCTTCTACCTACATATATATTCATTAGAGTAAGAGAGACGAGAGACGGAAATTAAATTCATAAATGAAACCTGAAAAGCATGAAAATTGATATAAAGTCCATCAATTTTGAAAGGATCTTTATTATTTTTGAAGAGAAGGATGCTAAGGAAATGTCGTCACTGCACTGAATTAAAACATTAACACTGGAAAATTCAGAAAATAATTTACAGTCAACTTCCTTTTATTCTACAGTTCGCTTATTATACAGTTCACCTTTTCTACATCCCTTATACACGCTTATTCTAATTTGCACAGTTTCGTCATCTCCCACCACGGTCCCTGTACGGGCTTTACGGCCACGCCTGCATCAGTCATGGGAATGCAGACAGCTTTTTCGAGAAAATATTCTAAACGAAAAAGTCATGAATGTACAAATCGTAATATTTCCCATGTGTAGAATGGATTTTCTCAGCCATATTCCATTCTTTTGTTGATTCACGAACATTCAGTGTCACGAAATACAAGCAACTTTCCGAAATTTGAGGTTAGAGTGCCACTAACCACAAATTTCGGACAGTTGACGGATTCGGATTCAGCGACCCCAAAAACATATAGATATGCCGGTGTAGTCCGCCGGGCAGACCACTTTTTTTTGTGTACCGGTGTAATCAGAAACTAACAAAAGAAGAGGAAAAAAGAAAGGAAATAAGTCGAGACATTTATGAAATACTCATAAACAAATATATTATTTAAATCAATATTTTGATACATGTGGTCAATGTTTATAGCCTTCAGGCTGATTTGGATAGATTAACATAAATAGATACAGGGTAGGATGTGAATTTAGATTAAAAAATCGATAGAAAAATATAGACGTCGATAGATCAAGAATACGATGAGATAGAGAAGAGGAAATTCAAAAAGATAGACGAGAGTTTAGATTAACAGAGACAGAAAAGGATTGATAAAGGATAAGATGAGATAAAGAAGATGATATTGAAAAAGATAGACGTGAATTTACGTTGAAAATAGATTTAAAAAAAAAGGTAAACGTTGATAGATGTATGATATGATGAGATAGAGAAGAGGTCATTGAAAAAGGTAGACGTGAATTTAGTTTGACAAAGAAATAGAAAAATATTGGCAGTAAAAAACTTTGAATTATCGAAAATAAAAGTATAAATACTATAAACGTATGTAATACGGTTCTACGTTCGCGAGTAGCCCGCCGGCATGGACAGAAGTAGCCTTGCAGGCAATTGGTTGGCGTTATGTGTTCGTGCGCGTCATGCACGTACGGCTGCGGCTTCAGTGAGCCGTATCGCACAGCAACAGGTGCAAAGCCAACTGCAAACCTATTTTGGACTTGGCGCGCGGCGGCAGGCAAAAGTCGTCGGAAGAAGTCGAACGAACATAGTCGACTTCGAGTCGACTTCAAGAGCGCAAAGTCGAGTGTAAAAAGTCGACTTTCGGACCCTGAAAGTCGACTTTCGATTAAAGTCGAAGTCGACTTTACCAATCCTAGAGGGTACCACTTTATCGATGGTAGTTTAGGAGATATTCGCTTTTTTGTGAACAAAATATCGATTTTGGGTTTCAATGGGAAAACATACTTCACTCTATGACAGGGGTCCGCAGCGAGGAGGAGGCGGAGTGGTGGCAACGAAACACGTGTTAAAAGAGCTGAACTCGAGAAATTTCTCCTCGCTACGGATCCCTGCTCTATGGTATATCTCGTAACTTTATGCTAATGTCCCAGAAGTGACCGAAAGTGGGTAAATTTCATGTTTGAACAACAAATTTAACAGCCAAGTTTAGATGCGTTTCTCACGAAAAGTGGGTTTTCAAAGTTTCAACTTGAAAAGTGCCCCGATGATTCGTTTCTCAACCTAGAGGTTTCCTCTTGTGCTTAAAATGTCGGGAATTATACAGGTACATGTCTACGCTCTTATTTTAAACTTCATATCGGCAAAGTGGTACCTTTTCTGGTGGAATGACACATGTTATTTCCAAAAGATATTCTTTGTTAAGATGACTGCATGAAAAAAATTGACAGTCATTCAACACTAATCCAAATATCAAGCTTTAAGTTTGCAAAATTGTATTTAAGATAATCAATTTATTATTTGAATCTTTACATTATGGTAAATTCTCTGAAAAGAGTTTCAAGATTATTTAAAATTAAACTCAATATTACCATTGCCAATTTTAATAGTCGCATCGAAAAAGTGCGTCTTTTTAACCTTGATACTCTTTGCAGGTAATAGACTCTAGAGAACTTTGTCGAATAAATAAAAAAATACCAGGTAAAAATACTTGTATGTATTATCTCATGAGAACGAAAAATATATAGATTCTTTGGGATATTTGATAGGATTCAGAAAAGTTAACTTCTAGTTTTTCATTTTTTTTTGTTTTTGTTTAATTCTCACTATGCGGTAAATTTAGGATAGTTTTTAAATTTGATTACAATCGAAAGGTAAATATGCATGCACATTAGTTATACATAGGAAAGACTATCAAAGACGCGTGTGTGTGTACCCAACCTCCCTTGGTGGTAAAACTGAATTTCCGAAATAGCCAACAATGTGTACAATTAAACCATACTTTGCGCCAGGAAAGAGACAAATATTATTCTGTGCAATTTTATAAAAGAAGAAAAAAATTAATAGATTTAATGCTTGCACGATGATTCATTATAATGAATTTAAAAGAAGTTTTTCGGGTTTCAATCGTGTGCAAAACCACGAAACTTGCCGACGTTTCGTGAACATTGCAGTTCACTTCTTCAGGCCTGAAGAAGTGAACTGCAATGTTCATGAAACGTCGGCAAGTTTCGTGGTTTTGCACACGATTGAAACCCGAAAAACCTCATTTAAATTTATTATAAGAAAAAAATGGATAACAGATGTTTTTGAAGAAAAAACTAACAGTTATAAAGTATGTACATTGTATATAATATGGCATTAAGACGCTCATACTAACGTAAGAACAGGATTTTCATAATTCTGACTTTTTTTTACAGAATTTATACAATCTACTAGCTCAAGCATCAATTTTTAAGTATCATTACTCGCAATGTACAGAAATAAAATAATTTGGGTTCACATGACACTCGTCCCATAATTATTCCAAGAAATTTTTCAATATCTGATAGTCTTCCGACTATCACATAATGGGGCGAGTGTCATGTCCAAATAATTTATGGTGCAGTAGCTTTTATAGAGCTGCCGCACAATGGGCTATTTTGCAAAATTTACTTTCAAAACCTAATATTTCTAGAACGAATTGGCCAAAGTGGATGTTCCTTAAACGAGGTAGAAGCTTATTTAATGAGCAATCAGGGGAAATTATAGAGAAAAGTTTTTCAGAATCTCCCGGTCTGGGAAATGCGGGAAAAGACCGTCATTTTTTTACAAAGTTTACAAAATTAAACTGAAACTAGAAAAACAAAAGTATTCTTTTAGTGTAAGACACCATATTTTATAGATTCTTCAATGCTAAATTTAAATCTTCAAGGAAAAATAGTATAGCACATTTGCTTTCCGAGAAAACACCGGTTCAAGATGAAAAATCCAATATGGAGAGACACAAATCGGAAACACGACGATAACTTGACGAAGTTGATTATATTTAGGTTTTCCAGCTCGCTGTATCCAAATCTGACGTCAGAGCTTCGCTCGCAAGTTTGAGCGCGCCTAGGGCGCGCGACTGTTGGTTCTCGCACTCGAGAATATATTTATCTCACGCTTCGCGCTCGATAATGTATTTATCTCGCGCTACGCGCTCGGTCTTTGGATTTTTATATATATATATATATGACCGGAAAGAAGGTATACCGTTATCAATGTTTTTATATCAGTAGAAAAAATATGTATAACCAAACTAGAATGAATATCAAGACTACCAAAATCTACATAAAAATGCACATATGACATTCACACCGACTTCTTTTCTCGAATAAAGACCTTTTCACCTGAAACTAGTTTCATCAAATGAGCAAGCAGTTTGAATCTTAAAGTTTTCGACCCTGGATTGAATTTATATTACCAGAATTAAACGTCGCATATGATCATATTACGAACCCCCCGTTCAACGTCTTCGACGTTGTTAGTCAACTTGATTTTTTTTATTCGTTTGTATTCTTGGCTATTCAATATTCAGTGATGCATGCAATACGCGCATTCGTATTTCGTGGCACCGATTCGCGTAATATAGTCACCCTCATTTATGCAGCGATACAGTTCCGCCTTTCCTGATATACATCCCTATAGATCTCGCGTGATAATCGAGTTCGCATTTTTATTACAGTGTCCTCAAGACCGAAGAAAGCCATTATGGAAGAAATGGGATTCGGAGAAGTTAGTTCCTGGATGTCGCTCTCAATGTCACTGGTACCTTTTCGTATAAGAAATCATGATAGGGGGAGAAAAACCTTCTTTACCCCTTCGTCAGAGAAGGTTTCTCGACACTGCATTCAAACGCGATTGAAATAACATCCGTGCCAATATGGCAAATTCGCAGCCACCTATCGATAGGTTGCATGTGTCTGGATGATCTGGCAGTCGTGATCCTCCCTTGGCAGGAATTCGATACAATGCTAATTAAAGAAGGGGTTATTCCCAAGCCAACGAGCACGAAAGGAAATTTGTAACACGCGTGGAATACAATGAAATCGTTTACGAGCGCAATATACCACCGGTATTGAAAAGGGGTCCTTACCAATGTGCTGGGTATCCTTTAAATTTCTTCTTTGCTTCTTTCGAAACGTTTCAGATTCAGAGGCACAATACTGTTTCGGGCGCGAGCCCACTTTCATGAAGAACCGTAACGGATCTCGGTATCCACCACTTTGCACCTGAACCAAGTCGAGCCAATTTCCCGGCAATTATTAGAAAATATTATTCTTGCATAATGCATTTCAGATGCTGCGAGACCTTTCAAGAAACATCGTGAGAGTTGAACAGAGAAAATATGGCGAGTAACATTGTAGCATGTTCTTTATTCAATTCTCTCAAAATGTCAGTAGCTGTTGTGTGCATTTTACATGCACACAACAACATTGCACAAGTGATATTTATCAGGAATAGCATTTAGGTCGTTTATAGGGGCATGAAAAATACAAGAGGGGTTTTATTTTGAATGGGAAGCTTTTCTTTTCACACTCTAACTTCATATTAAAGTCGTTTCGGTGTGAAAATACCCAATAAGTTCATAAACCATTGGCTGGCTCTTTTAGCATCAAATTTCTTTTCGAAGTACCAATCTCAGCCGAATATTGTACTCGTATGTCGATTCAATCGTCTCCAAAGAAAGGAATAGAAGAGAAAGCTACTTTGAGGTTCAACATACAATGACTGATTTTTGCCGGTGTAGGCGCCTCAGACCCATTATCGTGCGAGAAAGCAACGAAAAATAAGGGTGACACAGTGCAAGGTAGTCTCGAATCTCGAGCCAAGCAGACAAGCAAACTTCTCCGTCCTTCTCTTATGTGTTCTCTTCCTCTCTTTATATAAAAGCCAAGTATGTATGTATGGTATAAAGTGTCAGAAACACGTATCACTTCGGTGCTCTCGCACTCGGCAGCTACTTTAAAGATGTCACCGTTTGCAAAATTGGACAGGATAAGCAACATCCACTTCGCAATCGGATGCTGGTGTCACTGTTGCCAAAATAACTCCTACAATTCACTTCCTTTAAGGATTTTTCTCAAAATAAACTTTGTACGAAACTTCCATTTTGATAGTAGACATTAATGTTTTTTCTTCTATTCTGGTCTATTCCTAATTTTTCCCTGTGATAAAGGCGCTACTCGGTATGTTTTATATTATATAATATGAAAAAAGGTATATCCTATTCTATTATAACGACAGAAGACAGAAGGATCATTATTTGTTCGTTTTATTTAATATTGTGGGCATAGAGTGTGTTCTATTCTCTATAACGATTAGTTAGATTATATATGATTTGATCTCTATATATTCCATGTTTTCTCCAAATGATTCTTATTATACTTTCTACAAATCGCCAAAATTCTACTACACCTAATATTTATTTTGTGGGCATTCATGAAAACAAATAAAAACTTGTTCTAATTTTTTTTAATTATCGTTTGACCTATTTATTATTTTTTCGAAATAGCATTTGCACTGATTTTTATTATTTCGAATTACCACTGTAGGTAACTTTCATTTTAAATTGCCATTAATCATCCTTGTTGCTTATCCGACTTGACCTTTGTCATATTGCTTCATAGAGGAAGCTTTATAACGATGAAAATTTTCGAATTTTTTTTTTTATATATTCTTGACATAATTCGACCTGAGGAGTCCAAAAATGAAGTTTTAAAAAATGATCTTGTGTGTTTCTGCGGGTTAGTCTATTACAAGAAATTGCATCTTTAAGCATTTTTTAAGTTCTTAATTTTTTATTTATGAGTACAACTTTTTGTAAATATTAGGAATATAGCAACATAATAAATGCCAAATTGGTTCATTTTTACCAAATGAATCGATTGATGAATTTAGAAACACTTTATACCCAAATAAAGTTATGATATGTACAGATTTACAAATTCTGTTACCGTTTGTAAGAGAAACAATTTCCTAATTTTGGGAATATAGCAATATTGTGAGTACTAAATCTATTGTTACAATAAAAAAAATTGATTTATGTTTTTAACAGGCCTGTATGATCAAATAAAATTACGATATACACAGATTTGTCACTTTGCTGAACGTTTATAAAAGAAAAAATTCTCAATTTTGTAAATACACAAATATTTTAACTATTAAATTTATCCTTTTTGATAAAATAAATCTATTGAACTATATAAAAACCTTGTATGACCTATGGACAATTTCATGACCACTGCAGTCGTCATGAAATCATCACAATATTAAAGGTTCACCATATAATGAACGCGCCCTAAACTACTTTTCAGCGTTTTTAGATTCTCATCTCAATGAGAAGGTATTGGTTTTATGTGAAAAATGACTTTCGCGGATTCAATCAAATGTCGACGTGGGTGGCAATCTGGAATTCCAGTGACAGATACGCAATTCAGAAGTCATCAAAACCCATTCAAACGCAAGTGAATGGATTTTTGTTTCTTGGGTAGCCGAAAAAAATGTACCTATTTTTTTAATTTTTCATAGCGTCATTTTGCAACCCTCGAAAAGCTATTGTTGCTTGAATAGGGAAATGTTCGAACTTTCAGTACCTTTTGAAACTATAAATTGGTAGGGAACAATTTTCTTCTCAGTATGTCAAATCGGGAACAAGGAAATGCACGGAAATTTCCATAGAAATGTAGGAAATCAGTCCTTGTCGAAGGAGCCAACTTTTTCTTTTCTAAGATCATCAGGACTTAATTTAGGTACCGAGGATTTTACTTTTGCATGCTAGGACGGTGTCATTTCCACCTTAGTATACCTTGACCGCATTTTGCGTCAAGAAGTTTATTTCCATCTTTGTCGCTCTTACGGTGTTGGGCGCGAGCAGTCTCCATTGCGCACTCGAGGCCTGACATCGCTCTCCAAGACTTCGAGAAACGAACTATATTCGTGATCGAATTCTCGGCTTTGGCCGACTACAACATCCATTGCCAAGGAGAAGAAAAAGGTGGTGAGGTATCAAGACCTGAAAAGGAGCTGCAACGAATGTATCCAAAGTATTCGATTAAAGTAATTGTCGTATTTTTATCTTCAGATAAATTTTCATTCCACGGGCAAAAATTTATTATGATTACTCAGTATTCACGTAATGGTTATTGTGTCCTCTGTGTAGATTTAAAGAGCATAATCTGATTCGGGTTTCATAAATTTAAAAAATTCTTGGGAACAATTTACTGGATTTGACGCTGAGTTAGTTAAACTCAAGATTTTGAAGCGATGATTTTGCTTGAAAAACCTTGGACTTTGAATCCACGTACTTCTTCAATCGTCCAATAAAATAACTTCAAATCAACGTCAGCATCTAAACTTTCAAACGGTTATTATTTGAATGCCGTAGAATTATTTTCTGCACAGACATTTAGAAAAATTTTCTTACTGCGCAATCATTACTTTTCTGTTGAAAAATAATATCTTGTCACAACAGATAGAATTCAGACCTGCAGACTTGGGACTGCACCATGTGGGACACTCCCAATTGTGCGCTTCGAAATTCAGGCCTGCGCAGATGTCCGGAATAAATACAGAAATTAATTTCTATACTCATTTTTTTCAAACACACATAGCCGTTGTAAAAAAATATTCATTGGGATAGGATGCGGATTAAATCAAGCGAATTGTTATTTTCGGCAAGCTTAAAAATGTTTTCAAATATATAGGGAACCACCCTACAGTAGATAATGATTTACAGCAGATAATATTAATTTACTGGAAAACTGATAAAAAACGTTCATTACTTTTGTTAGTATCACTTTTCAGCAAGGAAACTATATTTTCTGATGAAGTTTCATTGAAATTTTATAATTAATTAACGTGTGAGAGCCAAAAATTAATTTTTAACCTGAAAGAAAAAATGTCACCTCTTCTTTATTCATACTTTTTAACTTGATGAAACATTTTTATGGCATGTTTATATATTAGAATCAAAGCTTGAAGTTCAATGAATAATATTTATTGATAAAAAGCGTTCTTTCTGTAAGATTTATAAATATTTCAGGACTTCTTATTGGACATTATATTTTCCAACAGTAAATAACCAACAGTAGATAATCGGAAAGTTACAAAAAATGTCGCTGTCAAAATTGGCAGCTCTGCGACTATCTCGCAGTTTTTTAACTTAAAAGGTTGTGTTTGCTTCTTTGCTTTGATTCGTGAAGTTTTTAAATTCAACTTATTATAAATAATAAACTAAGAAAATAGTGTAAATTATTAGTTCTTAAAAAGCACACAAATTTTAGTTGTGTTTTAAAGGGTCTTTCGGAAAAGATTTCATTTTTAGGATTAAGGTACAGTAAAAATTTCTCTCATTGCAAGTTTATAGAATAAATGGTATAAAAATTAAACATCTCGTATCAATCGTACTAATCTCACGGAATATCAGAGATAAAAAAATGTCAATAATTTAAACTTTTGTGAATTTTGCAAAATAATCATAGTTTCAACTATTATTTCCTCAATCAATTGATTTTAATTGTAAGTATACTAATGATAAATTATAATTAGCTAGAATTGAATGTGTAAGTTTTATTTACAAGGATAATCTTTCTTTATTTTTGGAAACTGATGCAGTTAAATGCAGTTGAATTTTTTCCTATCTACTGTAGGGTGGTTTCCCCTATTTTTTATTATTGTACTTACCAATGGAATTCATTACCAAGTATAAAACAAGAAAATGATCGATTTTCATATTTTCCAATCAGAAATAAAATTGTAGTTAACAGTGTAAGCAATGTGTATTCTTTTTCCTCATTATAGTTGAAAATTCTGATTACGTGGATTGCACAAGCCTCAATTTTATCTTTCTCAGTTTATCTTTTATATTTATAAATTGTGTTTGTATTTGATAAGCCCGTTTGGAAGAAAAAAATTATTATTTACTAAGTTCGTTATTGAAGTTAATCTGAATACCCAAGAATATTTACATAAAATAAACTATCAACAATTTTTTCTTATTACTTACACCTACTAAAATTAGGTTTAGTTATTTCATTGTTTTGCCGTTTGTTTTAGTGAATTTGTAATTTCTAAAAGAAATGGTATTACTGAAAAGTTAGACAAGAAAGGTTTGAAGTTTGTTCTTAAATGACATATCTTTCTCTAGTCGAAGTGAAATATCTGCAGTCATTATTTATAATATTTTTACCTATTGAATATATTATTGTTTAACAAAAAATCCACTCTCTCCCCGTTCATGCTAATTTTGGATTTGAATACCAGAAATAATCCATTCATACTCAATAGACTTTCCACGGTATAAGAAAAGAGTATAAGAGAAATAATTTATTTCTAGGATTTTTTACAAACATTTCTAAATCTTCAAATCTCTATATATGCTTCCATCCTAATTAATTTCTGTTATAGCATACATAGAAATAAATTTCAAACAATTGAGAAAAATAAATGTTAAAAACTTCGTTTTTTTGTTAAAAAATCATTTTTGTGGGTTGATTATTCAACTGATTTATAGAAAATTTATCGTTTTAAGGCCATGTGACGAGTGGGTCACGTGACCCGCTTCCTACCTTACCGACACTTTTTTTATTTGTAAACTTATTTTCACACGAATAGCCACATTGTCATTTTTTAGATGACAGTTGCTCCCAGTGGGACCCTGCGGTGGTTGTTAACCTTTAGTTTTTAATGATATATATGGTAAGATCAACCTCATAGTACTCATATATATATATATATAGAGTTGCGATGCTTATACCCGGAATATTTCGTTAAGCTATTCGTCCTGATTATCGATGCTCTTGGAGGTGCCAAGCTTTCACTGGTTAATAGCCTCAAAATCATCTCTCCGTGTCTACGAAATGCTAAGAGACTTGCGGGGAAGATGCAGAAGGCGGTCGTCTTTGTGTCGCTCCATGTTCTCAGGGCACACTAGATTTTTACTGAAATTTCACCGCGATTTCGCCGGGAGCGGGTGCAATTTTACAGAATGGCACTTGCTCCTGGTGAAATCCCGCGGTTCTTCTTATGACAAACTGTTAACTATATATATATTGTAACAGACGGAATTTAAAAAGAAATTAAATCCCGTGATGTTATATGAAAATTACCTACGGGCGCTGTGAGGAAAGCAAAGAGTCAATATTGGGGTAAAATTCGAGCGTCTATACGAAGTAATAAAAGAATCTGAATTTAAGTTGAAAAAGTCGGATGACTTTCAAATGTATAACACTGGAAAAAAAGTATTATTTCAGGTATTAAATTAGAATCAGAAAAAAACAATCTCGAGTGGTACTAAAAGCATCATTTACCGGTTGAAAGTTAACTGATGATTGTAATATGACTTCAAGTTACTTGTTTCCCTGAAAGGCAAGCGCTTTATGTACGTAAAATGAAATTTTTATGATAATTTAAGAAACAAATGTTGTTGATATCCCGTCGAAGCTTCGCTTATTATTTTTGGAGTTGAGAATACTACCTACTTATAAAATACGATAAAAATGATAAAAATAAGATAACGAAGTTTATTTTCAGTAAGAACTTGAATTTTTCTTTACCTCCTTAACTATGTATTCCTTGGAATTGGTCTCAGATTTAATTAATAAAAAACTTTTCACAAACTTGGCACGTCCAAGACATCGATTTAAATAAGCATCGAATAACACTGGCTCTGTCTAATTTCTGGATGCGTCCACTATTTTTAAAATACTTTTGTTTTATTTAAGTGAAAATGTTGCACAAAAGACCTGAATATCCACATATTAAACATATCGAGATCCACGCATCAATCGATATTTTTCCTAAGTGTTCTCGCATCGCAGTTCGGGTACGCTTCTCGGCTAGGGCAAATGAATTTTAGATCGCTCGACTGAAAATCATTTACAAGCTAACATATACCTACTAGTTTTTCGTTGTATTACTGCATATTTCAAATAGAGTCACGTTTGTATTTAAGACCAATCTATGGTTGAAATTCATTGATTCACTTAATTTAAGTTAAAAATGAAATTCAGTTATTCTAAAAATTCAGATTCTTGCATACGGGGCTCTGCGAGGGCGAACGAGTCCTTTCCCTAGCTGCTCGTGGGAACAACAATGATAAAACCAAACAAAGTTGTATATAGTAAGTGCGGTTGAAAACAATCGAACGTGCAGGGCGCCCGACACTGGGTCGGACAACAATACCGACTACCCTAGAGTTGGGAGAGCTAATCAAGATGGAGTCAATACGATGGACCGGTAACATGTGAATAGTTTTGAGTGGATGGATCGACTGAGGGACGACTTGCAAGACTGCTACGATATCAGTATGCACGGTTACATGGCACGACGAAACCGACGGTATCAGCTGCAAGGTGAATCTCGACTCGGGAAGAGTCTAGATGTCAAGCCATTTCGAGCATCGATAGCACTCGGATGGGTGCCCATCTGCGACGTTCGACCAGGTTGTGTATTCGCTGCTTTTTAATTATTGTCAAGCGGGAAGTTTAACGCCCAGGATGGTTGTGTGCATTCGATGGGTAGGGTTGAATGTTTGCCTTCAAACTCGACTGTCGATGAACCGGTTAAACTCGGGAGGTGGTTTTCTGCAGTTTTACTCTCCCCTGGCCAAACATCAAAGCAAATGCGAGTACTTTTAATAAAGTCGGATGCAGCCGTGGGTTATCATTGGTTGTGAAACTCATACAGATATTTTTATCTGAGTCGAAGTGCCTCAAGGAGTTGCTTCTTATCTAGCAGAAAAAGTGGGGATCTCGAGGTTTAGGTTTATGCACCAAACCCTCCAACTAATATTCTTTTTCAAGGCGTCATACATTTTCTGTCAGTTTCCCATTAGAAAAAAACTGGTAGATCCTGAAAATGGCCGTTCGATCCTGGGTCAGGCTGCACCTGTGGATTGTGGAGACCCCTGTGCTAAGCTCACCTTAGTAGAAGAAGAATTTTCATAGGCCCATACCCAGAGAAGTGAAGTCGTCTAGCGGTATATGTACTCATGCTAAAGTAATTAAATGATACTTTAGCAGTAAGGGTGACCCGTGTATAGACTTTTGTTTCACCGGCCGTAATAGCACGGAACGTTTTTGGAACGTTTCGCGAGAACATTCGGAACGTTCCCGGAATGCGTAAAATGTCTGCCGCTTGGGAACGTGTCACTGGGATCTAAGCCCTACGGTCTGTGGATCGCAAGAGCTTTTTCAAGATCTATCATTAATTTTTCAAAGGATAACTGAGAGAAAATTTGTGACCCCTCGGGGAAAAAATCCCAGTTGGAAGAGCTCAGTTCTGAAATTTGAACGTGGATGACCCTTTTTTTAAGAGTTCCAAGCGGCTCGAATCAGGAAAAAGGATTTTGACAGTTCTGGGTCAAAGCTGAGTAGATCCGACCTATTGGCCTGGGATCGCCAATAGATACAGGATCTACACATGGAGACCCCTGTCCTAAGGGGAACCTTCCGTTAAAGGTAAAAATTGATGTAATTTTTTAGTTTTGAGTACGGCGTAGACAACACTATAATATGATATCCATATTATAAACTGACATCGATTTTGACCTATCTCTTACGGTTTACGCGATATTTATCGAAAATAATAACAATAACGGTAATTTCTATTTTGAACGTTCCAGTGGAATGTTCTCATGCGGCGGACATTTTACACATGGCGGGAACGTTGCGCTGGAACGTTCCAAAGGTTTCCGCGGAACGTTCCGCGTGCTATTAGGGGAGGGAGGTTAAGGTTGTATTCAAGTCCCATCCCCGTACGCATCGTAGAGTCCCGCGGGGCGTCGTCGAGCCATGCTATGTTGAAAAAATTTCACGGGCCCGCATGGTGAACATTTCAGTGAATCAGATATATAAATAAAACTTCCAAAAAATTTCAAAAATAATAGTACCACGAATAATCATTTTATCTTTTCTGTTGCAATGTACATATACATTATGTATATATAATGTATCTAACAATGTACGAATACACTTATATAACTGTATTATATGAACATATTAAGGTATCAATGGGCCTCAAGAGTTGGAATATGTGATAATTACAGTTTTTAATTTTTTACACTAAGATCTCCTAGATTTAAAAATCTTAAAAGTTCACAATAATAGCTATTTTGGTGACTGTTCTATGGTGAAAAACTGATATAGTACTTGAGTTTCATCACACTAAAAAATACAAAAAAAATTTTGAAATTTGTTTTGAGTTTGAATATTTCGTCAAAATTTTTTCGAAACAATAATGCACGTTGAAACTGACCGAAAGAAGTACTGTGAATATTTTCTGATTTTTTCTAACTCATCCAATATGGGGGCTAACGGTTTGAAATTTTGGAACAAATTTTTTGTTGATTGTATGCTTTCAAATGGCTGACTCAACATTGGATTCCCTTAGGGGGCATTTTTCACATGCTTACCGGTTATACCCTTTTTTGCACCTAACAATTTTTTGAACCCATCTTCTCATAATATGCCCTAACTGAAAAAATAATGAATATATTTCTGAGGTCGCGTATAAATATCGGTGCTCTCGCACAACAGGATCATTCGCCAGGCTAGGTAGACTATGTGGGGAAAAAATGGTTCCGTTTTTAGCGCCATCTGTGTCGGGCAGGGAAACTAAGTCATCGT
Organism: Andricus grossulariae; assembly: GCA_011634705.1. Lineage (NCBI taxonomy): Eukaryota > Metazoa > Arthropoda > Insecta > Hymenoptera > Cynipidae > Andricus > Andricus grossulariae. Next base: position 37,463,515 of record JAABKJ010075445.1, read on the forward strand.
CCATGTGTTAGTGCACGTGTACATGTATACATTGTTCGTGTGCGCGCCAGAATTTCCTTATTTTTAGGAAAAGAGAGATAATAAATGCAAAATGAAGCAAATAAATAACGTGAAATCATAAATGATAGCTCATTTTAATTTCAATCGTTATTTAACATTTTTCACTTGCTTTATTTTGCATTTATTTGAAATAAATGCATGAAGCAATTGCATTTGCATGATGCAAATAAAGTACCGTTCTGAGGTTATGATCTCGTACGGCAGGCTTTGCAAAGCTTTTGCATTGCTTCCTCTGCACCCCGCACCCCGAATTCAGAACTGAGCTAACGCCATGTGTGTCGGGCAGTGAACTATTTCTGTACCCCTTAATGCCTCTCGCACTGCGCGCCCTAATTCGTGATTTTGCCGTTTTTGCCCATGGGAGTTGACCTAGCCTGATCATTCGCCAACCGGCAGCCTTAGACGACGCTTCGACGCTCAACGGAATATTCAGCAAGCAACCAACATTCATCGACTGCAGAATATTCGCCAACATATCTACGTGGCATACCGACCCATCTGGGCCGTGCAATATCCATGGTGTAGAGCAGTACCGCTGTCTCACCTAACAAGGAAGCGCACTGCAGCAGCCGTCGACCAGCAGCCCTACTGAGCCGAACCAAGGTGGTTCGAGCTTCTAAACGGTTAGGTGACCGATTCGGGTGTGCAGCAATCTGGACGTAGGTTTGGGAATATTTTCTCGTTTATTTCGCAATAACCACACTCAAAGGAGACCTTCAGAGTTACCGCCTAGCGAGGACCTAGCCCCACACCACACTCGTTTTAGGGGACCTCCAGAGTTGCCGCCTAGCGGGAACCTAGCTCTACACCACCTACACTACTCATTTGTTGTAGAGGACCTCCAGAGTTGCCGCTTAGCGAGGACCTAGGCCCGACCAACGGACACCCAACTCACAGGGGGCCTCCAGAGTTGCCGCCTAGCGGGGACCTAGCCCCACACTACCTACAATACTCATTCGTTGTAGGGGACCTTCGGTGTTGCCGCCCAGCGGGGATCTGGGCTTGACCGGTGGACACACATCGCATATCTGTTTTTGTTTCAGATTAAACAATCGGCCCTCTTCAGGGCCACCAATATTTTTTACGTGGAATAATTCTTTATGTTCGGTAATAAGAGCTGCTGGACCTTGAACCATTCATCTGTTTCCCCCTATTCTCTTTCTTCCGCCAAACTTGTATGCCCCCCCCCCCAACTGCCCTCTTCCTGAACGCGATTGCCATTGAAAGGTAACTAGCTTTCGTCGGAAATCGGTGGACTAAAAATTATAAATGCTTTAGTTAAAACCTCATATTTTTTATTATTCTTCTTCATCAGAATAATATTGCAGCACTGTTATCAGCGATAGATTTTCAGCGGGTGGTTTTATTATTTCTTGATATTGTGCAGGGGCTTGTGCGATAGAGCCGGTGCGTGGGTTATAACAATTTTTTCTCTTTATCTCTGAAACCGCTCAATTAACAAAAAACCTAAGAACATATTTGGAATCAGCGTACCAAAAAACATGGGGTAATCCGCTTCTCTGAGATGGACACATTGAGCCCAAAATTGGCATCCTCCTTTGACGACGTCTTTACGATATCGTTACGACATATTTACGACAACTGTACGACATCCTATGTCCATGTCGTTGAGGTATCTTTACGATATCGCTAAGAAGTCGTACGATCTGACGATGTCTTTAAGATATCGTAGACACCGTAACGACATGGACATAGGATGTCGTAAAGTTGTCGTAAAGATGTCGCAACGATGTCGTAAATACGTCGCCAAATTTTGTGTCCACTGGGATATCTTTAATGATGAAGATAGTTTTCAATTGATTCCTAATAATCCCACCAAAATCCTTCAATATTGAAAGATATAATATTGATACAACGAGTACTAATCTCTCCTTAGCCTATGGCCTTGTTAAAACTCACAAAGCTGACTACCCTCTACGACCAGTTATTTCAACAATAGGTTCTCCAAATAGAAAATTGTAAGAATTATTGAGTCCAATTATTAAAAAATCAATATAAATCTCAAAAACACCAATTAAAAATAGCCATGCTTTCTTCAAGCTAATTGATAATGTAATAACACCTTCAAATCACATATTTGTCTCGTTTGATGCAATAGCTATGTTTCCTAATATCCCCTACGAAAGAGTTTAAATTGCCATACAAAAACATTGGGATTTGATTAGAATTAGTATCAAAATTCCGAAAAAACAATTTCTTAAGGATATAAAATATGTTTTTCATTCAGTATATTTCAAATTTGATCATTATTTTTATACAAAAAAGTTTGGAACTCCCATAGGATCAGTTTTGTCTCCTATTTTAGCTGAAATTGTTATGGAGGATTTAGAGAATGAAGTTTTCCAAAAAATTGATTACATCACTGCCAAGGAGAAAGAAAAGGAGGAAAGGTATCAAGACCTTAAAAGGGAGCTACAACGACTGTACCCAAAATATTTGATACGAGTAATTGTCCTTGTGATAGGTGCTTTTGGAGGTGCGAAACTATCACTGGTTCGTAACCTTATAGCCAAACCCGCGTGCCAAAAGTATGCTACGGCACTTGCGAGATGGATGCAGACAGCTGTCATCCTTGGGTCGCTTCGTGTCCTCAAAACACACGAGTGTTGCCGGCCTGTCGTTGTGATTTCGTCGTTTCTCTGACCACCCATCTCACGGTTGTGAGACGTGGCCATGAATGGAATTTATCGCGGTCGTACTGGGAGCCGTGGTAATTTTTTTTTTAGATGACAGTTGCTCCGAGTGGGACCCTGCGGTGGTTGTTAACCTTTAGTTTTTAATTATATATATGCATAACAAAGAGGTATGGTCATAAGTATTTTCAATTTTTGAGGTTTTATCAGTTGTATGTTGGTTTTTCTGTTTGGATTTCATGAATGAAGTAATGTTTTGGTTCACATGTTGAGTGATGGCATATGTATTTATGTGTATGTGTGTGTACATCTATGTGTAATTTTTATTTTAATAATTTTAAAGTGCAGGTATAATATATGCAATAATTTCAAGTAGTATATTCGGATTTATTGAGTATAAACATGAAATTTAATTGCACTGTGAGAAATTTCTATAGCGATTTTACTATAAATGTAACGAAATCAATATGAAATCCCAAATGCTATTGTTGAACTTGTATATGGCATAGACGTCTTTGACGTAGCTATAAAAACCCTTAACACTCATGGCAAGATTGTACATGTCGTGCCAAAGAAAAGGAGTGTTTGAAATGCGGTCTTGAAGAAAATTTTAGACAATAATGTAGGAACAGACTACCAGTGAAAAGGAAACAGGAAGCTGTATACAAGAAAAGATACGATCAGCAGAAATTTCGAGCTAAGAAAGAGACTAATAATGTAAACCAGGTATCTGAGGATGGCGAGATAGATTATGTCTTTCATATAGAGGACGATATTAAAGTCGAATGTAAAATCGGCAGAGTAAAAGTCAATATGATGCTTGACTCAGTGTGTACGCACAATCTAATCGCCGAAAAAACCTGCGAAGCCATGAAGAATAACCAAGTGCAAATACACAACCGAATGAAAAATCCAAATAAAACCTTTTTGGCATATGGTAGCAGTACTCCATTGAAGTTAAAAGGCTCTTTCAACGCAAAGTTACAAGTAGGAGGAAAGTTTGAGGATGCTATATTTTACGTTGTTATCGGCGGTTCTAAGAACCTTTTGGGCAACATGACTGCAACGTCACTAGGAATACTCAAAATAGGAATTCACATGAACCAAATTTAAGAGGAAGCTTTCCAGAAACTTGAGGATGTCTTGATTGAGATACCCATAGACAATTCTGTCCCAACGGTTTCACAACCCTATCGAAGAATTCCTATAGCTTTGGAAGAAAAAATAGAAGCAAAAATAACGGAATTAGTCTGACAAGAGTTCGGAGCTCCTCTAAATGGATATCACCAATGGTGCCGTCACTGAAAGAGAACGGCGAGGTGCGTATTTGCGTGGACATGAGACGAGCGAATACAGCAATCATGCGTGAAAATCATCCACTTCCAACAATGGATAAATTATTGCCACAGGTGCGAAGTGCAAAATAATTCAGCAAGTTCGATATTCGTGATATTATTGGAGTATGAAGGAGTTGTCAATTTTATTGATGATATATAAATTTATTGAAAAGATACGGAAGTTAGAGATAGATACCAGAAAAGATAAGAAAGAGGAAAGGAATATACAGATCGGAAAAGAAAGGCAAAGGATTGCGATTTGGAAGTGGGCGACAAAGTATATTTTAAAAATACCAATAAGGAGAATAAATTAGGCGTGAATTTCGGACCGTCTACGGACACGGCGGAGAGAAGCAAAGGAGGAGACACAGAAGTCCGAAATGATGAAACAAGACAGATATACAGAAGAAATGTTGTACACCTGAAGAAAATCCAAGGACAGTAGAAAGCCCTCAATAATCGTGAGGAAAAGAAAACTGGGGATGATGATTTGTTTGAAGAAAATGACCCCAATGAGGATAGTTATTGGAAAAAGAATATATAAATTTATTAGAAATAATTTGAGTATTTACAAATTAAAATACAAAATGAGTCTAGGTTTTGATTATTGTAAGAATTGGATGGATATTGAAAAAAAGAACAGAAATTATTTAGCATTTTAGTACTTACAAATGGAAAAAAGAAAATAAGTCTACGTTTTGTTTGTTGTAAAAATCCAAAATAAATTACATGTGGTGGTGCGTTGGCGACCCAATTTATAAATAAACAAATAGGACCACTACAGGTATATTTTGCGAACATTTGTCTTTAGAACACGAAAAACAAGGTTCCATGCATGTAGAATACTTTCAAGTTCAAAAAATTAATAATAGTTTAGAATTGTTGATATGAAAACTTCTTATTAATTAACACTTTGGTTATGAATTTTTATTTGTAACAGAATGACATACCTTGATGATTCGCATGTTCCTTACTCATCTCAAAATTTGTCAAAAAGTCTCTTGTTTTGGGCGGCATCCCTGATGATATTGCTGTGCAATGGGAAAAAAGATTTATGAATTTGAGACGTGAAAAATGTATTTTAGAAATAGTAAGAGCGTAATTCGACTCGTATGTTTTATGTTACGTAAGTCAGTTCCGAATTTCTACATAAATTGTGAAATCAAAGTTTGGGAAATAATGCTTAAAGATGTATACGTTATTTATTGTAAAACTTTTAAATACCTTACGTCACTTTTACCAACATAACCTATTTACAATTGATTACTTCAAACTGGATAAAAAATGATGTACACACCGAAACTATGTTACCTTACTTCAAAATGATGATAAAAATTTAAAACCGTTGTTATATCCGAGAAAATGAGCGTCTTCAAAAGGGTGGTCGCCATTAAAATTCATTTAAATTACCTGAAAATCCCGGATTCTTCCATTTTACTTCCTAAAAAAAATTTCTTCTCGAAAATGTACATATACAACTTCCATATTTTCGTGTTTCAAAAAAATATATCATATTTCGCCTCCGGAACTTGAATATTCGGCAAAGAGCGATCAAAATTAAATCTATTGGGGCATAAAGTTTCAATTGAAAAAGACTATACGACACTGTATACCTTAAACCTATATACCTATCTACCCTATACCTATATACCCATCCACACATCACTACTTTCCAACCGAGCAATCCACGCCTACCCCGAAAGGGAAACGGCCTAATGATATAATAATAATAATAATAATAATAATAATAATAAAGTCGACGATCATCCACCACAAACTGAACCTTCCCAGCAGGGGCCCCTTGTTCATCAACAGGCCAAAATTACGAAATTAAAATAATATAATTTTGGAATGTGATGTTTGAAAATAAGATATTTGAAATCTACACGTTTTTACAATTCCACGTATATGTAATTTGTCTACAAAAATGTTTTATTTGACATCAGGCCATAAATTCAGACACTGAGAAGGATAAATAGGTAAAGTCCAAAATTACATTTTACAGGAGAAACTATCTATGAAAAAATGCAAAAACTTTTAAAATAAACTTTTAGTATATAACTAATCACATAAAACATAAAATATAAGTTTAATCCTCGTCCTTATTTCTCTTAGTAAGAGGAAGAAAAAACAAAATGGGCTTTGCATTGGTATTTCAAATTTAATGCTATTTTTAACAGTGAATGCCCCTTACACTATACCCTGAGTGTCTGAGATTCTCCGACTTTGAAAGTTGTAAATTCACTTCTCAATATATTATAAAGTTCTAGAAAAATGTCTCTTGAAAATTTTTCCTATCTCGCGATATTTTCGAGATTTTTGCGAAAGTACTCTGATGGAAAAAATGTTTACAAGAAAGTACAAAATTTCTACAATTATAATATTTTTTTTAAACATGTACTTTCTTGTAAAAAAGGTACAAAATTTAACAAAAAAATACAATTAAATACAAATAGCTGATTTTTTCTTATATTTTCTTATAATAAAGTAAAAAAATTAACAATAAAGTATAAGTTTCTATGATTCAAAAATTTGTATAACTTTTTATTAATATTTATTTTACTGTATTGTAAAAATCTATAAAGTATTAGGAAAACTGCAGGATTTTAAATTTTTTTGAATTTTGGTGTTTGACATCATAAAAACGCTTCTAATTTTACGTAAATTATTGTAGAAAATGACAAATCTTTACAAACAAATACAAGATTTCACAAAAGTTGAAATATTGGAAAACTGTACTTAAAATTCTGTTGTAAATGCTGGAAGTTTATTGTAGAAATGTGCAAATTTAAAGAAAAAAATATAAGCTTTTATAAGCAATACTTTTCGAATCCGTATCAGCGTTTCGTGTTGTACTTTACTGTCAATTTTTGTAGAAGATTTAATATATCAGTTTCTACAAGAAACTGCAATTTAAAAAAATATTATACTTTTACCAAAAATTTTGCTATTACAATAAATAACAGATCTAGCAGCAATTTCAGTTATGCAACATTTTTTTTACAGTAAGATTTTACCGAGATATCCACATATATGAAGCGTAATTTTAAATCTGAAATATTTTGTAATTTTCAAAATAATGTTATGTAAATTAATTCAGGCCGAAAAATGTATTTTGATGAAAAAAGCCTTATTTAAGTGTATACCAGTTTATTTATAAAAATATTGACATCAAGTGACGCAGTCATCACAGTTACATTAATAATAAGAGCGATGGATTTTAATAAATTATATTAATTGTTAGAAACACACCTAACTTTAGTTCCGTTCGAATTAGGAGTTATTATTTTTAATACAATATCAAACATATTAAAAATCCGATATAAAGCTAGCAACATTCAGCGAAAATTTTAATTATTGTTTTCAATAACCATACTTTTAAGAGAATATTTCAAAAGACTTGAAACAAAAAAAAACAATTTTGATTATTACATAACAATTAAACAATGATTAACTTGGAAAAAATTCGAGTAAGTTTGAGATATATTTAGAAGTTTCTAAATGATTACAAGATAATTCAAAACATGAAAATATTTCAAAACTTTTTTTAAAAAATGTAGATTTTTGAAGATTTCGAGTTTTTCAATTTGCAATTTAGGTTTTAAAACTTTAAATGAAGAAATTTGTATCTTGAAGAGTTCGAAATTTTTAATTTCAATGACCGTGATCAATTCTTTCTCAATTGTTCAATTTTTATTTGCAGTCAAAAAGTTGTTATTTTTCGACCAAGGAAGACAAATATCAAGAACATTGCAAAGATATAATTTTAAATTACATATATGGTGTCCAATCGATTGCTATATACTTGAAAGAAAACTTCAAACGTAAAGTTGTTTGTTGTTTAATAACGATGATTCATTATTATCTTTTAATATTTTACGACCCAAAATCTGTAAATTCCTGTAGATTCTTGTAGTTGCCCTTTTTTGTGAATTCTTGTAGGAAATTAAAACCACAATAAATATTTATAGATTCCTGTAAAAATGGTTTTAGTTTTTTGTACTTTTATGTCAAAATTTTTCCACCCAGGTATGTATAAAATCCTTAAAGATTTTTTTTTTCTCAACAATATAATTTAATGTTGTGATGGAAATCCAAAAAGGGCTGTTAAATAATGTTCTTCTTTCTCTGTTAAGACACCATAAAATTGTATTATTGAGAAAAAAATCAATCTTAAAGGATTTTATAAATATTTTCGCAAAACATCGAAAATAACGCGAGATAGAAAAACATGTTAAGAGACATTTTTTTAGAACTTTTTGAAACAAAAAATTTAATTCCTTTGACCTTTTTCAAATCTTGTGTCGTTTTGAAAAAAATGTGAATTTTAGTTCCCAGACAAAAAAGAATTACCCCTTCTCTCCGAGGCACGCGAACAGGCAGAATCTAGAGAAAAAACGGTGGGATTTTGAATAAATAACCATTGAATGTTTTCAAAAAAATACTTTAAAACTTTTTTCAATTTTTCAACGAATTTCGGAAGAGGACGAGAAATTATATCAGAATCAGAAAGAAAAATATAAATAGATACCTATATCATATCAAAAAATATCACACTTTTAACAAAAATTGCCACCATTTTTTGATAATCTGCGTTTTCAATTTTGCTTCCTCATAAAGGTAGCTTTGTAATGGTAACATTTTCCAAAATTTTTAAATTCATTTAATTAAAACTTTCTGAGTTTAGTAATGTCTAATACAATTTTCTAAGCAATTATCCGGATGTGTGTGTGTGTGTGTGTGTGGATGTCAAACTTTTTTGTGAACACGATAACTTGAAAACGGTTGCAGATAAATTGATGAAATTTGGAGGGCTTATTTTCACCACTATTGATCTTTTTGGTTGGAAATTGATCGATTTTGTTCGAAATTAATTTTTTGTCAAAGATTCATCATTTTAGTTAAAAACTAATTTTTTTGGTCGAAAATTTAACTATTTTGTTGAAAATTCATTTTCTTAGTTGAAAGTTTATTATTTTTGTTGCAAACTCGTCTTCTTGTCGTTTCAAAATTCAATTAGTTTGGTAGAAAATTTATATTTTTGGTTCAAAAACTTTGGATGAATTTTTTCCACTTTATTCACTGAGAAACTTTTCTTGGTTGCACATTCAACTATTTTGTTCAAAATTAATTTTTTTAAGTGACAATTTTCAAAAATTCGTCTTTCGGTAGAAAATTAATCTTCTTGGTTGAAAATGCATCCTTTTGTTTGAAAATTTAACTATTTGGTTAAAAATGCATTTTTTTTGCTTAAAGATTCATTATTTAGGTTAAAAATTAATTTCTTTTTTTGTTAAAAATTTAACTATTTGGTTAAAAGTTCATGTATTTTCTTTAAAAATCGTCCTTTTTGGTAGAAAATTAATCTTCTTGGTTGGAAAGTCATATTTTTGTTTTAAAATTCAACTATTTGGTTAAAAATTCTTTTTTACCCAATTCCTTCTTTTTTCCTTCTTCAATCCCTTCTTCCTTCTCCAAAATCATCTTACGTTATTTGTGGATGACCTCTTATAAAATTATATTTGATTGTTTTCGACAAAAGTCTTTAAGATAAATTTTCAAATGACAATGTTTTTTTGCATGAATATTGCCGAGCTTCTAGGTGTGAGGTTGTTTTCACCTGATAGAAAAATTGATAATGGTCAGAGAAAATGAAAAATGTTCAGGGAAAAGTCAGGGAAAGTTGAAAAAAATTTTAATTGGGATTGTGTAGCAACCCTGATTATAAAGCCTCAGGGAGGTATGAATCGTTCCTCGCAAGAGCACCTTGGGCCCGAATTATAATTTCTGAAATTTATTGGCCCGGTAACACCACGAGACTTGTACCTCGTTCCATGCCGTCACAATATTCATCGACCGACGGTTAAATCATTCGATTTTTCATCACCCTCGCCCCAGCTTATAAGTGCGCCTGTTGCTTACTACCTTATATGGTTTTCTTCCACATTAAACATGCACATTATTCTTTTCAAAGGAGTTGTACGCGTTATTATGATGATTTAATTAAATCCGTAATGCGAACTTTTTTAGCTTGTCTTAAAACACCGCTACTCACCTCGATTTATTCACGTAAACAAGTTGTGGTGAAATAAAGCGATTCAGACATTATCTACTCTTTCATCTGTTTTACGCTGAGAAATTTGTACTGATAATCATCATAATGGAAATTTTAAATGCATGCCTCAACACTAATTAGTGTATATTTTTAATTTGTAATTTTCTGAGTTTGAAGAATAAGTAATGGAATCCCGGTCTTCAAGTCCATGTGTTCGAAAATGACAAAATTCTTAAAATGCAAAGTCATGCTGAAAGCTCTCGTTCATTACAAAGTCAATTTTCAAAAAAAAAATCAAGCAAAATGAATAAATCATTATAAATAACATCTTATATTCGTTTTTCCTAACCTTATTATAAACTTCAGTGAACTTGCAACTAAATCAAATCAATATTTCAATTTATAATTATTATTAAGGAGACCAATAAAACCTTAGATTTCACAATTCTCTGTGATCAATTCCAATCTAAAGAAATTCACCGAATTTAAATATAATTTAGAATATTGATATTACTTTATCGACCAGTGTAATTAATCAATTTCTAAAGGTAAATTGAGCCGATTATCAGGTGAATAATTTTTAGAGAAACTAGAAAAAATCTACCTCAGCCCGAATTTGAACCGGAAACGCCACTATACATGAATGGAGCATTAACCAATTACGCGACCGGGGCCAGAGTAGATCGTTTCTTGTTTTTCCTATTTCCACATGATGATTCGGGTCGGTATCTCTTTAACCTGGTGAACAAAATAACATCAGTATTCTAAATTATATTCAGATTCGGTGAATTTATTCAGATTGGAATTAGTCACTAAAATTTGACGGGTTAAAAAGATGACCCGTGTCATCCTGTGGAAATAGGATAGTGGCGTTCCCGGTTCGAATCCGGGCCGAGGTATATTTTTTCTCATTTCTCAAAAATTATTAGACCAAGTAAACGGTACAATTTAACATCAAAACTAAATTAATTACATAGGACGACTAAATGACATCAATGACGTTACCCGAGTGGTTTAATTTTCTTAGGAATTTCTTGTTTTGAACCAGTCATAATGCCTTATATAAGTCGTGGAATTGCACAATTTTGATTTAGAAAATAAAAATATTGATAATTTTACAATTAAGGAGGTGCAGCTGAAATTGTGAACCCATACAATTTTATTACCGATATAAATGTTTTATTTGAGAAAGATAAGAGTTCTGGTCAGTCTACTCAACTCTCCTTTAATGCAAATGCTTGCAAATTAATTCAAAGAAGATGTTATAATTGCTAAGTGTAAAAAAAATTATGATTACTTTCGGTAATTATTCACTTTGATGACTTTTTCGAATTTTGCAGGAAATGGTTTGAATACTTTAAATCTTTTGGATAATCTTCTTTCTAGTCCAAAGGTAAAATATTAGTCGGGAAGACCAAAAAATTTTTTTTCCCAAGAAAAAAGACAAAAATGATAAACAAACTTTTGTTCCAATAATTCATTTTGTTCATCTTTTCTGTTTGTCAACAGAATTCAATTGATAATGTCAATGTAATGTATGCAGTCAATTTCTCAAGAAATGTAGATTTATTATTGGTTTTTAAAATACTTACGAATTCGAGGGCAATCGTTAAATTAGTTTCCAAACGTTTATAGTTTTTATCTCTATCCATTTTTTATGTTATGTTTGAAAAAGCAGATATAGATAAAAAACCTTGGAAAATAAGAAGAAATTTATTAAATAGAAAGAAATATGAAAAGGTTAAATTTTTTATTTATTTTTGTAGCTTTAAAAATTTTAAATGTTTTATACCATCATTTTTTAATTTTGGAGTTAATTATTTATGTTGCATTCTTTATATTATTTATGAAATGTTAATAGATTTCAAATTATTGTTGCAATAAATTTGAATAATTGTTAAGTAATTTTTATATTCAATGGTTTTTTTATTATTATTATATCATTAAGCCGTTTCCCTTTCGGGGTAGGCGTGAATTGCTCGGTGGTAAAGTAGTGATTTTCGATTATTATGTTCAATTTTTATGACAAAAGTGACTCCTAAAAGTATATATCATTCGAATCAGAATTTCAAGACACATGCAAATCCGTTGAACGTCAGAGAAGTATTTTTGGCAAATTTTTTTTATCCTGGCATACAACACAAGTTACCATTAGCACTAAGTGAAAAGTGCACAATTGTTTACCACCAGAGTCCATTATTTTTATTTATTATTTTATTGTTGCCTTTTATTAAAAGCGCAGAATTGCCAAATTTTATTACGATGAAAGACAATGTTTGAAAATAAAAAAAGTTACATACCCAGCAAGTGGACGTATTAAATTGTTTATAAATATACTCAAAAAAAGAGTCAATGATTATACAATAAAAAAAAATAATTTTATTCAGCTCAAATAATTTAATTAATAATCAGGGAAAGGAAAAATAGTTGATTTTTCATTTATATTTTTTCAATTTATTCAAAACTATACTGATATTAATGATTTCATAAACAAAGCAAGATGTGAAAAGAAGAAGAGGACATGTTTGTAAATCTCCTGATAAAGAACAATTAATTTTTATTTCTTGAATTTTTGAAGCCTGACTTTTTAAAGCGGTCTTTCTTTCCAAAATGAATCCTATTGTTGTGCTTGTCCAAATGGGTTCGGTTTTTATTCTTGCAGATAAATTTGTTTTTAATTTCTATGAATTTTGCCAGTTATTCAAAAAAGCATGCTCAAATTATAACTGACTGTTAATTAAGTCTATTAATAAATATTACGAATATACTGTACCATCAGTTGTGTAAATCAAAGTTTCAAAATAAGTGATTTATTTCATGATAAAAGAGAGCATTTTAATTTCATTTGATTTCTCAATATGATATTTATTTTATATTTAAATATTAGGAAATAATGCTGTTATTAACATTTTGCTACCGCAGTATACAATTTGTAAATATTTCCCCACTTTTAAATAGATAAGAAAATTAAATAATTGACAAAAACTTACAATATCTTAATCAGTACCCGTAAAAAGATAGTTACCTGTACCGATAATAAGAGTTTTGGGAAAGTTTCAAAGGATGTAGATTTTAGAATGATTTATGTAGAACAGAATTTAAAAGATTTTAAGAAAATAACAAAATTTTGTAGGAAAACTGAATTATTCAAAAGGATATTTCAAAGGTTTTAAAGTTTTAAAAAGATGTTAAAATAATTTAAAATCTGAGAAATTTCAAACACTTTTAAACCAAACTACATCTTAGTATTTTGAAACCAAAATTTAGAAGCTTCTTAAGAATTTTAACAAACATTCAATTTTTGAAGAGATTACAAATATTCTAAAACTTAAATAGTTTTCTGAAAATTTATAAAATATTTTTAAATTTCTGAAAAACTTCCTAAAGTCTTAAATATCTTTTTAACCGACTCTAATTTTTCCTAATATTTTGTAAATCCTGTAAAATAAAAAAAATTAATTCCAAATTTTCTAGATTTTTTTTCGACGTATGTGAAATGTTCAAAAATCTTTTTGAACTTTCTCCAAAATCTTAGGAAAATTATATTTATAAAGCTTTAAAAACAAACTGATAAAACGTGATTTCTTTTTATCAAATCTCGAAATATATATTTTTAGATATACTTTTTTATTTTGTATTAAAAATGATTCTAACTGGGAAAAAAATCGTCAGCTTTCAAGAAAGCCATTTTGAAAGAGTTCCTGTGTTCTATTTTTGTTCCATTTGTTTGGGGAATCACATTTCTCGGAAACTCTTCGTTGGTTCTGTGTAGTATAGGTGACAAGACTCGAAGATTTCTCGCGCGCATTCAAAACAAATCCACACTTCGACTTCCAATGTTGTCGAAGAATGTTAAGAAAAAAAAATTATTTTCTTGAAACCTTTCTAAATTCTTCAAAATGTTCCAAAACTTTATTTGAAAATCTTCAAAAGTCTTCAAAAATCTAAATTTTCTTTTAATTTCTAAAAAATCTTCTCAATATTAAAATTATTTTTTAACATATTCAAAACTATGTTTCAAATGAATTCAAATTTTTCCGGAATTTTTTTTTTTAATTGTGTAAATTTATAAAAATTGCCTTAATATCTTCCAGATTTTTGTTGACAATTTTTTAAAAGTTTTTGAAATGTCTTGTAATGTTTGTATTATCTGGAAATCTTTCCAAATCTTTTCACATATTCTCTTCAAAATAATTTTAAAAAATGAAAAAATCATTCTACATTTTCTTAGGAAACTTGAGAAAATTTTGTTATCCTCTTCAAATCTGTTGAATTTCTTAAAAAGCTTTTTTTTCAAGATCTTGAAACCTTGCAACACAACTTTTAAGAAAAAAGACATCTTGTTTTTAGTTGTAAAGCATATAAAGGAAAAGATTTAAGAAAAATCAAAACAAAATGTAAATTTTTAATGATTTCGAACAACAAATTTAGAAACCTTTTAAGAGTTTTGTAAGGTTTCAAGAGAATGAAAGAATATTCTTAAGATTCATATCAAAATTTGAAAAGATTGTTGAACGTTTCAAAAGGTTTCTAAAAATTCTGAGAAAAATCCCAGAATATCTTGAGGACATTTTTTTGATATTCAAAGATTTTTCAAAATTTTAAGAAAAATTCGGCTCCGCTTAAATGATATTTAGAATTTTTTGAAGCATTGAAGTGATTAAAAATATTTTGAAACTTGAAAGGATTTCCGAATATTTATGAAATATTTGTAAAAAGAACGAATTTTGCAGAAATAATTCAAATTTAAATTAAAAAAATAAATTTTCAAATAAGAAGATAATTTCTTCACAAATAAAAAAGTAAACGGAATAGTTATATATTTCCAACCAAAAATGACGAATTTTCACAAAATAGTTAAATTTGAAATAAAAAAAATAAATTTCTAGACATGAAAATTAATTTTCTACCAAAAAACAACGAATCTGAAAGAAAACAATTTAATTAATCATAATTGACAAAAAATTAATAAATAAATTATATAGATTAATATTCAAACAAGAAAATAGCAAGTTAGTACGTAATTCAATCCCTCACGGTCTTCGGACCGTGGAAAACACCCACTGTATCTAGTACGGAATAAAGTTTTAAGCCAAGCTATTCTGGGTGCTTATACTCTAGACGATGACGCCCCCCCCCCCGCAGAAATAGGCCCTGATCCCCTCTTCCACCCGCTGCCTGCTGGCAAATTAGAGCATTCGGTTTATCCGCCTCTGCTTACAAGTTTTACAATATTGCCTTCTGGCTGCGTCATGCATACACCAACACGTTTTCAATTTTTTAATTAAAGTTAAATGAGTAATCATTTGAAATTTTCTGATTCATCCATAGATAGTTCACCGGTAAATATTTGTTTGGGCCAGAAAAAAACCGAAAAATGACCAGGAATTTTTTGTAGTAGCCTTGGTGGTCATCCTGAAATATATTTTTTCTTCTTCAGGTATTCTTTTCTATATAAGGCTGACGATTTTTCAAAACCTGTATATGTCTCACATTAATATTAAAAAAGAATGATAATTCTACAAAAACAGTCGTTATAAATGATAAACTGGAAACTTATTTTCATGTATACTTTTTAAAAATGTAGATTTTAACCCGGGTTTTTGACACACAGACTACATAATTATACATTAAAAGAGTCAAATATTGAGAGCAAGGTGGATAATCTGCAGTGTTTTCCCAAAATATTAATAGCTACTTCTGATCTTAGAATTATAAAAAGTTTGTTTAATTCTATGTTAACTGAAACTACGTCAAGAGTTGTTCTATTGTCAAATGTCCACGTTTGGAAACTTTCTCAACCCGAAAAACAGGTCTTCGCAAACGAGTCTTGTGATGTACAACTGTGCACGGAGCAACTGTACACGAGCCCATCTGTGCAAGTCGTGCTGTTTAAAAATTACGTCATACTATTAGAGGAGGGGGTCTAAGAAGATTTGTTAGAAATTAAACACTTTGAGTCTATTCTTCTTTAGAAATTGATCGCTTTTATCGGCAAGATGATACTAATTCACGATGCTTTTTGCTAGTTTTGTGAAGAATATTGAAAAAAAAAATATAAATAATTTGCAAAAAAGGTAGACATCCAAAGGCAAAGAAAAAGTGTTTTTTGATCATAAAATTAATGAATTATACCTAATAAACATTTGAATTACAAAGATTTGCTTACCACCCAACAATAATTAAAATCAAAATCATTCTTTTTGTTTTGAAACATTTACCCCAAAAAATCGTTTATATCTTTTGTTTACAAAATTAATCATTAATATCAATAGATACATTTTTATAATCTACTCCACGTTGTCGAAGAAGCAAGTAACTATATCGTCTAAATATTACTTGGAAAATTAATAATAGGTAATAATATCATAATAATATTTCATATTATAATTTTTTTATAACACGTATTATTACTCAGCGTTCCCTTTTTACGTCCTGCATTTGCAAGACGTGAACACGAGAAAAAAGGAAAAAAGACGGCAGCAAGACGAATCTTTACAAGGACAGTACTCATCCAGACTCAATTCGACGCTTGTACATATTTACTACTGCACCTAACGATTCGCTCGCAGTGTGAGTGCATTTCCTTATCTCCCAAATTTTTTCCTAGATTCAAACAAACGATTCCTTTTGACAGCTTATCTGACCTATAATAATTACACCTCAATAATAGCATTTGAATTACCGTTGACTAATTAACAATTTCTTACTATTACGGAATATTTTTAAAATTAAGAACTGATGATAATTTGCAGTTATAAACAGCTAAATTAAATAGACTGAATTGGAAAAAATTAATAATTATCAGTCGAGCAAATTCAAATTATAATTCAAAAATATTAAATTAAAGGAATCGAAGTTGTCTTTGATTAACGGCATGACAGGCAGCATTTTTTAGAAGTTAAAAATTCCTAATATAGCTTCCTTCCATAGCCCCTTCCCAAACTGTTGCTTGACAATGCACAACCAATGAAAAACAACAATGCTTGGAAAATGCCCTACCTCGCCTACGCATTAATAGCTTCGAGTCGGTCACACCTAAAATTCTCACCGCAGTTATTTGCTACTTCTTCCAATACGGAATAAAAAAAAAACAAGGTTTCTCATGCCCGTCTGCACTCGGAGCGGAAATAAGCTGGGCCGCGACTCAATTGAAAATTGTAGTAAACATTGGCCAGGAACGACCTTTCCAAACGATAGTCCGACCCGACGACGTAAGACGCTTTTGGATCTTTAGTCGACGGAAGACAGAGCACGAATTCAAGTTATCTTACGGCGTAAGGACGTGTAGTCATTTTAATTTGATAACAGCAGAGGTCGTTTCCCACTGTCAAGGAAGTTTAGATTCTGCGAATCAGCTTACTGTAACAAGATTAGAAACGGCGAATTTCACAATCTGTTTTCTATTTAATTCTCTTTCGATTTGAATACATTAAAATCAAAACTAGAGTCAGCGCGTTATTTAGAAAGTTATTTAGAAAGTTATTTAGAAAATGTAGTTATTTAGAAGAAAAAACATTTTGGCATTGAGATTCAACGGTAACAGGGCAGCCAAGAAAGGAAACATTTTGAATAAATAAGATGGTAATTACTATCCCACAAAATAGAACAAATGATTGAAATTGATATGGCAGCGTGAGCCTCCGGTATATTATAGTAATTGGAGCTCTTTTACAGGTTTTTGATGTCAAAAATCAATAATCTCTTACGTAAAACTTAGTTATTTGCTTTGATATAAAAATCTCAAAAATTAAAATTAAAATGAAAATTCGAGAAAAAAAATACAATAATGTTTTCATGTCTCAATTTAATTTTGACCCAACTTTGAGCTAGAAGGAATATTATGTTTAATTTTATAATTTTTTCATTGAATTGATTATACATAGTCTTCAGTGACGTTGATAACACAATATGTTTTTGGTTTGGCGTGATGAAAATTGACCATTTTCTACAAGCAATTGAATTTCTTTATCGGCGGAAAAATAGTCTCTTCGAATCTCGAATTGCTGGTTCTAATTTTGCTCGGACATAATTCAAATATATATTTAAGTTGTCCAAGTGCATATCCTAGTACTTCATGAGAAAAAGTCGCGCCTGGAGGAGAACTGGACCTGACATGAACAAGAGGCTACTGAGAAAAAGTCCGGGCTGATGCATTTTGTCTGGCACAAGAATGAGAACCAGGATAGAATTTGCCATTGAGATTCCATTCAGACTCTAGTGAATCGTAATTTTCAAAAGCTTTAATAAAACTGTTTGGGAAGGTTTGGTGATTTTTGCCTACTGGACAATACCTTATTTCATCTGCAGTCAAATTCTCAACTCTGCCGCTTAATATATTTATTTTTATTCGCGAACCATTTTCATCTTTCATATATATTCCATGAAGAGTCCCACTATAATCCAATATTGCAAAAGCGTCGCCACTGGATGTTGACAATCGAAAATATTTCAAATTCGAAATCCCTTGATACTTTTAAGGGGCTTGAAAATTCCTTGGAATTTTTGAAAATACCCAAAAACCTTTCAAATCTTTTGGAATCCCTTCAAATTATTGAAATCGACTGCAAATTTTTTGAAATCTCCTGGAATACCCTAAATTATTTCAAATTATTTCAAATCGCTTGCAACTTTGAGGGGTTTAAAAAATTCCTTTAATTTTTTTAAAATACCTTAAAATTCTTTGAAATCCCTTTAAATTATTGAAAATTCTTCAGAATCTTTGAAAATACCCGAAAATATTTCAAATTTGAAATCCCTTGAAACTTTTAAAGGTCTTGAAAATTCCTTGGCATTTTTAAAAATACCCAAAAACCTTTAAAATACTTTCGAATCTTTTCATATGATTGAAATCGACTGAAAGATTTTTGAAATCTCCTGGAATACCCTAAAATATTTCAAATCATTTGAGATCGCTTGAAACTTTGAGGGGTTTAGAAAATTCCTTTAATTTTTTAAAAATACCCTAAAATTCTTTGAAATCCCTTTAAATTATTGAGAATTCTTAAGAATCTTTGAAAATACCCAAAAATATTTCAAATTTGAAATCCCTTGATACTTTTAAGGGGCTTGAAAATTCCTTGGCATTTTTGAAAATACCCAAAACCCTTTAAAATCTTTTGAAATCCCTTCAAATTATTGAAATCGATTGAAAGATTTTGGAAATATTTTAGAATACCCTAAAATATTTCAAATCTTTTGAAATCCCTTGAAACCTTGAAAGCTCTCTGAAATTCCGTTATGTCTTTAAAATACCCTAAAATTCTCTGAAATCCCTTCAAATTATCGAAAATTCTTCAGAATCTTTGAAAATACGCGAAAATATTTCAAATTTAAAATCCCTTGGAACTTTTAAAGGTATTGAAAATTTCTGGCCATTTTTAAAAATACCCAAAAACATTTAAAATCCTTTGCAATCCCTTCAAATTATTGAAATCGACTGAAAGATTTTTGGAATCTTTCAGAATACCCTAAAATATCTCAATTCTTTTAAAAGCGCCTTAAACTTTGAAAGCTCTTGAAAATTCCTTTGATGACCTCAGAATAGCCCGAAAATCTTTTGAATTCCTTCAAATTATTGAAAATTCCTCAGAATCTTTGAAAATACCCAAAAATATTTCAAATTTGAAATCCCTTGAAACTTTTAAAGGTCTTGCAAATTCCTTGGAATTTTTAAAATACCCAGAAGCCTTTAAAATCCCTTGGAATCTCTTCAAATGATTGACATCGACTGAAAGATTTTCGAATCTTTTAGAATACCCTACATTTTTCAAATCTTTTGAAGGCGCTTGAAACTTGAAAAGCAATTGAAAATTCCTTTGATGTCCTCAAAATACCCTAAAAATCTTTAAAATCCCCTTAAATTATTGAAAATTCTTCAGAATCTTTGAAAATACCCAAAAATATTTCAAATTTGAAATCTCTTGAATCTTTTAAAGGTCTTGAGAATTCCATGGCATTTTTAAACATACCCAAAAACTTTTAAAATCCTTTGGAATACCTTCGAATGATTGTAATCGACTGAAAGATTTTTGGAATCTCTTAGAATACCCTCAAATACTTCAAATCTTTTGAAATCGCTTGATACTTTCAGGGATTTAGAAAATTCCTTTGAATTTTTTAAAATACCCTAAGATTCTTCGAAATCCCTTGAAACGTTTAACAATTCTTCGGAATCTTTTTAAATACCCTAAAATATTTCAAATCTTTTGAAATCGCTTGAAACTTTGAGGGCTTTCGAAAATCCCTTTGATGTCTGAAAAATACCATAAAATTCTTTGAAATCCCTTTAAATTATTGAAAATTCTTCTGAACCAATCAAGGTACCAGAAAAATTTTCAAATTTGAAATCCCTTGAAACTTTAAAAGGTCTTGAAAATTCCTTGGCATTTTTAAAAATACCCAAAAACCTTTAAAATCCTTTGGAATACCTTCAAATGTTTGAAATCGACTGAAAGATTTCTGAAATCTTTTAGAATACCCTAAAATATTTCAAATCTTTTAAAAGCGCCTTAAACTTTGAAAGCTCTTGAAAATTCCTTTGATGTCCTTAGAATAGCCCGAAAATCTTTAGAATTCCTTCAAATTATTGAAATTTGCTCAGAATCTTTGAAAATACCCAGAAATATTAAAAATTTAAAATCCCTTGGAATCTGTTCAAATGATTGACATCGACTGAAAGATTTTTGAATCTTTTAATATACCCTAAAATATTTAAAATCTTTTGCAAGCGCTTGAAACTTTAAAAACAATTGAAAATTCCTTTGATGTCCTCAAAATACCCCAAAAAGCTTTAAAATTCCTTTAAATTATTGAAAATTCTTCAGAATTTTTGAAAATACCCGAAAATATTTGAAAATTGAAATCCCTCGAAAATTTGAAGTCTCGAAAATTCCTTCACATTTTTAAAATACCCAAAAACCTTTAAAATATTTTGGAATCTCTTCAAATGATTGAAATCGACTGAAAGATTTTTGGAATCTTTTAGAATACCCTAAAATATTTCAAATATTTTGAAATCGCTTAAAACTTTGAAAGGTCTCGAAAATTGCTTTGATGTCTTAAAAATACCCTCAAATTCTCTGAAATCCCTTTAAATTATTGAAAAATCTTCAGAATCTTTGAAAATACCCGAAAATATTTGAAAATTGAAATCCCTTGAAACTTTTAAAGGTCTTGAAAATTCCTTGGCATTTTTAAAAATACCCAAAAACCTTTAGAATCCTATCGAATCCCTTCGAATGTTTGAAATCGACTGAAAGATTTTTGAAATCTTCTGGAATACCCTAAAACATTTCAAATAATTTGAAATCGCATGGAAATTTGAGGGGTGTAGAAAATTCCTTTAATTTTTTAAAATACCCTAAAATTCTTTGAAATCCCTTTAAATTATCGAAAATTCTTCAGAATCTTTGAAAATACCCGAAAATATTTCAAAATTAAAATCCCTTGCAACTTTTAAAGGTATTGAAAATTCCTCGGTATATTTAAAAATACCCAAAAACATTTAAAATGCTTTGCAATCTCTTCAAATTATTGAAATCGACTGAAAGATTCTTGGAATCTTTCAGAATACCCTAAAATATTTCAATTCTTTTAAAAGCGCCTTAAACTTTGAAAGCTCTTGAAAATTCCTTTGATGACCTCAGAATAGCCCGAAAATCGGGCTCTGGCTACCAGCTCCCAAACACTTCTGTCGTTCTGGGCCAGTGCGCGCCCTTTTAACGGGAAGGCTGCGTGGAAGTCCAGCGGAGAGGGCAGAAAATCGATGGAGGGAGATGCGCGTGTCGAGCTCCGCGGGCGCTCTACCTGCGACTCTCGCCTCTACTCTCCCTGCCGACTTCTGATGTCACTGCTGACGTCACTTCATGCAGTACCTTCTTTCGCCGCGGTGTGGCTATGTTCTCTCTCTTTCTTACTCTAAGGTCTACTTGATAGTCATTATATTTTTAAGATGGTTGCCTACTGAATGAAAGAACGTCGTCTGCGAGAGTGTTTTAAATCTACCAATAAGAGTCTCGCTCTATGCGAGCCACGTATAACAAATTCAACTGTTTTTAATTTAAAATATTTTTTGGTTAAAATATCAATTATTACCTTTTTAATTATTTTGTTGAAAATTGATCTTTTGCATTCGAAAATGTATTTTTTTTTTTATTGAAAATTCATCTATTTTGGTGAAAGATTAGTCCTCTAAGTTCAGAGTTCATTTTTTGAATGAAAATAGAAGTTTTTGCTTGAAAGTTCAATAATTTGGGTCGAAACATTTTTCTTCATTGTAAAATCTTTTTGATTGAAAATAAATCTGTCTTGGTTAAAAATTCAACTATTTTGTTGAAAGTCTATCTTTTTTGGATAAAGTCAGTTTTCTTAATTTAAATTTAAAATCTTCTCCGTCCTAAATATCTACTATAGCATGTTTTGTTCAGAGTTAATATTTTTTTTAGGAATTGAAAGAATGTTTTTAAATTGAATTTCATATAGCTACATCATTAATTTTATAAATAATAATTTATTTGGCTATTTTCGTGGAAAATTCCTCATTTCCCCTGCTTTTAGAGAATTTTAGACCATGAATTGAAAATTTTGAAATTAACAACATTCAAACTGAACAATTTAAAATTTAAAGTAGAATAAATATAATGTTAAGGTCCTAAAAATCTGAAAGTATTTGCTTAAAAATTTCTCAAAATGATATAATTCACAAATTGTAGAATTATTTTATTTTGAATTGAAATTGAAAAATTTTCCGAAGAAAAAATTAGAAAATACGATGGTATAATAATAGTAGTATTATTTAATTATTAATAATGTTCATGAATTTTCCCAATATTTTCCATAAAAATTGTATTCCCGCTAATTGAAATTTTAAGATTCATGCTTTTGAAAATAAGCAATTTAAAATTTGAAGTCAAATAATTCCAACTTTAAGTTTTTATTTGAAGATTCAACTGTTTAGTTAAAAATTAGCCTTTTTGTGTTGAAAAAGGTCTATTTTGAAAGATAATTTAAATTTTTGATAGAAAAACCATCTTTTTGGTTAAAAATTTAACTATCCTGATGACAATTTATTTTCGTTAAAAATTAACTGTGTAGACTTAAAATGGAACTATTTCATTCTAGGTTAAAATTTTTTTCTTTTTCAATTTGAATTCTTTGTCTTTTTTTTTTGTTGAATTCAAGTGTCTTTACTTAAAAATTAAAATTTTTTCATATTACATATCAACTATTACATTTTTCGGTAAAAAATATTCCTTTTTGGTTTGAAATTAAAAAACTAAGTTGAAGGTTGAACTTCTTTGTTAAAACGTTTTTGATGTAAAATTGAAATCTTCTCTGTTTCAAATATTAACTATTATATTTTTGCTTAATAATTCAGTGTTTTGAGTTGAAAGTTGAACTACTTTCTTAAAAACTATATTTTTTTTGGTTAAGGATTCATCATTTGACATAAAAATTTGTGAGTTTGGTTCAAACTTTAACTTTCATGAAACAAATATTTAAAAAATCGATGGTGCTATATAATAAAGCTAGCATTATTCAATCAATAATGATTTTCACAACTTTTTCCCAATTTTCCATAATTTCGGTTTAAAAATGTGCATGTGGAATATTCTAGATATGCTAGGATGCGAAAGTTATAATCTGTGATGAGTAGGTTGGAATGGGATACTCAGTAAAATAAGTCCTTAAAGTCTCACAATTTGAAGGATTTGCCCTGAAACGCAGAGGAAAATCTAGGGAGAATCTCGGTTACAATACTCATTGAACTAAATTTAGCTCAGTCATGAGAGAAGGGATATAAAAATAAAACGAGGAGGATATTTTCAATCATGATTTTTTTTTTCATAATTGTGAAGAGAATTCCATTTCTTTTTATTACTTTCAGTGACTTTCTTCGCAAGATTTTTCATATTTGAGTGCCGTTCGAAGCACAATAGAAAAATACCTTTGTTCGACTTCTTAACATGACGTAAGAACTTTTATTCAAGAAGATCGATTCTGAGAAGCGATGAAGATTGGTTAAATTCAAATGTTTTCAATTTAAGTTGAACAAAAAATTATAGAAATTGTAGAAAATTCCACTCTTTGTTTGAAAATTGAATTTTTTTCGTTTATGTTTTCACGTTGAAAATTCAACCTTTTTGTAGACAATTCGTGTTTCTGGCTTGAACATTCAATACTTAGTTTTAGATTTTCTTTCTGTCCTGACTGAAGTATCTTTCTTGGTAGAAAATTCGAATTTTCGTTTTGAAAATTCATCTACTTTAGTAGATACTTCATCTTTTTTTCTTGAAAATACAAATTGTAGTAGTCAAGCTATGACAGTTCTATGACACAACTATGTGGTTAAAGCTGTCATTGATAGATGGCACCGCCGGTCAGTTACCATCAGTCGGTAAGTTACCGTCACTCGGTACACAGTTATAGGTCAGACGTACCAAAGTTCGTATCAAATATATACTGATAGGGGTTTACAACTTGGTTTGACACGTTAAGGGTTAATGTCAGTAAAGTAGAGACCCACATAATCGGCCGAGGCATGGACCAATGACAGATACCTACCTTACTGACTGATAGCGATGTAGATTTCTACTTTACCGACTGATGCAAATGCATATATCTACCTTACCGACTGATGGTGCCTGATTTCTAATTGTTTTACCGACTGATGGTAACTGACCGTCTGGTGGCTTGAACTACGTAATGTCATAGAACTGTCATATCATAACTACTAATTTTTTATTGACACGCCAACATTTCTTTTCTTTGAAGTTTTAATACTTTAGTTTAAAAACATTTTTTTTTTCGTGGAGATTATGAAACATTCAACTCTGGTTAAAAATGGATTTTTCTTTTATTCATATTTTAACGTTGAAAATTGAGCTCTACCACAAGTCGACCGTTTCTGCATACTGTCGTCGATTATGCTGGACCCGTTTACTTATGAAAAATTAAGGGTCGTGGTTATCGATCATATAAGGGCTACATCGCAGTCTTCGTTCGCTGTTCTACTCGAGCTGTACATTCGAAAGCTGTCTCGGACTATACGGCTGATGCCTTTTTAGCTGCCCACTACAGATTCATTTCCCGACGTGGAATTCGTGCTACCTTGACTAGCGATCAAGGTACAAACTTCGTTGGAGCAGACGTAAAATTCAGAGCGACGTTTTCAGCAGCTCCAAAGAAGTGAACCCTTTTAGCTTCGTGTCTCACTTCTTATGGCACAGAGTGGCGATTTAATCCACCAGGTGCCCTGCATTTTGGGGGAATTTGGGAAGCGGTACTGTAGTCAGCGAAACACCACCCTCGGCTAGTCATCGGAGAAACTACCCTTAAATACGAAGAAATGAGCACATTTCTGGTTCGAGTAGAGGCCTGTTTAAATTCAAGTCCTCTTCAATCCATGCCTCATGATCCTGATAATCTTACGGCTCTTACTTCGGGTAATTTTTTGATTGGAGAATCTCTCAACGGTATCCCTGAGACAAGCCTCGAATCGGTTATCTCGATGGAAATTGTCACAACAGATGCGTCAGAATTTCTGGCAACGTTGGTCCTCGGACTATCGACAAGAGCTTCAACCTCTTTCGAAGTGGATGACTCCTTATCCATTACTTGAAGTTGGTAATCTGGCTTTTATCCGCGATGAAAAATCACCACCCACAAAGTGGCCTTTAGGTCGTTTAGATCTCGTTTTGAAAACCCGTGTACTTTCTTTTCGGTTGTGTTCGTTGAATGTTTCAATTTATTTATTCCTGCCTTGTTCGGTGAATGACAGTTTGAATGACTCATTTATCAGATCGTCGTTAGAAATTTGTCATCAGTTTTCTTCCTAATTTTTTTAAATGTTTACTGTCATCAATTTATTATTTTTTTTGGAATGTACTGTGTGAATTTTTTTTCTTGTCCCAACACATCGGGCGGAATGAACGGAATTGACTGATGTAATTGATTAAGTACATTGCTTTTTTTTCGATTCCACTCATTAACCATCGACTTTTCATTTTAGACTTTAATTTCATATGTTGTCATTTTAATGGAAATATATTTTTGAAGTGTTATCGATTTCTTCTTCTATCCTTATTCTTCTATCGCTGAGTCATATCCCTTCAATGAGTGAGAGCTTTTCGTACCTTGTGCAGGCAAATTAAGTCGTCGTCCGAACATTAAATTAAGAGCTTGTTGTTTCGGTAGAAAAGTTCAAATTAATTGTATATCAATTTTAGAAATGATTTGAATATAGACAAGTTTGATTTTTTTTAGCAATTTTGTCAACATTAAAATAAATTGGCTGTATTTTTGATTCTCAGTGGCCAGTCCATACAGATTAATGCAAACTGATTAAAACTAAAATTGAATTTACATAGTATGGAAGCCGATGCGCCTATTTTGATTCTTATTTTCATTTACGATTATTAAATATATTTTATGAGGCTTTAAATTAGATATATATTTTTATTCAAAATATGGAAATAAAAAAAAGCTAGATGCTATTGTTGCTAGTTTCCTACTTATTGAATATAAATTATTATTTAAATTATTTATTCACCAATTACTAGCACTTACCTTGAATTATTTCATAGGTGTTACATATACTCCTGAAATTCATTTTTCAGAAGAAATTTTGCACTTGGGTGCACAATTTTTTCTACGGGTTATCTTAGTATCATTATTTTAGTATTATTTCATATACTTTTACTTCCTGTTTAATCTAGCAAACTTACGACCCGTAACACTTTTCGAACCCTCTATGTCCTAAAAGCTGTGACGCAATTGATGGATGGCCCGAAATGATCAAAAATTAAAAAATTAATAATGTAAAAGAAAAGCTTCGTTAATTGGAAGAAATTTCTTTTGATTCGAAGGAATAATTTTTTGTTCGGATACAAATTTTTCATCACTAAAATGATTTATGAATTTTTAAATATAATTCAGGGCGAATAAAAAAAATGTGTTTCAGGAACAGTTTCTTTTATTTCAGATAGATATTTTTTTTGCGTGGAAGTAAGGAAACAGTGTTGAAATTGTTGATAAGAATCAAGCAGCTCAGTAAATAAAGTTGGATATAAAAGATGAGCGCTATGAACAATCATTAAATCATTCTTTTCTGCCATTAGTCTCGCCTTTAGTGTGACATTGATAAGAAGTAAAATTCGATCATCTGGAGCATTTAATTTCGTGTTCGAAATGTCGGGAACAATATTTTTGAATCTCTTAATTTTTTGTGGCATTCTGTTTCAAGGGTTTCTTGGGAGTTTGTTGGCGGGTAATCATAGTAAGTAAACTGATATTTTCCACAAATATTAGCGCCGTAGCGATATAATAGAATATTGTGTCACAAATGCGGATACGACTCAGTTCCATACAAGTGTGAAGCTCCACAAGTGTGAACTGACCGTCGACCCACGAGCGGGCCAACCATCGGACGGTCGTTCCAACTTCTTGTGCGACTGGTCGGGCCACTCTTGGGAAACAATGGTCAAGCCAACCAGATAAATAATAATAATCCAACCTTAACTGCTAACGGTTGGTTTTGCAATACCTCCGTGCAATTAAAAAATTCGTATATAGGTGAACAATTAATGCTTATCAAACTAATGTTCTTTACACTTAGTTATAATATTTTTATTGCAAAACAATTTTTTGTCGATAATATCATGAAAATAGGGGAAGCTGCCACACTGATTGTACTATTTTTTTATTATTGTCAATCTATCACCTTGATGATAAAAAAAAAGTAATCTGTGAAACTGTGAGTCGACGGTTTTAAAATCCGGCAGTATTGTTCTCTTCATGGTTGATACAAGATAAAGATCCAATTGAAAAATTCCCCTGCTAATCTAGTTTTTGCTTTGACCTCATACATTTTTTAAGGCATAAAAATAACCTGATGAAAAACGTGAAAAAATCCTTAAATGTAAAAAGTCCTCGTGCATGGCAACTTTTCTAACCTCAAAACTAACGCGATCTGTAGAAATGAACGGCGTCAACTTCGTAAATCTCACGAAACTAACTGTTTTTGCAATTGGACTAATCAAGACAAAAGGAAAATAACAATATACAGCGCAATATAGAAATCAAGTCTACTAATATCTTATTATATTTTGTTGAAAATTGGTCTTTTTGGGTAGAAAATTATTCCTCATGGTTAAAAATTAATCTAATTTATTGAAAATTAAACGATTTTGTTAAAAAGTATCCATTTTGCCTAAAAAGTCAACTGTTTCTTTGAAAATCCGTTTTTTATGTTATATATTTAATTATATGGTTAAAAAATAATTTATTTCATAGAAAATTCAACAATTTCGTGATAGTCATTTTTTTGGTTGAAAAATCAAGAGTTTTTGTGGAAAATTCATCCTTTTGGTTTATAAAAATTCGGTTACCTTGGCAGAAAATTCTACTATTCAAAAGACAATTTTTCTTTTGAAAATTCATGCTTTTTGTTGAAATATCATGTTTTTTGGTTGGAAATTCAATTATTTGGTTAAAAATTCGTCTTTTTTGGTAGAAAATTCGTTCTTCCGATTTAAATTTTGTTTTTTATGTTAAATATGAAATTTCATTGGTAGAAAATTCTGCTATTTGGTTGACATTTTTTTTTCTTTAAGATTCATATATTTTATCAAAAAATCTTTTTTTTGGGAGGAATTCAACTATTTGGTTGACAATTCATGTATTTTGTTGAAAATTGAACAATTTTGTTTAAAATTCTTCTTTTTCGTTTGCAAATTCAATTACTTTGGTAGAAAACTCTACTAGTTAGATGACAATTTTTCTTTTGAAAAGTCATGTTTTTAGTGGAAATATCATGTTTTTTGATTGGAAATTCAATTATTTGGTGGAAAATTTGGTCTTTTTCGGTAGAAAATTATTCTTTTTGGATAAAAACTTTATGTTTTTAGTTGAAAATTCATATATCTTGTTAAAAATTGGTCTTTTTCGGTAGAAAATTATTCTTCGTGGTTAAAAATTAATCTAATTTATTGACAACTAAACAATTTTGTTTCAAAATATCCCTTTTGTTTGAAAAGTCAACTGTTTTTTTGATAATCCGTTTTTTAGGTTGAATATTAAATTATATGGTTAAAAATTAATTTACTTCTTAGAAAATTCAACCATTTCGCGAATGACATTTTTTTGGTTGAAAAATCAAGAGTTTATGTCGAAAATTAATCTTTTTGATTTACAAATTCAATTAATTTGGTAAAAATTCGACTATTTAGTTAACAATTTTTTCTTCAATTCACGTATTTTGTGAAAAATCATCTTTTTTTTTTAGAAATTCAACAATTTGGTTGAAAATTGAATTTCTTTGTTAAAAACTTGAATATTTGTTTGGAAATTCATGTATTTTGTTAAACATTGGTCTGTTTGGGTAGAAAACCATTTTTCTTTTGAAAACTCATGTTTTTTATTTGGAAATTCAATTATTTGGTTAAATTTTGGTCTTTTTTGGTAGAAAATTATTCTTCTGGGACAAAAATTCATGTTTTTGGTTAAAAAATTGAACTATTTGGTTGAAAATTCATGAATTTTGTTGAAAATTGGTCTTTTTGGGTAGAAAATTATTCCTCATGGTTAAAAATTAATCTAATTTATTGAAAATTAAACAATTTTGTTAAAAATTATCCATTTTCGTTGGAAAGTCAACTGTTTTTTGTTTGAAAATCCGTTTTTTAGGTTGAATATTAAATTATATGGTTAAAAATTATTCTACTTCGTAGAAAATTCAACAATTTCGTGAAACTCATTTCTTTAGTTGAGAAAGCAAGAGTTTTTGACGAAAATTCGTCTTTTTGGTTTATAAAAATTCATATACTTTGGTGGAAAATTCTACTATTTAGTTGACAATTTTTATTTTCAAAATTCTTGTTTTTTGTTGAAATATCATTTTTTTGGGTTGGAAATTCAATTATTTGGTTAAAAATTTGGTCTGTTTTGGTAGAGAATTATTCTTCTGGGATAAAAATTCATGTTTTTCGTAAAAAAATTCAACAATTTGGTTGAACATTAATCTATTCTGTGAAAATTAACAATTTTATTAAAAAATCCTTGCTTTATGGTTGGAAATTTATTTTTGAACTGAAAATTGAACTATTTCAGTTAAAATTTATCATTTTAGCTGAAAATGCATATCTTTCGTGAAAAATTAACTGTTGTTAAAATTTAATTGTTGAAATAGAGCATTTTACAAAAAAAATTAATTATTTTGGTAGCAAATTCAACTATTTGGTTGGCAAATAATTTTTTGTTTTAATTCATGTATTTTGTTGCAAACTTATCTTTTTTGATTGAAAGTTCATCTATTTGATTGAAAGTTGAACTACTTTGTTAATAACTTTACTATTTGATTGAAAATTAATTTACTTTGTTAAAAATTAAACAATTTTGTTAAAAAGTACCCTTTTTGGGTGAAAAATCAATTATTTTGTTGAAAATTCATTTTTTATGTCGAATAATAAATTATTTGGTAAAAAATTTATGTACTTTGTAGAAAATTGAAAAATATCGTGAAAGTCATTTTTTGGTTGCAAAATAAAAAATTTTGTCTGCAATTTTTTATTTTTTTTTATGTAAAAATTCAATTATTATGGTAGAAAATTCTGCTATTTGTTTGACATTTTTTTTTCAAATTCATGTATTTTGTTGAAAAATCATTTTTTTATTGGAAACTCAAATATTTGGTTGAAAATTGATGAATTTTGTTGAAAATTGTTCTTTTTCGGTAGAAAATTATTCTTTATGGTTAAAAACTAATCTAATTTACTAAAAATTAAACAATTTTGTTAAAAAGTATCCTTTTTGGCTGAAAAGTCAACTGTTTTTTGAAAATCCGTTTTTTAGGTTGAATATTAAATTATATGGTTAAAAATTAATTTACTTCATAGAAAATTTAACAATTTCGTGTAAGACATTTTTTTCGTTGAAAAATCAAGAATTTTTTTCGAAAATTCATCCTTTTGGTTTATAAGAATTCGATTACTTTGGCAGAAAATTTTACTCTTTAGTTGACAATTTTTCTTTTGAAAATTCATGTTTTTTATTGAAATATCGTGTTTTTTATTTGGAAATTCAATTATTTGATTAAAATTGGCTCTTTATTGGTAGAAAATTCTTTTTTTCAATTGAAATTTCGTTTTTTATGTTGAATATGAAATTTCTTTGATAGAAACTTCTGCTATTTGGTTGAAAATGCATGTATTTTGTTGAAAATTGGTCCGTTTCGGTAGAAAATTATTCCTCATAGTTAAAAATTAGTCGAATTTATTGAAAATTGAACAATATGGTTTAAAAAAATATTCTTTTTGGTTGGAAAGTCAACTACTTTTGGAACTTTATAATTTTTCGTGAAAATTACCAGGTTGGTCTTTTCCGGATTTACAGAGAGCCCTGAGCTATCAAACCAGAGCTCTACGATGCGCAGCGCCCACCTCATCAGACCCATCAGTGTTTCCAGATAAGCCAACCTGACTAGGATTACAAAGTCATCCGCATATCCCTGAGTTCTTCCTTCAAAGGAGGAAGTCCACCAAAATGCACTACAGGAGGTGCGACAGGACACCCCACTGTGAGCATCCTAGTGCAGCTATTCCTTTTACAAGGCCCTCACTCCATCTGGTTTCGAGTCTTCTGCGGCGTAGCATGCTTTCTATCTAGCATACAAGCTGGTCCGGCACGCCACATCTCGGAGCCTCTCGACAGATGACCTCTGAAGGGGTATTGCTGAAAGCACCCTTTATATCCAAGGAAGTGCCTACAGCATACCTCTTTTGTTCGACTGCTGCTCCAATTTTGCCACAATAACATGGAGCGCAGTTTCTACCAAGCAGCCTACCTGAAAAGCATGCTGCTCTTTATGCAGCGGGGAGGCCAAGAGCACCTCATCCCTAATGTATCTCTCGTCCAGCTTCTCCAACGTCTGCAGGATAAAAGACGTTAGGCCGATTGGTCGGAAATCTTTTGCAGCAGTGTAACTCTCCCTCCCAGGTTTGGGTATGAAGGCCACTCTGCCATCCACTTCTCCTCTTGGTCGGTTCGGATTCGTTGAAAACTCGGGAAGTAAACTTCGATCAGGTAATTCAGCGTTGCTTCTTCGTCTTCGGCAAACTCACCATTATCGAGCCTCATGAGCCCGAGGCGAGCTTCCGGATTTTTCGTCAGGATCTTTTGGAGCTTCGCTGTTTCCGGAATGTTTTTTTATACCTCGCAGAAGCCCCTCCAATCTTCCTGCAATAGGGCAATTGCAGTAGGGCAATTATTCTCATATAATGTCGTCAGAGCCCTTCGCAGAAAATCCGCGGCACGCTCTAACTCATCAATGGTACCATAGCTTGGGGGTAATTCTGTAAACCTCCCTTTGAGTTCCTCCTTATATGCGTCCCAAAGTGTATTTCTGGGGTTTCTGATCTTGGAAACCATCAGTTTTCCTAGGGTTAATCCAAACACGATATATTTGCGGTCCGAGAGAGACTCCTCATCGAAGACTCTCCAGTCCATTACCCTGCTTCTCAATACGCCCGAAAATAGAGTCAAATCAAGAACGTCACTCCTGTTTTTAGTCTGGAATGTGGGAGTATCACCCCGATTCAGAATCTCCAGCTCTGTGCCCGATATATATTCTATTCAATATCGCCCTCTGTCGTTGATGTTTGTGCTTCTCCAGACCGTGTGGTGAGAGTTTGCATCACAGCCCATCGGCAGATGAATTTTGTTCTCCTGCAGTGCCGAATTAGAGCCTCCACCTCTCTTGGGACGGAGGTCCCTCAGCATAGACAGGGAAATAAGCCGAGGCGATAGGCGCCTCTAGCCTTTCTCCGCTACTGCCCCTGAGTCTCACCTTAATAACAGTGAGATCTCTAGAGCAGAATACAGGCACCAAGAACGCATCCATACCCTTGACGACTATGCATGCCCTTCGCACAAATCCTTTCCCTGCATAACCAGGGTTTTTGGATTAGGACGAGCCCTGTTTGCACCACAGACATGCGTCTGGCTAGAAGCGCCAAGGCGCCTTTGCTGTGGTGCAAATTAATCTGCATCATGGAGATTCCCTTCTCAGCCATTGACAGGCTCATTCGGGGCATCTCCGGGCGCTCCTGGTCCCCTTGCGGAGCCCAGTTGGCTCATTTAGAAGGTAACCCTACCCGCCCCTAGATAGGGTCGATAATCTAGAGCCGCAATGGTTCTATTTGAGGATCCAGGAAGACCGACGACTAGAATCCATCCTCTCACCTTTGGCCTGGAACCCTACCTGTCGAAATATACGTTCACGAATCAGTTCGCAGAGACGGGTTCTGAAAGCTCAGGCGCCCGAGAACGGTCGTCGGACTCTCGGGGGTGCCGGGAATTAGTACGGTCGCTCTACGGTGCCTTTGAAAACACTTCGTTCCTTTGACTTCCAAGTTTAGACCCTCTTTGAACCTAAACGTTGGGGGTTTTTCCACTATCCAGTCTCACGACCAGATGTCCGCGGCCTCCACTACGATGGCACCCGACCTGATGAAGATGTCATTGAATCAGGGGGCGCGCCCCTCTCGGGGTAATGCGTTAATCCCTTTAGAGATTTTATCTCTCAGCCTATCCAACTCCTCGAGAGTTAGACAATTCTCAGGATAACCCGACGCAACACCAATTCTCACTAAGGCGTTGAAAGCCATCAGCTCGAAAGTGAGGCCCTGTGTTTTCAGAGCCTTCTGCCGTTTCAACCCCCTATTTGGAGGAGTTTCTCTGGAGCCCTTCTTCCTCTTGCCTATAGGATAAGCCTGAGGAGTTGCTCCAGGTGAAGTTTCCGCAGCCACCACCCCCTGTGAGGTGATTTGGCTGCTGTTTGCGAGACTCGCTTAGCGGTCTCTCTTTTTTTTTGCATCACAACGTTACCTCTTCCTCATGGAGAGTTCCTTTAGCTGCACTTCTACGGCTTCGATATTGTCTCCACCATTATCTTTTGTTTGCACCGCCTCTCATTGGTTTTGGTTCGTTTTGTTTTTTAGGAGTTCATTCAAGTCCCACGAAAATCTAGAGAAATAAGAGACACCCCCCGCAGAGCCCCGCTCGCAGGGGGCGAGTTTACATACTATAAGATTCGACCTGGTGTCCGAAAGTATCCGTTAAGACACCTCCTTTGGGACCCCCGCTCGCCCGCCTCTACTGAGGGGGACAGGCCGGCGTGTTCAAGGATTTGTTGTCCCTGGTGCCAATCAGCTCTTGACACGGCGATCACATCGTAGCTTGGGAGCATGAGAATTCGCGCTCTCGATATTCCAGAAGGCTTTGCCTTCTCCTTATTCATTCAAGTCCCACTGACTCCCACCAGCTACATGGTCCCGCGATCCCTAGGGAAGGAGTTTGAACAAATAAAAATTGTTTAAAAAATTTCTGAGTATTTTTAAGGCCATGTGACGAGTGCGTCACGTGACCGGCTTCCCTCCTTACCGACACTTTTTCTGTTTGTAAACTCATTTTCACACAAATAGCCACATCGAGTTGAAAATTTGGGATAATAAATAAGAAGCACTAAGAAACGCGGCTCTGGTCCTAAATTTTTAAATTTATTCTTCTAAATTCACTCAAATCTATTTAATTCAACGGATGTTTTTGAATTTTTTAAAGTTTTTATTTAATTCATCCTAAATTATTTTAACGTCACCTTGAATTCTAAGGAATTTCATCAAATTCTTTTGAATTCCCTTGAATTTTTCTAAGCTGATTTCAAAGTTACTGAATTCATAGAAGTTTTTTCATATTATAATTTTTTTTTAATTCACCTTCTATTTTTATGAATTTTATCGAATTCTTCTTGTTTTCCTCTAAATTCATTCAAATTCTACGGAAATCAATGGAATTTTTTTTAATTCTAAAATTTTTTCCAATTCATTTGAATTCTCTTGAATTGTTTTGTAGTAGGGTTTCAAAGAATTGAAGAGATTTGCAATTATTTGTTGGAATTCACCCTGAATTCTTATTAATTTATCCTGAATTCTTTTTAATTATTTGGAATTCTCTTGAATCTTTTAAACTTACTTGAATTAAATCTTCTAAATGCACTCAATTTTATTTAATTCAATGGATGTTTTTAAATTTCTTAAAGTTTTTATTTAATTGATCCTAAATTATTTTAACGTCGCCTTGAATTCTAAGGAATTTCATCAAATTCTTTGGAATTTCCTTGAATTTTTCTAAGCTGATTTCAAAGTTACTGAATTCACAGAAGTTTTTTCATATTAAATTTTTTTTTAATTCATTTGATTTTTTTTTAAATTCACTTTGAATGTTTATCATTTTTATCAAATTCTTCTCGGTTACCTTAAATTCCTCTAAATTCATTCTAATTTTAGGGAAATCAATGGAACTTTTTTGATTTTTAAAATTTTTTCCAATTTATTTGAATTCTTTTGTAGTAGTGTTTTAAAGATTTGAAGAGATTTGCAATTATTTTTTGGAATTCACCCTGAATTCTTATCAATTTAACCTGAATTCTTTTTAATTCTTTGGAATTCTCTTGAATTTTTTTAACTTACTTGAATTTATTCTTCTAAATTCACTCAAATCTATTTAATTCAACGGATGTTTTTGAATTTTTTAAAGTTTTTATTTAATTGATCCTACATTATTTTAACGTCACCTTGAATTCTAAGGCATTTCATCAAATTTTTTAAAATTCTCTTCAATCTTTTTAAACTCATTTCAAATTTTCTCAATTTAATGACTTTGTTTGCATTAACGTTTTTTTTTAATTCATTTGATTTTTTTAAATTTACCTTTAATTTTTATGAATTTTATCGAATTCTTCTCGCTTCCCTTACATTCCTCTAAATTCATTCAAATTTTATTGAAATCAATGAATTTTTCGATATAAAAGATTTGCAATTATTTTTTGGAATTCAACCTCAATTCTTTGGAATTCTCTTGAATTTCTTAAACTTCCTTGAATTTATTCTTCTAAATTAACTCAATTCTAGTTAATTCATCGGATGTTTTTTAATTTTCTAAAAGTTTTTATTTAATTGATCCCAAATTATTTTAACGTCATCTTGAATTCTAAGGCATTTCATCAAATTCTTTTGAATTATCTTGAATTTTTTTCTAAACTGATTTCAAAGTTACTGAATTCATAGAAATTTTTTCATATTAAATTTTTTTTTATATGCATTTGATTTTTTTATTCACCTTCAATTTTTGGGAAATTTATCGAATTCTTCTCGTGTACCCTAAATTTCTCTAAATTTATTCTAATTTTACGAAAATCAATGGCATTTTTTTCTAAAATTTTTTCCAATTCATTTCAATTCTTTTGAATTGCTTTGTAGTATGGTTTCAAAGATTTGAAGAGATTTGCAATTATTGTATGGAATTCACCTTGAATTCTTATTAATTTACCATGAATTCTTTTTAATTCTTTGGAATTCTGTTGAATTTGTCATGCTTAAATTTATTCTTCTAAATTCAACCAATTCTATTTAATTCAATGGATGTTTTTTAATTTTTTAACGTTTTTATTTAATTGATCCTACATTATTTTAACGTCGCCTTGAATTCTAAGGAATTTCATCAAATTCTTTTGAATTTCCTTGAATTTTTCTAAACTGATTTCAAATTTTCTCAATTCAATTAATTTTTTCACATTATCTAATTGTTTTTAATTCACATGATTGTTTTTTAAATTCAGTTTAATTTTTTATTAATTTTGTCGAATTTTTTTCGCTTCCCCTAAATTCCACTAAATTCACTCAAATTTGATTGAAATCAATTGATTTTTCGATATAAAATATTTGCAATTATTTTTTGGAATTCACCCTGAATTCTTATTAATTCACCCTGAATTATATGGAATTCTCTTAAATTTTTTAAACTTACTTGAATTTATTCTTCTAAATTCACTCAGTTCTATTTCATTCAAGGGATGTTTTTGAATTTTTAAAAGTTTTTATTTAATCGATCCCAAATTATTTCAACGTAATCTTGAATTCTAAGGCATTTCATCAAATTCTTTTGAATTCTCTTGAATTCTCTTGATTTTTTTTCTGAACTGATTTCGAAGTTACTGAATTCATAGAAGTTTTTCATATTAATTTTTTTAAAAAATCATTTGATTTTTTTTTAATTCACCTTGAATGTTTATGATTTTTATCGAATTATTCTCTTTTACCTTAAATTCCTCTAAATTTATTCTAATTTTAGGGAAATCAATGGAATTTTTTTTAATTATAAAATTTTTTCCAATTCATTTGAATTCTTTTGAATTGTTTTGTAGTAGGGTTTTAAAGATTTGAAGAGATTTGCAATTATTTTTTGGAATTCACCCTGAATTCTTATTAATTTACCCTGAATTCTTTTTAATTCTTTGGAATTCTCTTGAATTTCTTTAACTTACTTGAATTTATTCTTCTAAATTCGCTCAATTCTATCTAATTCAACGGATGTTTTAGAATTTTTTAAAGTTTTTGTTTAATGATCCTAAATTATTTTAACGTCACCTTGAATTCTAAGGCATTTCATCAAATTCTTTTGAATTCCCTTGAATTTTTCTAAATTGATTTCAAAGTTACTGAATTCAGAGAAGTTTTTTCATATTAAAATTTTTTTTTAATTCACTTTCAATTTTTATGAATTTTATCGAATTATTGTTGTTTTCCTCTAAATTCATTCTAATTCTACGGAAATCAATAGAATTTTTTTTAATTCTAAAATTTTTTCCAATTCTTTTGAATTCTTTTGTAGTATGGTTTCAAAGATTTGAAGAGATTTGCAATTATTTTATGGAATACACCTAATGTTTTTCAGAATTTTACAGTGTAAATAGGGTCTCTGATTTTTGGGCTCCTGAAAAATACCAACACCGATTTTTTGGCTGCAACCCTTACAGTTGAAAAGCAACCCCTTGACACCACGAAGATATGACTTTGTCAAAAAGCAATGTTTTTTAGAATTTTATAGTGTAAATAGGGTCTCTGAATTTTAGGCTCCTGAAAAATACCAACACCGATTTTTGGACTCCAACCCTTACCGTTGAAAAGCAACCCCTTGATACCACGAAGATATGACTTTGTCAACAAATAATGTTTTTTTGAATTTTACAGTGAAAATAGGGTCTCTGATTTTTGGGCTCCTGGAAAATACCAACATCGATTTTTGGGCTCCAACCCTTACAGTTTAAAAGTGACCCCTGGACACCACGAAGATGTGACTTTGTAAAAAGATAATGTTTTTCAGAATTTTACAGTATAAATAGTCTCTGATTTTTTGGCTCCTGAAAAATACGATCACCGATTTTTGGGCTCCAACCCTTACAGTTTAAAAGCGACCCCTTGACACCACGAAGACGTGACTTTTTCAAAAAATAATGTTTTTTAGAATTTTACAGTATAAATAGAGTCTCTGATTTTTGGGCTCCTGCGAAATACCAACACTGATTTTTGGGCTGCAACCTTTACAGTTGAAAAGCAACCCCTTGACACCACGAAGATATGACTTTGTCAAAAAATAATGTTTTCCAGAATTTAACAGTGTAAATAGATTCTCTGATTTTTGGGCGCCTGCAAAATACCAACACCGATTTTTGGGCTCCAATCCTTATAGTTGAAAAGCAACCCCTTGACACCAAGTAGATATGAGTTTGTCAAAAAACAATGTTTTTTAGAATTTCACAGTGTAAATAGGGTCTCTGATTTTTGGGCTCCTGAAAAAGACCAACACCGATTTTTGGGCTCCAACCCTTACAGTTGAAAAGCAACCCCTTGGCACCAAGTAGATATGACTTTGTGAAAAAAAAATGTTTTTCAGAATTTTAAAGTGTCAATAGGGTCTCTGATTTTTGGGCTTCTGAAAAATACCAACACTAATTTTTGAGCTTCAACCCTTACAGTTGAAAAGCAACGCCTTGACGCCACGAAGATATGACTTTGTCAAAAAATGATGTTTTTCAGAATTTTATAGTGTAAATAGAGTCTCTAATTTTTAAGCTCCTGATAAATACTCACAAAGATTTTTGGGCTCCAACCCTTACAGTTGAAAAGCAACCCCTTGACACCAAGTAGATATGACTTTTTTTAAAAATAATGTTTTGCGGAATTTTAAAGTGTCAATAGGGTCTCTGATCTTTGGGCTCCCGAAAATTCCAACACCGATTCTTGGGCTCCAACCCTTAGAGTTGAAAAGCAACCCCTTGACACCACGAAGATATGACTTTGTCAAAAAATAATGTTTTTCAGAATTGTACAGTGTAACTGGGGTTTCTGATTTTTAAGCT
Organism: Andricus grossulariae; assembly: GCA_011634705.1. Taxonomy (NCBI): domain Eukaryota; kingdom Metazoa; phylum Arthropoda; class Insecta; order Hymenoptera; family Cynipidae; genus Andricus; species Andricus grossulariae. Next base: position 37,502,872 of record JAABKJ010075445.1, read on the forward strand.
CCTGAAAAATACCAAAAACGATTATTGGGCTCTATCCCTTACATTTGAAAAGCAACCCCTTGACACCAAGTAGGTATGACTTTTTAAAAAAATAATGTTTTGCGGAATTTTACAGTGTAAATAGGGTCTCTGATTTTTGGGCTCCTGAAAAATACCATCACCGATTCTTGGGCTCCAACCCTTACTGTTGAGAAGCAACCCCTTGACACCACGGAGGTATGAATTTGTCAAAAAATAATGTTTTTCAGAATTTTACAGTGTAAATGGGGTGTCTGTTTTTTGGGCTCCTGAAAAATACTAACACTGATTTTTTAGCTTCAACCCTTACAGTTGAAGGGCAACCCCTCGACACCAAGTAGATATGAATTTGTCAAAAAATAATGTTTTTCAGAATTTTACAGTGTAAATAGGGTATCTGATTTTTGTACCACTGAAAAATAGCAACACCGATTCTTAGGCTCCAGCCCTTACAGTTGAAAACCAACCCCTTGACACCACAAAGATATGACTTTGTCAAAAAATAATGTTTTTCAGAATTTTACAGTGTAAATATGGTCTCTGATTTTTGGGCTCCTGAAAAATACCAACACTGATTTTTGGGCTCCAACCCATACAGTTAAAGGCAACCCCTAGATACCAAGTAGATATGACTTTGTCAACAAATAATGTTTTTAAGAATTTTACAGTGTAAATGAGGTCTCTGATTTTTGTACTCCTGAAAAATACCAGCACTGATTTTTAAGCTTCAACCCTTGCAGTTGCAAAGCAACGCCTTGACACCAAGTAGATATCACTTTGTCAAAAAATAATATTTTTGAGAATTTTACAGTGTAAATAGGGTCTCTGTTTTTTGGGCTCCTGAAAAATACTACTACCGATTTTTGGGCTCCAACCCTTACAGTTGAAAGGCAACCCCTCGGCACCAAGTAGATATGACTTTGTCAAAAAATAATGTTTTTCGGAATTTTACAGTGTAAATGAGGTCTCTGATTTTTATGCTCCTGAAAAATACCAGCACTGATTTTTCAGCTCCAACCCGTGCAGTCGAAAAGCAACCCCTTGACAACACGCAGATAGTACTTTGTCAAAAAATAATGTTTTTCAATATTTTACAGTGTAAATAGAGTCTCTGATTTTCAAGCTCCTGAAAAATGCCAACACCGATGTTTGGGCTCCAACTCTTACAGTTGAAAAGCAACCCCTTGACAACAAGTAGATATGACTTTGTCAAAAAATAATGTTATTCAGATTTTTACAGTGTAAATATGGTCTCTGATTTTTGGGCTCCTGAAAAATACCAACAACGAGTTTTGGGCTTCAACCCTTATATTTAAAAAGCAACCCCTTGACACCAAGTAGATATGACTTTGTCAAAAAATAATGGTTTTCAGAATTTTCCAGTGTAAATAGGGTCTCTGATTTTTGGGCTCCTGAAAAATAACAACACCGATTCTTGAGCTCTATCCCTTACAGTTGAAAAGCAACCCCTTGACACCACGAAGATATGATTTTGTCAAAAAATAATGTTTTTCAGAATTCTACAGTGTAAATAGGTTCTCTGATTTTTAGGCTCCTGAAAAATACCAACAACGATTTTTGGGCGTTAACCCTTACATTTAAAAAGCAACCGCTTGACACCAAGTAGATATGACTTTGTCAAAAAATCATGTTTTTCAGAATTTTACAGTGTAAATAGGGTCTCTGATTTTTGAGCGCCTGAAAAATACCAACAACGATTTTTGGGTTTATTTATATTTAAAATTCCTCTATTATAATTACGTAATTTCTGTCAATGTTTGTGATGTTGTGAAATGATTATAAGAATTCAATTTTCGAAATTATATGGACATACGTTTTAATTTTTTCTGAAATTAGTACAAAAGGTTATTATCAATTCAAACTTTCGAAAATGCAATTTTCAATTCAAAAAAATATATAAATTGAAAATTATTTGAATATTTCAATGAAATTAATCTTAAACATTATTTTATTATTAATTCTTTTAATTATCATTATACATATTATTATTCATTGATTCTGTTAAGTCTTAAATTTTCTAAAATTATATAAAAAGCTTATTAATAAATAAAATATTCATAAACGAATGTTAAAATTCGAAAAAATATAAAGTGCCAATTATTTTAATCTTCCCATGATAATAATGGTTTGATGTTCTTATGTTGCAAAAAGTTTAATTGATTATTATTAGTCGATTCATTCTGTTTAAAATTTTTAATTGAATAAAGATTGAATGAAATTTGTTTCTCAATTAAGTAACATAAATTGATCATTTACTTTGAGGTTGTGTAATGGAATGAGGGCTATTATTTTTGTAATAAAAGTTTGACTTTTCTTTAAAATACCTCCTATACAATTATTAATAATTGTAATTATTAATAAATAATGAATTAAATATATAGAAATGAAATTTAAAATTTAAAGAAGAATATAATGTAAAAATTATTTGTATGTTTCAATAAAAATAATTGTTTAATGCTTGTTATGTTGTCAACTGACTATTCAGTTATTATCTTATTGTAATAAAACTTAAATTTTCTGTAATTAGTTTAAAAGGTTATCAATAAATCAAATTTTCATAAATAAAAGTTCAAATTAAAAAAAAATTATGTAAAAATTATTTGAATTTGTTAATAAAAATTATAGTTTAAAGATTCGCATTTCGTGAAATGATTAATTAATTATTAGAAGATTAATTTTTTTCACGATAATAAATTAAATGAAGATTAAAATTGAGGTTTTTTCTAAAATAAGTAACATAAATTGGTCATTTATTAAAGATGATGTAATTGAATATTGGGTATAATTTCTATAATTAAAGTTTATTTATATTTAAAATACCCTTATTACAATTAAATAATGTTTCAAAGGTGCCTGATTTTGTAAAATAAGTATCTGAATTTCGTTTTCAAAAAAATATGTAGGGGAGACCACCCTACAGTAGATAATGATCCTACAGTAGATAATCATTAATTATAAGCTCAAATATAAGAAAATAATCCATTATAATTTTAACATATTACCACGTATCACGTATTAACTACCAATTACGTTAAATTAATTATTTTACATGCATTAGTATTTTAAATGACTGATTATCTACTGTAGGATCATTATCTACTGTAGGGTGGTCTCCCTAAATATGTTTTATTTTTTCTGAAATTAGTACAAAAGGTTGCGTATGAATGAAATTTCTAGAAATGAAAGTAAAAATTAAAAAAAAATTTAAAGTAAAAATGAATGAAATGCTTCAATGAAAGTCGTTGGTTAATGCTTTTATTTTTCGAACTAATTGATTAATTATTATACTATTAATTTTTTTTCACAATATTAAATTACATAAAGATTGAATTTTAATTTGTTTCAATTAAGTACATAAGTTGATTATTTGCTTTAAGGTTACGTAAATGATTATTGGCTATGAATTGTAAAATAAAAGTTTATTCACATTTAAAATACCTCTATTCCAAATTATGTAATTTCTATCAATGTTTGTGATGTTGTGAAATGATTATCTGAATTTAATTTTCAAAATTATATGTAAATATGTATCAATTTTTTTCAAATTACTATGAAAGGTTACTAAGAAATCAAATTTTCAGAAATGATAGTAAACAATTTTTAAAAATGTAAAGTAAAAATTACTTGAATGCCTGGATGAAAATTATAGTTTAATGCTTTTTATGTTGTGAACAGATTAATTAATTATGAGCTGATTAATTTTTTTCACAATATTAACTTACATAAAGATTAAATTTAAATTTTGTTAAACTAAGTATGTACATAAATTGATTATTTACTTAAAGGCTATGTAATTGAATATAAGCTATAATTTTGATAATAAAAGGTTATTCATGTTTAAAATACCTTTATTCCAATTGTATAATTTTTGTAAATTTTGGTGATGTTGTGAAATAAGTATCTGAAGTCTGCTTTCAATATTATATGTACAATATATATTTTATTTTTCTACGAAATTAGTTTAAAAGGTTATTAATTCAAATTTTCAGAAAAATATAAAGTAAAAATTATTCGAAGGTTTTACTGAAAATAACTATTTGTTACTTTATATGTTGTGATATGATTAATCAATATGTACATAAATTTCCATTTTTTCTGGAATTAGTTTTGAAGGTCATTACTAAATTAAATGTATTTAAATGCAATTCCAAATTAAAAAATATATTTTGAATTCATATGAAAAAAGTTTAACCTGCATGTTGTGTAAGATTGTGCTATAGTAGGAATCGTAATTGAATATTGGATATGATTTGTATGATGAAAGTGTATTTATATTTAAAATACCTTTATTCCAATTTCATAATTTTCAAAATGTTTACGATGTTGTGAGATAATTATCCAAATTCAATCTTCAACATGATATCTAAATATATTTCAAGTTTTTATGGAATTAGTTTAAAAGATTATAAATAATTTAAATTTTTAGAATAATATAAGATAAAAATTATTTGGATGTTTCAATGCAAATAAGATTGTTGATTGATTTTTATGTTATGAAATGATGAATTAACTATTATTAACTATTGATTAATTAATTTTTTTCAAAAAATTGAATTACATAAAGATTGAATTTAGATTATTTTCAATTAAGTCAACATCAAACAATTGCGAATCTCGGTTTTCTCCCCCCCCCCCCTTCCCAGCAACAGAAGTTTTGGTGGGACTGACGTTACAACAAGATTCTCCATTATATGACGAAACACTTCTTAACTAGGACATGATTTTCGACTCACAAAACAAAATTCATGCATAACGGTGGTAGTTGGGTGTACAATTTAAACCATGAATAAGACAAACAATAAAATAGCCTCGGAACGGACTGAAACTTTGATTGACGAAATGCATACACATGGTAAACGTAAAGGTCGAGTTTCAGGCGATGAATGGAGACTGGGTGTTTGGAATGCTAGAGGAGTGAATGATCTGGTATCGAAGGGTTCAATTCGTAAACGTAAAGGATAAATTGTTAACAAAATCACAACTATTTATACTGACGATTTCTAAGCTGGGCCCAAAAAATCGTCACGACTATTAAAGATTAAACCCCGAATATAGACGCAATAAAATAAATTTGAAACAAAAGCAAGGTCTTATGACGTATATAGCACGTGCTATGATTATTAGCTATGTGCTTGTAGGATCATTATCGTGCTTAACGAAACTGAAATATTTTGCAACCTGTACAGATTTATAATACTTATATTTGAATTTAATAATACAAGTTTTTATATAATTTTTCCTCTCGTTACTTTCTAATCTTTGCAGTGTACGTGGAACTTTTATTTGCGAAAGCAATAATCCTTCAAGATTGCGAATTGTGAAATACAATGTTTTCAATGTCGTGAACAAGTCCTAAAGAAAACAGATGTCTCTATTGCAATATGATATTTCACTAAGCGCAATATTTCCGGTTTATTACATTGCAAATAAAAGTGCCACGCATATCTCTAAAGTTTCCGAAGAGATAAAGTTAAAAGCGATTTTATGTAAACGCACACCATATATCAAGGGTTCTGAAAATTATTATTTTCACATATTCCATATAAAAAATAGGTGTAATTTTCCATATAAAAAAATATTTTTAACGAAATTATCCAAAATCTCGCATTCATTGTTGTTGAATACCAGATTTATTGCCTTCCTCGTAAATATGACTTTGAGAGTCTATTTTCCGTTTGTTCTTTTGAATTTCCTAAAATTTTGTAAATTGATATTTTTCAATAAGGAATTTTAGTTCTAAAATTATATTTCTAAGAGATACGCTGTAAATTGTAAATTAATCTTTAATAATAAAGGCAATAGTCTGTTCTATACGTTTTGACCAAATGTTTTAGCAATAACAAAAGAATTCTGTTCATAACCCCTTACCCATATTAAACGAGGTTATATATATTTATTTATTAATAAGGATTAGAAATTTTCTGCACCATAAATTTTGTATATTGAAACTTCCAAGAAATGTTAATTCATGATAAAATTTATTTCTGAATGTTTCTAAACATTATTGATAAAAGAGAACATTTTAATTGTAAATGTGTTTTGACATTGAGAAAAAAACCTGTTCTCAACATTTTGCTATCACATTATAATTTGTAAACTTTTTTGCGTCTTCAAATATATGAGAACAATAAAATGACTTTTTATGTATTTTGGCTCACTAAACACGAAAATCACACCAAATTTCTTTCATGGAAGCGTTTTCGAGATATCAGTGCTAGAATTTTTTTTTTCAATTTTCAGAGTTGTTCCGACGTTTTTGAGTATATCTCGAGTTTAAATAGACCAATTTCCCTCAACGAGCACTTAAATTGAAGGCAACTCAATCCTGTACAACTTTCTATCCTAAAGTTTTCAGATTGACCCTGTAGTTTAAAAGCTAGCGATTTTAATAAGTTGGACAATTTATATTTTTTGGCAAAAAGCGAGGTCGACAATTCACATATCGCCCTGGGAAGAATAGTAATCGCACATATTAGCCATAGTGCCATGATGAGATATGGGGGGAAAAAGGGCTGTGCCACCCTGTAGGCACTCGTGATTTATGATTTGATTCGTGGGTTAAGTGAATCAGGTTTTTATACTTAAGGGTATGCAGATGACCTTGTTATACTGGTTTTTGTTAACAAATAATGAAATTGTTGAAAAAAATTGTATAAACAAAAATTGACACAGATTTCGGACACCTACACAAGATATTCGAAATCAAGGGACTTTTTTTACCTTTTAAAGAATAGTTATCTTGGGGACCTCTTGAAGCATACAGAAGTCTTATAGGCGACTGGATTAGTTAGTATTGCCTTTGTTTTTTAATTAAAGAAATTTGTGACCGGGTTCATACTTTCTTCAAGCAAAAATAGTATGCAATCTAACATGCTTCAAAGTTGCTTCTCAGATACAATACATTCCACAATATTCTTAAACCTTAAAATTTAAGAAAAAACAAAATTCATGCTTCATTGACAAGTGGACTAGGTCTACTAAGGATCACCATGTAAAAAAAACGTGTCTTCGACTCGACCTCCATGGTGGTGCGAAACAGAGTTTAATAGAGATACATTTTAAATGTACGATAGCAGCGTACACGGCAGCCGCCGGTTGAACACCATAGTGCCTGGTCGAGCGTCGAGCTCGAAATCGAGGGAATCCCAGCGCAAGACAAAAGAAACAGTCATCTCTGGCTGTACCATCAGGTATCATGTGGTACCCGGAGATGGCCTTAACCCGCGATTTTTAATTGTCTAAACTCTAATTTGAAAGTGTTGCGCCGGATAAACTATACACGAATAGAATATAACTTCCCATTTTTAACCTTGTCTGGATAATCCTCCACCTCATAATGGCTGCATTTTCATTTGAAAAGTAGCGAGAATTACGATGTCAATGCTATCTACCGTCATTTAACGGCATTGAAATGGAGCAAAATTGCGATTCCCAGGTGTCAGGTGCGTTTTGCTAAGTGGTATAAAATAAGTTCCAGTTCGTTTAGATTAGTCTAAACTATTTCAGAGGAGATTTATAAGCAAGAACAATGTTTTATTTATGTATCCTGTTGCCTATTCTATGCTCTACCAAAATTTGCTCACTTCAGCGTGACACAGTAAATGAACTCAGAATTATTCTCTTATCCTCGATGAAACTTGCGCAAAAATACGTTCACTTTTTGACCACTCAAAAATTTACCTGCTACACATTTTAACTTTGTTTTTTTCTGTGTGGTACGCTGAACTCCCTACAAAGACATAACGAGCAAAGAGATACGAAGAATTTCAGAATTCTCACGTCAACACATGAGAGTTTGAGATTACAAAATGCTGGACGACGCTAGCCAGCTATCGTGCATAAAGCCCGGTGCATAGGAAGCAATTAATCACACTCCAGCTTTAAGGGAGAACAGTTCAATTAAATTTCACGATGTACATGCAAATGCAGAAGAGAACAGAGAAAATTGCTCTTTTTGTTCCTCATATTTTCTGTACAAAATCTGTATGTTTTACAGGTTTTGAGTATTTACCAGTATATAGTGATACTATTTAAATAATTTTATTTCACTTTTAGGTCTCGGTTGCTGGTTCGCGATTTTTAAGTATACAAATAGAAATATTACAAACCTACATTTCAGTTTACTTTCAATCATTTTGCGGTTTCAAACCTGTACACAGCGGAAATGCGTTTTTTGTTGCGTTGGGGTCTCGAAAGACCCCACGTTGTTGTCGGAGGGTTAAACACCCTAGGTATTTTTTTAAATGTTCTGTTAGGTTAGCCAATACCCGATTAGGGCCCGAAGAAGCTGTCTAGATAAGACGGTTTAGACAATGCTCTAACTGGACGCAAGTCTGCCCGGATAATTTTCTAAACGGGTATTTGTACGAACGCACTTTCCCATTTATATGAGGAAAATGTTGCCATTAAACCAGCGACACTTAAATTTTGGTACGAAATTTACGAACTAATTACAATTTTTCTATACATTCTACGTGATTTTGATAAATTTCACTAGATTATAGAAAAAATTTTAAACAAAAAACATTATTTCCGCCTGTATCAAGTTATAATACAGACGGAAATTTTTCTACGTATCTTACTTTGAAAGTCTCATTTTGAGTCCTAAATTGTCTGAAAAGTTTAAAATTCAGACTATTCAAGTATAACCTGAGGTTTAAAATTGGAAGGAATGATCTCTACTTCTCACTTGTAAGTAATATGATTTTACTTTTCAAGTTTTTATCTTAAAATGAAGATGCTCACAACTAACATTGACAGTTTGTCTATCGTTTTGAATGTAGGTATCAAATTAAATCAGAAATCAGTCTCAATTTACAACAATAATCAAAATTAATTTCAGAACTTGTTGTAAAGTCTCAATTTAAAACATTTTGGCTATAATTTGCTGCGAGATAATAATATATTACTTCACAAGTAACGTTAGACAGGTCTTTACGGGGGGATCAATGTTTTTCAGTTCGTCCTTGAGAACATTGAGCTCCACGTGAGTACCTGTTTAACCCTACGAGTGATATACGATATTTTATTCGAAATCAGAACGTTATGCGACTGTAGGGCCGTCTGAAAAGTGAGTCATGATGTTTATAATATCTTTGGTCGTGAAAACACATGACTGACGTGGCAGTCATCTGCTTGGCTGTGATTAGTAATCTGGCATAGCGCCTTTTTTGAAAATGGTTCGGTCCGAGCAAGAGTTTATTCCTTCCCTAGGAATCGCGGGACCTTGCAGCTAGTGGGACGGCTTACGGGTCGCATTATACTGTAGATCTGAAATAGGTGAACCTGAGGGGCTGCACTGCGAGGTGTGGCAACTCTGGGAACTGACGGACTCTAGTCGGTGGGACTTAAACTAAGGAGCGATCCTTCCAAGAGGTAATGGCAAAGCTTTCTGGAATATCGAGGGCGCGAGTTCTCATGCTCCCAAGCTACGATGTGATCGCCGTGTCAAGAGCTGAATGACATCAGGGTCAACGAATCCTTGAACACCCCGGCCTGCCCCCCTCAGTAGAGGCGGACAGGCGGGGGTCCCAAAGGAGGTGTCTTAACGGAGACTTTGGGACACCAGGTCGAATCCGTCTCTGAGAATTGATTCGTGGAAGTTGTATTCCGACGGGCAGGGTTCCAGGCCGAAGGGGAGAGGCTGGATTCTGGTCGTCGTTCTTCCTGAATCGTCAATCAGAGCCCTTCCGGCTCTAGATTACCGACCCTATCTAAGGGCGGGTAGGGATACCTTCCGAGTGACCCAACTGGGCTCCGAAGGGGGACCAAAAGCGCCCGAAGGTGCCCCGAATTAGCCTGTTAATGGCTGAGACGGGAATCTCCATGATGCAGATTAATTTACATCACAACAAAGGCCCCTCGGTGGTTCTAGCCAGACGCATGTCTGTGGTGCAGACAGGGCTCGCCCTAATCCAAGAACCCCGGTTATGCAGGGAAAGGATTTGTGGCTTGTCATGATGTGGCTCCATATATAAGGGGCCGCTCGAAAAAACGCCAAGGGCATGCATAGCCGTCAGGGATATGGATGCAATCTTGGTCTCTCCGCCTCCCAGAGAGGTGAAGGTTCTAATTCGGCACTGTCAGGAGAATGAAATTCCTCTGCTGTTGGGCACAGAATTGGAGATTCTGAATCGGGGTGATACTCCCACATTGCAGACTAAAAACTGGAGTGAGGTTCTCGATTTGACTCTATGCTCGGGTGTACTGAGGAGCAGGGTAATGGACTGGAGAGTCTCCGATGAGGAGTCTCTACAGTATCCGATGAGGAATCTCTCTCGGACTACAAATATATCATGTTTCGATTAATCCTAGGAAACCCCGTGGTTTCCATAATCAGAAAACCCAGAAATACACTTTGGGACTCCTATAAAGAGGCACTCAAAGGGAGGCTTGCGGAATTTCCCACAAGATATGGTACCATTGATGAGTTAGAGCACGCCGCGGATTTTCTGAAAAGGGCTCTGACTTCGCTTCATGCTGTTGTGGCAAAATTGGAGCAGCCGTCGGAACAAAAGGGGTATGCTGTGGGCGCTTTCTTGGATATAGAGGGTGCTTTCAGCAATACTCCTCCAGAAGTCATCTGTAGAGAGGCTCTGAGATGTGGCGTACCGAACCAGCTTGTATGCTGGATAGGAAGCATGCTGCGTCGGAGAAGACTCGAAATCAGATGGGGTGAGGGCCTAGTAAGGGGAATAGCTCCACGGGGATACCCACAGGGGGGGGTGTCCTGTCGCCCGTCCTGTGGTGCATTGTGGTGGACAGCCTCCTTCGAAGGATAAGTAAAGAGGGGTATTACACTCAGAGATATGCGGATGACTTCTTAATCCTAGTCAGGGGGACTCATTTGGAGACGCTGACGGGTCTTATGACGTCGGCGCTACGCATTGTAGAGCTCTGGTGCGATAGCTCAGGGCTCTCGGTAAATCTTGAAAAGACCAACCTGGTAATTTTCACGAAAAACTATAAAGTTACAAAATTCGACGCCCCTGTATGCTATGTTGGGAAGCTGACGTTTTCAGATTCAGTTAAATATCTGGAAGTAATCCTAGATAGAAAGCTGAACTGGGCAAAGCACCTAGAGACCCAATGCAGGAAATTTGTCATGACTTTTCGGATGTGCAGGAGAGCCTTTGGGTTGACGTAGGGTCTAGGGCCTAAAATCCTTGCATGCCTCTACTCTGCTGTCCTAAAACTCAGGCTCCTACATGCCGGCGTGGTCTGGTGGCCACGCGCGGAACTTAAGACAATGCACGACAGGCTGTGAAGATTACAAACGCTAGCATTTACAGGTTTGACTGGAGCAATGAGGACTACACCCACAGCGGCGATAGGATTCATGATCTGTGAAGAACCCCTACATGTTGCCCTTGAATTCCATGAATTCCTTGAATTCCATGAATTCCTTGAATTCCATGAATTCCTTGAATTCCATGAATTCCTTGTATTCCTCTAATTCCATGAATTCCCTGAATGTCGCAAATTCCCTGAATTCCATGTGATCCTTGTATTCCATGAATTCCTTGAATTGCATGAATTCCTTGAATTCCTTGAACTCCTTTAATTACATGAATTCCCTGAATTTCACCAATTCCCTGAATTCCACAAGTTCCTTGAATTCCATGAATTCATTGAATTCCATGAATACCTTGAATTCCATGAATTCATTGAATTCCATGAATACCTTGAATTCCATCAAATCCTTGAATTCCACGAATTCATTGAATTCCATGAATTCCTTAAATTCCACGAATTTCGTGAATGTATTCAATTCCATGCATTCCTAGAATTCTTCGAATTCCATGAATTCATTGAATTCCATGAATACCTTGAATTCCATCAAATCCTTGAATTCCATGAATTCATTGAATTCCATGAATTCCTTAAATTCCACAAATTTCGTGAATGTATTCAATTCCATGAATTCCATGAATACCTTGAATTCTATCAAATCCTTGAATTCCATGAATTCGTTGAATTCCATGAATTCCTTAAATTCCACGAATTTCGTGAATGTATTCAATTCCATGAATTCCTAGAATTCTTCAAATTCCATGAATTCCTTGACTTCCTCGAATTCCTTGAATTCTATGAATTCCTTGAATTTCAGGAATTCCTTGAATCCCGTGAATTCCTCGAATTCCATTAATTCCTCGGATTCCATTAATTCATTGAATTTCATGAATTCCTTGAATTCCATGATATCCTTGGATGCCACAAATTTAGTAAATTCCTTCAATTCCATGAAATCCTTGAATTCCATGAATTTCATAAATTCCACGAAGTCCCTGAATTCCATGAATTACTAGAATTCCATGAATTCCATGAATTCCTTGGATGCCTTGAATTTCATCAATTCCTCGAATTCCACAAATTTCGTGAATTCCTTGAATTCCATCAATTCCGTGAATTTTGTGAATTCCATGAATACAATGAATTCCTTGAATTCCATTGATTGCTCAAATTCCTAGAATTTCATGAATTCTGTGATTTCATGAATTCCATGAATTTCCTGAATTCCATCAATTCCGTGAATTTTGTGAATTCCATGAATACAGTGAATTCCTCGAATTCCATTGATCGCTCAAATTCCTAGAATTCCATGAACTCTGTGATTTCATGAATTCCACGAATTTTCTGAATTCCATGATTTCCTTGAATTTCATGTATTCTTTGATTTCCATGAATTCCATGAATTCTATTAATTTCTTGTATTACATTAATTCCATGAAATCCATTAATTCCGTGAATTCCATGAATTCCTTGAATTCCATGAATTCCGTAAATTCCATGAATGCCTTGAATTCCATAATTTCCTTGAATTCCATGAATTCCTCGAATTGCATAAATTTCGTAAATTCCTTCCATCCCATGAATTCCTTGAATTCCATAAATTTCGTAAATGTATTCAATTCCATGAATTCATTCAATTCCATAAATTCCAAATATTCCTTGAATTCCATGAATTCTTTGAATTCCATGGATACCTTGAATTCCATAAATTCCTTGAATTCCATAAATGCCATGAATTCCTTGAATTCATTGAATTTCGTGAATTTATTCTATTCCATGAATTCATTCAATTCCATGAATTCCTTGAATCCCGTGAATTGCTTGAATTCCGTGAATTCCTTGCATTCCATGACTTCCATTAATGCCTCGGATTCCATGAATTCATTGAATTCCATGAATTCCATTAATTCCATGAATTTCTTGAATTCAAGGAATTTCGTGAATACCGTGAATTTCGTGAATTTATAAAATTCCATGAATTCTTTCAATTCCATGAAATCCTTGAATTCCATGAATTTTATGCATTCGACGAATACCATGAATTTCTTGAATTTAATGAATTTTGTGAATTTATTCAATTTCATGAAATAATTCAATTCCCTGTATTACGTGAGAATTCGTTGAATCCCGTGAATTCCTTGTATTCCATGAATTCAATTAATTCCGCGGATTCCATGAATTCATTGAATTTCATGAATTCCATGGATTTCGTGCTTTGGATGAATTTCCTGAATTTATCAAACTCCATGGATTCATTCAATTCCATGATTTCATTTAATTCCATGAATTCCTTGGATTCAATGAATTCCGGGCATTCCTTGAATTCCATAAATTTCGTGAATGTATTCAATTCCGTGAATTAATATAATTCCATGAATTCCGCGAATTCCGTAAATTCCATGAATTCTTTGAATTCCATGAATTCCTTGAATTCCATGAATTCCTTGAATGTTCAGAATTCCTTGAATTCCTTGAATGTTATAAATTCCTTCAATTCCAGGAATTTCTAGAATTCCATGAATTCCTTGAATTCCATGAATTCCTTGAATCCCTGGAACTCCATGAATTCCTTGAAACCCTGGAACTCCATGAATTCCATTAATTACTCGGATTCCATCAATTCATTGAATTTCATGAATTCCATGAATTCCATGAATTCCGTGAATCCCTTCAATTCCGTGAATTTCATGAATGTATTCAATTCCATGAATTCATTTAATTCCATGAATTCCGCAAATTCCTTAAATTCAATTAATTATTTGAATTCCATGAATACCTTAGATTCCATCAATTCCTTGCATTCCATGAATTCCTTGGATTCCATGAATTTCTTGAATTCCATGAATTCCTTGAATTCCTTGAATGTTATGAATTCCTTGAATTCCACGAATTCCTTGAATGTTATGAATTCCTTGAATTCCACGAATTTCTAGAATTCCCTGAATTCCTTGAATTCCATGAATTCCATTAATTCCTCGGATTCCATGAATTACATGAATTTCGTGAATTTACAAAATTCCATGAATTCATTCAATTCCATGCATTCATTCAATTCCATGAATTAATTCAATTCCATGAATTCCGCGAATTCCTTGAATTCCATAAATTTCGTGAATGTATTCAATTCCATAAATTCTGCGAATCCCTTAAATTCCATGAATTCCATGAAATCCTTGACTTCCTTGTATTCCTTGTATTCCATGAAATCCTGGAATTCCGTGAATTCCTTGAATACCATGAATTTCACGAATTCCGTGAATTCCGTAAAGTCCATAAATTTCGTGAATTACATGAATTCCATAACCTAATACCGACCATACCAGCGTATCAAATAACCACATTCTCCTTCTCCAATCTTTCTTGAACCTTCTTTTTTCTATTGCCCATATCCGTTTTATTATCCCTGCCGCTTTTTTTATCCTTTCTCTTATATGAGCTCTATGATCTCCATTCATTTGCAAGGTATAGCCTAAATATTTACACACCTTCACTTTTTCTAACTTTACTCCCTTCCATCTCCCAGTCCATTCTTTCCCATCTGAGTATTTCTCCAATCCTGTAATTAAGCCCGCCCTCCCTTCTTCATCCTCTGCCATCAACGCTATATCGTCCGCGTATGTCAGTGTACACATATTTTCCTCTCCCATCCTAACTCCTCCCCATTCCTTTCTCTTCATTTCTTCTTCTAAATCTAATATTAACATATTAAATAAAAGTGGGCTCTGGTGATATCCTTGTCTTACTCCTCTCACTAACTTTTACTATCTCGACTCGGTCCAAGGAGTCAAACGCCGCTTTTCAGTATACAAATATTGCTATCATTGCCCCTTTCCCCCTTTTAATCCTTTTATTTATCAGATAGTTCAGAACATATACATTGTCCATCATCCCCATCCCTTTTCTAAACCCTGATTGTTTCGGTGGCTCTATCTTTTTTGCCTTAACTTCTTTGTTCATTCTCACCGACAAAACCGTTGCATATACTTTATACAATCTTGGAATCAGCGTCACACCCCTATAATCTGTAACCTCTTCCCCTTTGCCTTTATTCACTATGGATATCACCACTCCTTCTTTCCATAACTCTGGCCACCCCTCTCCTCTTCATACTCTATTACACATTACCCATGCCCGTTCCTTTAGTTCTGTCCCCCCATATTTCCAGACTTCATTTGGAATCTCGTCTATACCAGGTGCCTTTCCATCTTTCATTATTCCTAACACCTTGAATATTTCTTCCCTTGTTATGTCCTCTTCCTCATCTGTTTCTCTACCATGTTTTCCTTCTTTTCTAACTTTTCGCTCTGCCCCTCCTAGCAAATCTATAAGATATTTTTTCCATTCTACCATTTCAATATGCTGGGTTACTCTTTTTCTTCTTTCTCTCTCTCTATTTACTACCTTCCAAACCTCTTCTTTCGTCCTAGCCTTCTCCGCCTCTTCCTCAAACCTTTTATTCTCCTCCTCTTCCTTTGATCACACAACTCAGTGTATTCCTTCTTTTTTCTCCCATATTCTTCTCCTTTACTTTTTCCCTATCTCCACTGTCTTAATTCCTTTCTGACCTCCTTCTTTTCCTTTTTACATTCCTCATCCCATCCACTTCTATTGCCTCCTTTATTAAATTCTTTTTTGCTTGTGCACTCTAATCCTCTTTTTATTTCTCCTATCATTATTTCCATCTCCTCGTCCAGATTTCCCTCTCCCATTCTGATATTTCTAATCTTTTTTTTAAACTGTTTTTTCCTTCCATTAACCAATCCCCTTTTCCTGCTCTTTTTACCATTGCTTCCTTTTTATTCATATTTTTATTAATTTTTTCTCCCTCTAATGTCACTCTTATGGGAAAGTGATCCGAATCTATATAATCCCCTACCTCTAGTTTCTTGACCTTCTCATCATCTACTATCACATAATCAATTACCATTCCCCTTTCTCCTCCTGATCGTGTGTATTCCTCTTCCTCATCTCCCTCTATATTTCCGTTTAAGATAAAACATCCCAACTCCTTCAAGCTCTTTAACTCTATCTCCTATTCTCGCATTGAAATCTCCCCCTTTTATAAGTCTAATCTCTTCTTTATTCTCTTCCATCATTTATTTCGTCTCCTCTGAGTTCTCCTGCATATCGCCGTTCACATAAACCCCCATTATCTTCCACTTTTCTCCTCCCATATTTTCCTCTTCTACTATTATTCCTTCTTTTTGCTCTTTCCTCTTTTTCTTATCCTTCCCTGTTATACATTCGTTCCTTACTCCCATCACCATTCCTCCCATTGCTCTGCCTTTTTATTTTTCCTTTTTGCATTTTTTCCGCTATTTGCCTTAACTTATACTGCATATTCCTTTCTACCCATGTCAAATCATCCTCTATTTTCTCCGAGCTTCGATATAACAACCTCTTCTTTGTTATCACTTCCCTATTATGTTCCCATTTCTTTAGTTTCACTAGTACCATTTTTTCTCCTCTTCGCATTTCCTTTCCTACACTTTGCATCTCCTCTCTTTCTACTTTAGCATCTATCCTTTTAAGCACATCATCCAATTCCTTCCCTTCTGATCTTAGACCCTTTATCATTATGTTTTTCTTTCTTTAATCTCTTTCTTTCCTTTTTAATCTTCTTTCTATTAGCCTTTCCTTCTCAATATTCCCACTCTTCACTTCACCAAACTCCCGGTTTGATTTTTCAATCATCACTATTCTATCTTCCAACTGTGCTACCTTTTTATTATTCTCATCCTGGTTATCTAATCTTTGTTCTAAAGTCTGCATCCTTTTTTTTCAAATTTTCCCTGACTTCTTCCCATTTTCGCATCTCTTTTCTAAGTTCGGCCATTTCTTTCCTAATTTCTTCTTTTGTTTCCTCTCCTCTTTCTTCCTGCCTTTCTTCGTTCATCTGCATTATCTCTATCATCATTTCCCGCAATTCTTCTAGCTTTAATTTTTCACCTTCTATTGGTCCTCTATGTTCAACTTTATCTTTACCCTTGTATTTCTCCCCCGCTCTATTTTGATCTTTTCCCGGTGTTGTTTTGATCATTTTCGGGGTTTTAGAGTGGATCCTATTTCTATCCTGACTTCACTACTTGCTTTTTCCGTCCTATCCCTCTTCCTATTTACGAACGGTTCGATTGACTCAAAACTATCCGCCCTCAATCTCTCCTTCTCTATCGTTTCCCTGTATTGTCCCTCTTTTTTGTCTCACTTTTTGGCGTGCAGAATATTTCCTCGCATGAATCCATCAAAACGATTCGAAGCAACCTCTATCCGTATCGCCTTACGTAACTTGCGTAGCTTCTGTCTCGACGGCACTACCTCACACTGCTAATCGTACCTTCTGCCGTGCTTCTCTCTCCCTATCCATCCCTGTCGCCGCTACTCGGCTGCACCTGTCTCCCGACCCTGCTCCTCACGCTAAACAAACTAACCTCTCACCCTACCAGGGTTGCACGGTTACGCGTAACTCGAACTTTTATACGTATAATACGTATTATACGTAAAAAATGTAATAAACGTCTTTTGTAATTCAAAGTAGAATTTTAAAATTTTGTGGTATCTAATTTCTACGGTTGGTAAATAAAATATATTTGTCGGGGAATTTACAAAATCGAAAGTGCGTAACTACCCGAATTAAAATTGCAGGAAATTGCAATGCATAAAAAGTATTAAATCAGTCAGTAATATTACTCAAAAACTCATATGATCATCACACAGTCGATTTTATAATTCACCCCTACGACATTCATATACCTATATTTGTATATTCAGGTATGTATATTTGTATATTCATGTATATAAAAATTTTATATAATTCGGAAGCGTATTAACACTGAAAGTTTTCCTTTAAGGTCCCTTATAACGTACATATCTTACGGTTGGGCTTCGTCAGAATAAAATAAAAAAATTTGTTAATCTCAGAGTTTTGGAAAAATCGCGTATTTTACTTTTGTTTCTTAATCTGCATAAAATGCTCAATTTTTGAAATTTGCAGATTTTTTATTTGAGTTCATATGGGTAAAATTATATTTTTGTATAGAGTTCAGAAAATGAAAAAAAATATAAAAGCTTTAAAAATTACGAATATTTTTTTTAGCATAGAAAAACTTTTTTTTTTCAAAATGTACTTCCAAAAAAGTTGAAAAGATCAGATCGTTGAGAATGACGAGTTAATATAACAAATTCAGCAACTCGTTCTTTTTTAACGATCTGATCTTCTCAATTTTTTTGGAAGTATATTTCGAACGTAAGAAAGTTTATTCTAGGATTGAAAAAATTATTTGTAGACCTTGTAGACTTTTTTCACTTTCGGGTCCTTATGAAAAATAAATTTTTCCCTATATAAATTTAAATAAAAAATGTGAAAAAATTGTCGAAATGAGGCATATTATGCAGATTGAGAAACAAAAATAACATTCACGATTATTCGAAGACTGCTTTTAAAAAATTCTAAACTCTCATTTTGGCTACGCCCAACCGCAAAATATTGATCGAATCATTTCAAATTTTATACACATTATTAGATACCCAAAAGGAAACATTTCAGTGCATGTTGGACTTTTTTGCACCACACAGCAGCTCTAAATATTTCGGCTACATATTTTCTTTCCGATGGACACCTACTTCTGTTCTAAGCGTTTTTACAAATCCAAAAATATCGTGTTTGATATCAAATGTATAAGGATGAAACAAATAATCCGAACATATATCATCTAAAAAGGCTAGTGGTGTATTAAGAAAAATGTACTCTTGTCATTTCTACGTTTCGGGAACAAAATAGTCTGTGAAATTAGACGGCACAAAATTTTTAAATTCCACTTCAAAATGTAATAAATTAAATTAGTGTTAAATTCTTTAAACTCCAAATTACTTGAAAATATACCTGTCTTTTTACATTTCTGTTTCATATATTTTGTTGTTATAATTGGCAAAATAAATTATCAAGAAGAACAAAACTAAATACTAATATAGTGAAGTTAAACCTCCGAAAAAATCGTAACATAATCGTGTTTGATATCAAATTAATCAGTAATGGACAAACACGTAATCAGATTTCAACTTCAGCTATGCATTAAAGAACGCTAATTAGCATTAGCGCGTCAGAGTGGCAAAAGAACGCTCCCACGAGCTGTCCGCTCTGCTAGCGCACATCTGTCGCATTCCTCGGAAAACCCGAGGCGAGAAACGAGGAAAGACGCCACGAGACGAGGAAGAATGAGACGAGGCGAAACGAGACTAGAAATCTCGAGACAGCAGGTATGTAATAGAGTTACTCATGAAATTGACGGCAATTCGCCATTTGCTTAATATTTTAGGTTGACTGGAGCAGAAATTTGGTTACTTTTTGATTTATTCTTTATATTTAAATGCTACCGTAGTGATTAGGACAAATAAAACTTTCTTCGCATAATTATTTTATTTAAAAAAATTGAATTTAGTATTTTTTTAAATAAATCATCGGTTAATTGGGAACAATTTCGATTTTCCCGTTCATGTCCCATTTGTCGATGTGTATAAATATTAGGTTAGGCAGGTTATAAATAAATAAATCGATTTGAATTGTATACATTTGAGAATTTGTGGGTAAGGTTTGCCATACCACGGCCATGTACTCGACAAATGGGTGTAGCACTCGAGCGATTGGTGAATGCACCTCGAGAAATGGTGTTTTCACACATTTAATTTTTATCACATTTTTCATTTCACTTTCTAAATTTCTGAGAGCAAATACATACAGAAATGAAAGATTGATAAATTTACTGTCTAGCCAAGCAAGTTGCAAAGTCGTTGTAGTTTTCATTTGTAAGAAAGAGGATAGCAAAGTTTGAAGTTGCTTATTTCCTCGACGATTGGTTCCTTTACCCTATATGGGCGATTTTCAAATAGAGTTAAATTTTGGTTTCTGCAGTTCGAGCGCAACAAAGTTTTAAATAATGTAATAATTGCTATCAGTCTCAATATTATTTATATGTACTAGGATGCACTTCATGCTGTAGTACATTATTATATAGGTTTACGAATAATATGTTCTGGTTTAACGAGAAAAAGTGGTTCAGAAAAAGTTAAGAAAATATTTAAATGCTGTCTTTGTATATTTAAAAGAAATTCTGACATGATTTCAAACAAAACTTTTTGGATTTTTTTTTGGTAACAAACCCGTACTTTTCAAAAAATTAAAATCTTTTCCGGAAGCAAAAGAAGGCGTTTTCTGTTTCTTTCATGCAGCATTGAACCTTCAACCTTGAATTAATCATAATTCTCTGGAATTCTGTAAAAATATCACGTAAATTCAGTAGAATTCTCTTGAATTATGTAGAATTCTCCTAAACTGTGTATAATTCTTTTAAATTCAGCATGTTTCTCTTGAATTCAGTAGAATTCTCTTGAAATATGTAAAATTCTCTCAAACTTTGTTTCATTCTCTTAAATTCAGTAGAATTCTCCTTGGTTTGGCAGAATTTCATTTGAATTTAGTCAAATTATCGTGTTTTCTTTCGAATTCAGCAGAATATTCTTGATATCAGCAGAATTCTTTCGAATTCAAGAGAATCTTCTGGAGTTAGGCAGAATTCCATTGAATTAATCATAATTCTCTGGAATTCTGTAGAAGTATCTCGTAAATTCAGTAGAGTTTTCTTCAATTATGTGGAATTCTCTTAAATTGTGTATTATTATTATTATATCATTAAGCCGTTTCCCTTTCGGGGTAGGCGTGAATTGCTCG
Organism: Andricus grossulariae; assembly: GCA_011634705.1. Taxonomy (NCBI): domain Eukaryota; kingdom Metazoa; phylum Arthropoda; class Insecta; order Hymenoptera; family Cynipidae; genus Andricus; species Andricus grossulariae. The sequence goes on from JAABKJ010075445.1 coordinate 37,523,924, forward strand.
GTGGTAAAGTAGTGATGACCCGAGGACGCGTTCGGTGGCTTTGTCATAGGCCCTTCAGTTCTATTCGAAAGGAATAGAAACCGAAACCGAATATGTATATATATATGTGTGTGTGTGTGTGTTAAATATACTGTAATTTTCTACGTCTACAAATGAAGAATCATTGTTATGCAATTTTGTAATGTAATTTAAGAAACAATTAAGCATTGTCCGGGAATATGAGGACACCTAAAAAAACAATCAATTATGAACATACACTCACATTTCGTAGGATATCTTCGGAACAAAATAAGAAAAGACAATTTTTTGAAAAGTGTTCACAAGGTTATTAAATTCCGCGTGAAATGAGTCATAATTAAAGTATTCTTGGTAAATAAAGCCCTAACAAAATATAGGAAAATAATGGTCATTATTTGAAATGCACGCAAAATGAATGTCGACCGAAGAAAGTGGGAAATTTTATTCCGAAGATATCCTGCGAAAAGTGAATTCATGTTTTTAAACGTTATTTTTAGGTGTTTTGATACTCCCAGCTTTCATAGCCAATAATGTTCACAAAATTGGTGAAATGGGATGATTTTTCAAGAAAATAGAGACATACTGCCGTACAAACTAAGAAGATACATAACTTCAATCCCACTCGAACTGAGAAAATCGATAAAAACTGTTTGCCCAAAGAACTCTAATATCGAATAAAATTTTGAATAATCTAGGTACACTATTTGGATGGAAAGAATGTGCTCTTCCATACTTTGCAAAGACAAGTTGATTTTTTAAACAATTTCTATCAGAAAAGGGACTTGCAATTTTTTACTAGTCGCGGAAAGTCAAAAATACAAGGCAAACGGAACACAAAGTCACTTGCGGACGATGCCTTCATCGGAGAGCTCGAGCAAGGACTCAAAATACAACAACAAAACTGTCCCGACTGTGCCGAACTTACCTGAACGATCGTCGCTAGTGTATAGCCGAATCTAGCCGGGACTTATTTCGCTTGGATTGCCGGCCAGAGTCCGAGCTATTTCACAAAGCTAAAACATGCGTAAGGGCAAGCGACTCTTTTCGTCTGCAAATTCGCTCCGCACTCGGTCACTTTTACAAGGCAAAAGAGACAAAAAAGTTCTTGAGGTACTTTTTCATTTGTATGCTGATGATGTATTACATGCTTTATACAAATTTTAGGAAACGCAAAGTGCTTTGCGTATCTTTTTATGTTGTATTTTTTTAACTTTTTCGACTTTCCTGATTTAAAAACAATCGTTTTTCAGAATAAATAGTAATAATTAATCATTTTTAAGTTTAGACATTTTTAAGTTTTATATTTTTAGTTTGGACGGCAGTATAGTAGCGGAATAAACGAATTTTCAATCGAATAATTCAATAAAGTAATATACAGTAATATTTCACAGTATACAGTAACATTATACAGTAATATTTCAATATTTCAAATGAAGAATCATTGCTATTCAATTTTATAATGTAATTTAATAAACAAGTAAGCATCGTCCATGAGTATGAGGACACCTAAAAATCAATCAATTAAACACATACATTCACATTTCGTAGGATATCTCTGGAACAAAATAAGATAAAACAATTTTTTTTAAAGTGTTGGAAAGGTAATTCAATTCCGCGTCAAATGAGCCCTAATTAAAGTAGTTTTGATGAATAGAGCTCTGACAATATATTGGAATATAATGGTCATGATGCGAAAGTCACGCAAAATGGAAAATAGGATGATTTTTCAAGAAAATAGAGATATAGTAGGGAAATAAATTTCTTGAAATAAAATTAATGTAGGTGCCATATTGAATTCAATATGAAACGCTTTAAATGTCTAAGATTTCAAGTCGAAATATATTGCATCGCCTACCTAAAATGTCTGACCTTTTAGAAAGCAGTTGACTTTTAAACCTTAAAGGACAAATTTTCAATATAAAAAATAATTTTTAAGCGAATATTTCAATTTTCTACCAAAAAAATAAGTTTCGACCAAACAGTTGCATTTTCAGCCAAATAGTTAAAATATCCAGAAAAATAAACAAATTTTTAATAAAATAGTGGTATTTTAAAATAAATAATTGAATCTTCCACCTGAAAAGATACATTTTGAAGCAAATGGTCGAACTTTTTAACCAAAAATATTAAACTTCAATAAAAAACAATTTCATTTTCAACTAACTAGTTCAATTCTCAATCTGCAAAGGTGAACTTTCACTCAAATGGTTGAATTTTCAGCAAAAAAGTTAATTTTCGTCGAAATACTTGAATTTCATGCCAAAATAGATGAATTGTCAAGCCAAATAAGACGAAATTTGTAGAAGATAGTTGACGTTTTACCCTGAAAAGTTGATATTTCAACCCAATATTTACATTTTCAAATTAATAGTTACATTTGAACCTCCAAAGATGAATTTTGAACTCAAAGAATAATTTTTTACAAAAAAAATACATTTGCAACTTTTAACTCAATGAAACATGTAATGATTCATGTTAAAAAAAAAGATGTTAATCTAAAATAAAAAATACTATAAGTAAGTCAAGTACACGCATTTTCAACAAAATAGTTTATTTATCAAATAGAAAATATTAATTTTTAACCAAATAGTTGCATTTTTAACCCAAAAAGATTTAATTTCAATATGAAAAAATATGAATATTCAACAAAAATTTAAATTACATTTTCAGTGTACAAAATTAATTTTGAACCAAAAAAAAACGAGTTTAAAAAAATAATGATATTTTAACTAGCTACACTTCATCAACATTTCATGACCATAGCTCTTTTCCTTTTCGCGATATGGTGAAGAAAAAAAAGTTACACTCACACACGCACATGGACATTTTTTAAGGCAGGTCGGATGAGTTACAATCGACCACCCGGGGTCAAGTATCGTCGAAAAACTTCACGCTCCAGTGCCCAGCTGTACTCTGTAAATTTGGAGCTCCTGTTTTCGAATCATCGTGGATACTTTCCCGGTGACAGATTGCTCGTTTCCAGGCGCATAAATGAAGTAATAAATGTAATACATGGGCTAAAATTCAAGCCTGACGAAGCGCCTTAAGATACCTCGCCCAGGTGTCATGCAGCTATCGGCACGGTTGTTACGCCTTCGATTAGGGGTTAGGGAGAAGCGTCCATAAACTACGTAGCCTGTTCCTCTTTTGTTTGAATAAAGACGGAAAGAAAATTGCCGTTAAGTGATAAAGGACACAACGTTATAAACAAAAGAAAAACATATATATATATATATATATATATATATATACATATATATATATATTTATTATTCAAGCAGACAATCATTAAAGCTAGATCCTATGTTTTTACGTGTATTTACTATGATAATGCTGGTCATATTGATAAGTCATGTAGGGAACTATAGTGTCGCATGCCATGTTTAAATCCCCAATGTCGCGTTATTAGGCAGATTAGCGAAAAAACAATAAATATTCTGCGCGAATATGCATAAATTTCGCACTTCTTACTCCAATTTATTTATAAAAGTCTTGACCAAAATTTATGATTATGTATAACTGCTAGAAACATATAAAGTAATTCCACTTATAAGAATGGTTTAAATTTGCAGAAAATAGCGAATTTATTCATTTTTTAATAATAATTGGATGATTATAAATGAGAAATAAATTTCTCCAGTTTTTCTCGTGTCTTTGAGACCATTATTTTTATTGAGAATTTGCAGGTATAAGCTGGCTTCTTGTTGAAGTCGGTTATATAGGTAGATTCGCATTTTCTCATATGACGCATGCATAAAACTTTATGATATTTTTCAATGATCTTCTTGAAGAATCCTTACTATAAATTAATTATTTTGCATTTTATTATATTTCTTCAACATTACATGATTAGCTTTTTTATTAACTGCTGTAATAAATTGGCCAGAATTACCGTACCCATGCAGAAGAAGAAGAAAATAATTTTAAACTCACGTGGTTTAATATAAAAAAAAAAAATTAGTGCGCAGAAACCGCGCAAGTGGGAAGTGAAATTTGTCAATAAAACAAGAAGAGAATGAAAGGAAAATGTTAACTGTTATGGAAATGAGTAAAAACATTAAGTATAGAAACATGAGTTTTTGCTGTAAAATAAAAATGGACGTTTGATTGGAAATACATATTTTATGTGTGCTGACTATCATTATGAAATTGCTGTAATGGTTCCATTGTTCCATCCTTGTAGAAGTTCGACTTCCAACACGCGTGGTATCCACGCACCCTTTTTTATACCCTTTACTTTATATCACCATAGAGTTTAATTAAGCATAAAATGTATATAAAAATGTAAATCAGGATATACTGACTTCCTTCAAAATCGAACGTTTAAATTTTAATTACCTTTTGTATAGGCGATAAATTTATTTAAAACGATTTTTATAGTATACTTTACACTATAACACATCCTCCGTGAAAAGAAATATCGACTGACTACGGCTTCCAGGATAACTGAAGACAGAGTTTTGTATTTTTCTAGTATGCACTCCTGAGTTTATGCCTGCATTATTTTTAGACTGCTGAAACAGGCTTCAACCAGTTACGGGCTATATTTATATAGCATGATCTGATTCTATTTTATGTTTATGGTCTTTAGAGATCTGAGATTAGGCTTTATCATTGCTATCGTAAAAATGACAAAAGTGTTCCTTTGTAGGTTCTAATGTCCATATTATACCTTGACCTCCACAATGTGGACCCCACCGACAGGGCCGGCCATTTTCAAAAACCCGGTAGCGAGTTTGGGACTAAATAGTTGCCATCTGCTGAGGATTAAATTTTATGAATGCAAAAATGTATGATTTTGCAATAAATGATTTGCAAGGAAGAAATTTGGAACCTGTAGGTCTTAACGACTACAGCCATCGAAAATTTTTAATAAAGTGCTTTAAAATTGAGTGCCCCTTGACGACCGAAAGTCAAAATTGGAAATTGTTAATTTTAAAACATATATTGTCGTAGAGAATTCCATCTTCTATCTTTTTTCCTAACAAGAAAATCGTATCTTTTTTAGGTTTTGAATAAATTGTAAAAAACCAGTAGTTCTTAAATCAATTTTTATTCAATTTTTTTCTTTAACTTGTGCTCAAATCCACAGTTTCTGAAATTTCTTTATAACATTTAGAGAAAATATTCCTTATAGCATTTTTGTTATGACAGTTAGAGATAAAACTTTTGAATCTTCATTTATAACAATATAAAAAATTATTTTCTGAGCTATTGCATAATTCGTTCTACAAACTGTTTGAGCATTTCGTTTATCGAGGAAAGTTTGAGCAAACAAAAACTTTGCTGAGAAGTTGTTCAAAAAAGTACAGAGAAGTTTTCTGCAAAGGATTTTTAAAATTAAATTAATAGGTAAAAAACTGTGAACGCTAAACTGTAAGCGCGCGACTGATCTTCCATGCGTGTATATGCTGAGCGGGGACGCATAGTGTCGCATCGGCCTCGGAACACATGGAAGACGCATTTACGCATGGGAAATCAGTCGCGTGCTTATAGTTTAGCGTTCACAGTTTCTACGTGTTAATTTTTTTTGAAAAATCCCCTTTTGAAAACTTCTCTATCCATTTTTGATTTGTTTGCTCAAGGTTTCCTCGATAAGCGAAATGCTCAAACATTATGTGAAACGAATTATGCAGTAGCTCAAAAAATATTTTTTTTATATATTTTTATAAATGAAGATTGAAAGTTTTATATCTGTCATAACAAGAATTCTATAAGGTATATTGTCTCGAAAGTTTATACAAAAATTCCAAAACTGTGGATTTGAGCACGAGTTGAAGACAAAAATTGAATTGAAAATTGAATTTAAAAAAACTGGTTTTTTGCAATTTGTTCGAAACGTAAAAAAATACGATTTTCTTGTAAAGAAAGAAGAGGTGCGGGATATAATTCTTTGCCACAACATATGTTACAAAATAGAACATTTCTAATTTGGCTTTTTAGTCATCAGAGGCCAACTCCGACGCGCTAGAATGAATCTACGTCTTGCTCTTGCATTAGGACATATTGCAATTTTCTACCAGTATCTAGTATACTGATGGAAATAGGAATAAATGGACAAATTTTTAACCAAAGAACATAATTATTATTGTAGGTAATTAATAATAATAATAATCTTTATCGGCAAAAAGAAGAGCAACATCCTGCAACGAACATACCACCCGTTCCAGCAAGACCAGCCTTACAGATGGCCGATAATGCTAACATGAGAAGTAGGAGACCTATTCACCAAAAATTGTTTCTCAGGATTGACAAATTATCTGAAGCTAATAATGCTCTTTCCGATTTGCTCCCCGCAGATGTTAATCTCTGAAATCTGAACTGTGTAGTTTACGAGAAGGCGGTTTCCCTGCTTAGCGGCAAGAGAAGTAACGATACTTCAGTATGCCTGAGTAAGACTCGCGAGCGTATTGCACAGCTTCAGTTTAAAATTGAAACGGCGTTCATACTGTGAGAGAAAAGTTTTTCGAAAATTTGACAAGTATTACTGTTAATAAGAAATATTGACATTGGTAAATAAAACATGAAGTATTCCTACTGAGAAGAAAAGCATATAAAGCGTATAATTACGTAATATCACTTATAAGTATGTAGCTAGTTATGTGTAATTAAAAGTTTTTTTTATGTAATCACAAAGACAAATTACTTTCTTCATGCATAATATTTTAATACGTATACTCATAGCTTTACAAATATTTTCCATGATGATTTGCCTCAAAAATGTTAACATTGTTGAATATTTTTTTATGTATAAGTTTGATGAAGAATAAATATTAATTATATAGCTTTTAAGAAAACTTTGAAGGAGATTTATTGCGAAAAAAGGATTTTTTTGGTTGCGAAGAGATGTTAATTTGTGTAATTTGTTTATACTATTTGTCATTGATAGTAATAATTGTCCAATTTTGGCCAAACATTTTTGTTACAATACCAATTCCGAGGTACTATCATAACTATCAGGTACTATCAGGTCCATTAAGCTAGCACCTCCACCATCGAACTTTAAAATTTTTCATAGCTCAGTATTTTGGGCTATTTCAGGGCTTCCTTTGGGCCCCAATTAAAATTTTTGGGCTCCTTTACTTTTTCCAAAAAATCAATTTTTTTGTGGAGGTGCTAGCTTGCATTAAGCTAGCACCTCCACTTCCTGAAAACACAAAATAATAAAAATTCAATTTTTCCAGAATTTTGGGCTTTTTTTTGGGCTCTTAGAATCCACAAAAAAAAAATTCCCCAAAACAACCCTTAAGCCCCAAAATCAACCCCATTCACAAAAACAATCTTTTCCGGAATTTTATAGTGTGGATAGAGTCTCTGAATTTTGGGCTCCTCGAAAATACCCACTCTGATTTTTCGGCCCCATCCCTTAACATTAAAAATCAACCCTTTGGTACCTCGCAGATGTGACTTTCTCAGAAAACAATCTTTTTTGGAATTTTATAGTGTGGATAGAGTCTCTGATTTTTGGGCTCCTCGAAAATACCCACTCTGATTTTTGGGCTCCATCCCTTAACATTAAAAATCAACCCTCTGGTATCCCGCTGACGAGACTTTTTCAAAAAATAACCTTTTCTGGAATTTTATAGTGTGGAAAGAGTCTCCGATTTTTAGGTTCCTCGTAAATACCCACCTTGAATTTCGGGCTCCATCCCTTAACATGAAAAAAAACCCCTTGGTACCACGCAGATGAGACTTTCTAAAAAAACAATGTTCTCTGGAATTTTAAAGTGTGGATAGAGTCTCTGATTTTAAGCTGTTCGAAAATACTCGCCCTGATTTTTGAGCTCGATCCCTTAACATAAAAAATAAACCCTTTGGTACCTCGCAGATGAGACTTTCTCACAAAATAATCTTTTCTGGAATTTTATAGTGTGAATATTGTCTCTGATTTTTAGGCTCCTCGAAAATGCCCACCCCGATTTTCGGGCCTAATCCCTTACCATTAAAAATCAACCCTTTGGTACCTCGCAGATGCGACTTTCTCAAAAAATAATCTTTTATGGAATTTTATAGTGTGGACAGAGTCTCTAATTTCTGGGCTCCTCGAAAATACCCACCCTGATTTTTGGACTCCATCCCTTAACATTAAAAATCAACCCTCTGGTACCTCGCAGATGCGACTTTCTCAAAAAATAATCTTTTCTGGAATTTTATAGTGTGGATAGAGTCTCTGATTTTTGGGCTCCTCAAAAATACCCATCCCGATTTTTGGGCTCCATCCCTTAACATTAAAAATCAACCCCTTCGTACCACGCAGATGACACTTTCTCAAAAAATTATCTTTTCTGGAATTTTATAGTGTGGATCACAGGGTGCAGAGTCTTCTCCATTTTTTCTTATTTTCCCCTTTTTTCTTGAAACTTCCCTTTTTCCCCCCTATTCTCAAAAAACCTCCACTTTTGTCCCCTTTCCTCTTTAAGCATTCGATATTTGAAATTGTACCCATTATTAAATAATAATTAAAGCAATTATAGCACATAAATATATTATTTATGAATAAATAAGATACACGCTTCAAGTACAGATCATTAAAAATAAATACTCTTTAAAAAAATTTGAAAATTTAAAAGCAAGTTGAAAAATTGGAACAGTTACAAAATATATAGTACTTCTTAAATAAGTATTAGAATATTAACACACTTTAGCTGAAATGTACAAAGTGAAATGCCTATATAAAGAAACGAATATTCAAAATTCATCAACTGCAATTTTAAATGTTCTAAATTGAGCAATATTTACTTTTTTAAAGTCTTTACTTGAAAATTCAACTATTATTGAAACTTTTTTTTTCGTTAGAAATTAATTTGTTGAAAATATATTTATTTTGTGGAAAAGCTGTCTTTTTGGTTGAAAATGAAACTACTTTGTTGAAAATTTTATTTTTTTAAACTTAAAATTGCTATGTTTGATTGAAACTTATTGGTTGTGTTGAAAGCTTATATTTTTGAGTTAAAAATTCGAATGTATTATTATTTTTAATGTTGAGGGATGGAGCCCAAAAATCAGGGTGGGTATTTTCGAGGAGCCCAAAAATCAGACTCTATCCACACTATAAAATTACCAAGAAGATTATTTTCTGAGTAAGTCACATTTGCGAGGTACCAATGGGTTGATTTTTAATGTTAAGGGTTGGAGCGCAAAAGTCAGGATGGGTATTTTCAAGGAGCCCAAAAATCAGAGCTCTATCCACACTATAAAATTACCAAAAAGTTTATTTTTTGAGATAGTCTCATCTGCGTGGTACATGGGGTTGATTTTTAACGTTAAGGGTTGGGGCCCGAAAATCGGGGTGGGTATTTTCGATGAGCCAAAAAATCAGAGACTCTATCCACACTATAAAATTCCAGAAAAGATTATTTTCTGAAAAAGTCACATCTGCGAGGTACCAAAGGGTTGATTTTTAATGTTAAGGGTTGGAGCCCAAAAATCGGTGTGGCTATTTTCGAGGAGCCCAGAAATCAGAGACTCTATCCACACTATAAAATTACCAAGAAGTTTATTTTTTGAGAAAGTCTCATCTGCGTGGTACAAGGGGTTGATTTTTAACGTTGAGGGTTGGAGCCCAAAAATCGGGGTGGGTATTTGCGATGAGCCAAAAAATCAGAGACTCTATCCACACTATAAAATTCCAGAAAAGATTATTTTCTGAAAAAGTCACATCTCTAACAACAATTGGATCGTGTAGTAGACACTTCAAAAAATAACCCTGAATTTTACTCGATTTTTTGAAAACTAGAAATAGTTCAACAACTGAATAGGACTTAAAAGACCTTGTGTGTCAACAGAAGGTGGGAAAAAGAAGGTTGTAAGCGGAGGGTTAAAAAAAATTTTGCTACTTATCAATATTTGTTTCTTTCATAAACAAATTATACAAACAAATGCACATTTTGGGCGTTTTTCAGCAAAAAGAAATCGTTTTTTCCTCTCATCTTGCTGAAATTATATTGCCAATTATGGTTTTTGATAAAAATGTGCCATTCATCAATATTTGTTTATTCTATGAACAAATTATATGAACAAATACACATTTTGGGCGTTTTTATCAGAAAAAAATCATTTTTTTTTCTGAACTTGCTGAAATTATATTGGTAATTATTTTTTTTTTCAATGTGCCACTCATCAACATTTGTTTTTTTATAAACAAATGATATAAACAAATACACATTTTGGGCGTTTTTATCAGAAAAAAATAATTTTTTCTTCTGACCTTGCTGAAATGATATTGCCAACGATGTTTTTAAACAAAATGTTGCCCCTCATCTATAATATATTTGTTTTATAAACAAATTATATAAACAAATGCAAATTTTTTGCGTTATCAGAAAAATCATTTTTGCTTCGAAATCGGCTGGGATTGTATTGCCAATGATGTTAAAAATAATTTCCACTGATAAATATTTGTTAATTTCATAGACAAATTATATAAACAAATGCACATTTTGGACGTTTTTCACATAAAAGAAATAGTTTTTTCTTCTGACCTTGCTCGAATTATATAGTCAGTGATGTCTTCAAAAAAAATTTGCCACCCATCGATACTTGTTTATTTTATAAACAAATACACATTTTGGTCGTTTTTAAGCGAAAAGAAATCGTTTTTTCCTCTGATCTTGCTGACATTATATTGCCAATTATGTTTTTTGAAAAAATGTGCCATTCGTCAATATTTGTTTATTTTATGAACAAATTATATAAACAAATACACATTTTGGGCGTTTTTATCAGAGAAAAATCATTTTTCCTTCTGACCTTGCTGAAATTATATTGCTCACGATGTTTTCAATCAACAATGTTGCCACTCATCAATAATATATTTGTCTATTTTATTAACAAATTATATAAACAAATGCACATTTTTGGCGTTTTTCAGCTAAAAGAAATCGGGTTTTCCTCTGATCTTGCTGGAATTATATTGCCAATTATGTTTTTTGAAAATAATGAGCCATTCAACAATGTTTGTTTATTTTATCAACAAATTATATAAACAAATACACATTTTGGTCGCTTCTGAGCGAAAAGAAATCTTTTTTCCTCTGATCTCTGCTGAAATTATATTGCTAATTATGATTTTTAAAAAAATGTGCCACTCATCAATATTTGTTTATTTTCTAAACAAATTATATAAACATCTAAATTTTGGGCGTTCTTAGCGAAAAGAAATCGTTTATTCTTCTGACCTTGCTGAAATTATATTGCGAATGATGTTTTAAAAAAAAATTCGCCACTCATCAATATTTGTTTATTTTCTAAACAAATTATATAAATAAATGTACATTTTGGGCGTTTTTAAACAAAAAGAAATCGTTTATTCTTCTGACCTTGCTGAAATCATATTGCGAGTGATGTCTTAAACAAAAAAATTTGTCACTAATCAATATTTTTTTATTTTGTAAGCAAATTATATAAACAAATGACAATTTGGGGCGTTGTTATCAGAAAAACATCGTTTTTGCTTCTGACCTCACTCGAATTATATAGCCAGTGATGTCTTTTCAGAAAAAAATTGCCACTCATCAATACTTGTTTATTTTATGAACAAATTATATAAAAAGATGCACATTTTGGGGGCTTTTAAGCGAAAAGAAATCGTTTTTTTCCTCTGATCTTGCTGAAACTATATTGCCAATCATGTTCTTTTTTAAATGTGCCATTTATCAATATTAGTTCATTGTATAAACAAATACACATTTTCGGCGTTGTAATCGGGAAAAAATCATTTTTTCTTCTAACCTTGCTGAAATTGTATTTTCAATTATGTTTTTTTTTTAAATGTGCTACTTATAATTATTTGTTTCTTTTATGAACAAATGATATAAACAAATGCACGTTTTGGGCGTTGTTCTCAAAAAAAGAATCATTTTTTCTTCTAACCTTGCTGAAATGATATTGCCAATGATGCAAACAAAAAAAATTACCACTCATCGATATTTTTCTATTTTCTAAACAAATTATATAAACAAATGTACATTTTGTGCGTTTTTAAGCGAAAAGAAATTGTTTAATCTTCTGACCTTGCTGAAATTATATTACCAATGATGTTTTAAAACAAAAATTTTGCCACCTATCAATATTTGTTTCTTTTATAAACAAATTATATAAACAAATGCGCGATTTGGGCACTGTTATGAAAAAAAAATTCCTTCAAAATTGGCTGGCATTGGATTGCCATTAATGTTAAAAAAAATCGCCCTCATGAATATTTATTCATTTCATAAACAAATTATACAAATAAATGTACATTTTGGGCGTCTTCCAGCGAAAAAAATCGTTTTTTCTTCTGACTTTTCTGTAATTGTATTGTATTGTATTTTATTACTCTCCCTTTTGCGGGTTTGAAGGCTCCGTTTCCTTTACATCTTTTACAATTTCACTTAACCACTATGCCTTATGTTTATCTTGACCTATAATCGCTTCGCCTTCTTATTATTTACAGGTTCTTAAATATTAGCTTACTAACTATTATCTATATCAAGTGCGCGAGACCTTCCAGGGCTTTCGTTTCCTCTTATCATTACTCTTCGAGCTTTTCCAGGTCACGCAACACTAATTTCCATTATAAATAATTCAATTTTGCTTTTCTCCTTCCCCATGCATTCTCTCTTCCCTTTTCTCTTCTAAGCTCTTCATCCACTTTTCTCCTTGTCCACAACCACTCAGTATCAACGCTCTTTCCGCCTTCCTCTTCCCCTGTACATCTCTCCAACACGTGCTCCCACGATTCCTTTTCATACCCACATACCCTACAAATTTTCGTTTCTTCACTCATCCAATATTTACACTCATTTATGCCTTCTCCCATTCTGAAGCGTATCATCCTGGACCACCTGCACTCCTTTTTCAATTTCCCTAGATATTCTGGGACCCCTTCCAACTTGACGAATCTGTTTTATTGAAGAATATTATTGTTGCACAGTGCAGCGAAGCGAGATATTGAAGTCTAAAAATCTTTAGACATCGTACTTCTTAACAGATTTTAAATTTTATTTCTTCAATCTCAAGCTGATTTAATATCGAAGGAGATATTTTTTTCATAAAATGTAAGACTTCACAATAATAACTTTTTAAATATTTTCAAAGATTTTTAGACATCTCTTTTGCATACATTTTAAAACATTCGTGAAATTTGTTGAGTTTTCAAAGTCGCATGTCTTAATAACCTTAATTAACAAAAAATATATTTTAGACTGTTTGGAGATTTTATTGTTTTCGAAAATTTCATTGTCTGAAAAGGTCAAATTAGTTGCAGCCATCCTTATATTATTATGTTCGATGCAATCAAATTTACTTCATTCCCTCCTTACATAAAAGATTGTACTAATTATCCATAACGCCTCCTTAAAAAGGCTTTTACGTAGTTTATGGATAGCTCTAAGCCAGTTACTTGTAACATTCTCTTTCTACTGCGAATCACAGACAATATTATATCATAGTTTCACATTTCTTTTCAACTCAAATCAATGGTGTGAAAGAAGTTCGTCTACAATGACTGTTTCAAAATTAATTGATATTGGGTGACCCCTGCCGCTACTGCAAATACTTCACCATCGGAAGTTGATAATACAGTTTGTTTTTCTCTTGGTATGAGCATATTGACCCCATACCTTTCTTTGCAGTGAATTGGCTTATCGCGTGGAAAAGTGTATTTTCGAATTTCAAATAGCCGGTTTGGATTCGTGTGGGGAATAAGCCGCACAAATGTATGATGTTCGGGTTTAATTCGATATAGGCGTACAGAAGAACGAATGGCAGGAGGAGACCTGGACCTGACATGAAGAGAAGACTCGGCAGGAGGAGACCTGACCAGAGAACCCGCAGAATCAGGTCTGACAGTTGGAAGAGGACTTCCAGGAGGATGATGCCTGTCAGGAGAATTGGAAGTTCCGGAACGAGGAACACCAGGGATAGGGGTGCCATCAGGTAAGCATTCGAACTCTGAACTTAAATCTGCAAGAAGAAACATAGGATTACATTTTCGTGGTGTATTATACTGCGGTATATATTACCGGACTTTAATTTTCTCTGTCGACACATTTTTCTCTTCCAGAGAAAGAAGTACCTAACCTCATTGCGTTACCAGAAATCGCATGATTATATGCAGGTAGGCAAAAAGTGATTGTGACTTTAATCTAAATAATTGTTAAAAAAAGTGTTTACTATTTTAAAGTATTTTAGCGTCTGAAATATTAAGTTTTAATTAATTAAAATTCCATATTACACGATTACTTCGGACAAATAATAATATAAACAACATTAACAACAACAAGAACAGACTACCAAAGGCATACCGGCATTCTCGGTTCAAATCCGGGTTGAGGCAGATTATTTTCTTATTCTTCAAAACATTATTTGTTCTAATTAATCACTAAACATCGAATTACAACGAATTGAAATTCAACAATTTGGACGCTAGCATGCTTTAGAATGCTAACAAAATCTTCCAAAAATTATTTACTATTAAAACATTGCTATATTCGGTAGAATAGTTTGATTAAGGTTCCACGTTTATATGATCAGCAGAACTCATATATGGTCATTCCATAAGTTAATCAAGTCTTAGTAAGATTGTGGTGGAGTGGGGTGGGGCGCTCAGAGAAATTCTTATTTTAGATTTTTATTATATTTCATTTTTATTTTACTTGCTTACTCTTTCATTTCAAAAAAAAAACCTTACGTAATACATTGTTTACCATCCAGACATTTGATCATATTAGGTTAGGTTTTCACAGTTGGGAGTGTCCCATATGGTACAAATTTCCTATGAGTGTATTCAGATTGAATTCT
>JAABKJ010075445.1:37538822-37709129 GCA_011634705.1 Andricus grossulariae
ATATTAGGTTAGGTTTTCACAGTTGGGAGTGTCCCATATGGTACAAATTTCCTATGAGTGTATTCAGATTGAATTCTTACTTATTTCGGATGCACTCTAATAATGTTTAAAAGGAAATTCTACTCAAAATTATAAATAAATGTGACGTGGAATGAAGAAACCAGCCTTAGGTCCAAAAATGAGTTTACGAGAAAAAGCGGATCAAAATGTACGATAGCAATGAATAATAATTATATAACGTGTTATTTTTATGTTTTGTTACGACTTATAAAACAAAGTTGAAAAATGCCTGGGAAAACTATCAGGAAAAACTCTTTAATAGCGCGCATCGAGTGGTGATCAACCGAGCTAAACGCATAAAATCGATTTTTCAGTAGTAAGGCTGGCCTCTTTGTTTCACGTCCCACATTATATTACTGTATTTACCAATAGAATGAAGAATAACCACGAAGGATAAAACGAGTGTAAAAATAATCCTCATATTTCTGATCAGAGAAATAACTAATTAGATCATAACATTATATAATACATGTATATATCCTATCGTTATCTCTTAGATGATTGGCGTCAACATTATCCTTAGATATTTACATTTAATTACAGTTAGTTTTGACCAAAACTATGAATTTACTACATTCGTTAAAACTGTTATCACAATTTATATAATCTTTCACGTTTGGGCGCAATCCGTCGTATACATTACATGGAAAATTCATATATTGTCTTCTATAACAGTCCATGTAAACCTTTACAAGTGAATCTAGATTCTAAAAAATGTGTTCAAAGAATTGAAAAAATGATTTTCATTTCTTCTCATGTTTTATTGTTTTAGACATTTTTTAGAAAAAAAAGAAGTTTTCTTGAAAGAAATGATTGTTGCACAGTGCAGCGAACCGAGACATTGAGGTTCAAAAAGATCCAGATATCGTACTTCTTAACGGATTTCAAAGTTTATTTATAGAAACTGAGATCTATTGCTTTTCGAAGAAGTACACGCAGACCGATTTTATTGAAAGAATGTCATTAATTTGTTAAATCAGCTGAAAAATAGTACCTCATTTCCTCTGATTATTGATATTTTCTCAAAAACACATACAATTAGCACATTTAGTGTATGCGGAGAAAAATTTCATGATAGACTAAATACAAAGTAGAAGTGAAGGGTATAAGCCGTAAATGCTGCTCTATAATTTACAATAGAACTGATGACAACTTTAGAAAAGTACCTATTCAGTACACGTTGGTTCATTCTTTGGGCCGTAGGTCTACAAGGTGGAGGTTGTTGACTTTGCAAGTTTGATCCTGGCTTTGCATTTGAAGGAGATGCGCGCTTTTCACGAGCTAGAAGTTCAGATGCCTCTGCAAGAATAAAACAAATTAATTTATCATTATTCTACCATTAAGCTCAATCGCTTTCGGGGTAGGCGTAAGTCTTTAGGTTCTGACCAGAGTTGGGTACTAACTTGTTACAAAGAACTATCTTACTAAAAAATTACATTTGTCACTTTTATACAGAAATTTAGATGATATGAAAATGTTCAAAATTTTTGGAAAGTTTCGGTACCACAGTTTTCGCTGTGTCTGACACATATTATATTTAAGGGCACGGCCTTGTTCTCGAAGCCGTGGATATATTAGGGAGAACGATTTTTAATTTTTAATTTTAATTTTTAGAAAGAAGATATTACCTCATTTATTAGATCTAAGGAAAAAATTACAAAATGATAAGTTTTTATCCTAGATTGAAATTGAAGTTTTTTCGAATTTGATTTCACCAGCTATTTTAAACTCATTAACTGTCGAATGAACTCTCAAGATTTTTTGGTTGAGATTTAAATTAAATTTTTGTTCAGAATTTTTTTCCCAACATTTTTGTTCAACAAATTTTTGTCAAAAAATTCTGTTTTTTCAAAAATTTTGTATAAACCATTTTTTTTCACCAATTTTTTTCAATTGTTCAATTTTCTAGAATTTTCCAACCAAAAAGACGATTTGTCTACTGTTTATAATTATACATAACTTTCAAACCAAAAAGATAAATTTTATATCAAATTTTAATTTTCAACCAAGTAGTCGAAATGAGTACCATAGTAGTTGAATTTTTGACCCAAAGATATACATTTTCAACAACAAAATTAATTTTCAAGCAAATAGTTGAATTTTCAATCAAAAAAAAATGAGCCTTCTCGAAAACAGTTGAATTTTCAAGTCCAAAAGCTTAATTTTGTACTGAGCAGCTGAATTTTCAACACAAAATATGAATTTTTATCAAAAAAGTTAAAATTTAACCAAAGAGTTGAATTTCGAACTAATTGAATATTTTTGATTTAAAATCTTCACATTCTTTTCCGAAAGTTTAGGAATAAATTTCAGATGTTTTGAAATCTTTGTTAATTTTCTCTTAGAATTAATTTTTCAAAATGGAAAAATCATTATAAATTTTGACAGGAATTTTTAGCACTTTTTTTATTATCGTGAAACCTTTCTAAATCTTTAAGAAGCTTCAACATTTTTATTTCCAAATACTCCAAAATGTACGTTTTTTCTAACTTTTATGAAATGTTTTCAAATTTTTAATTAATTTTTTATCTATTTAAAACTTCTGACGTCTCTTATACTTGATGAAATTTTTTTTAAACCTCGTAATCTTGCTAATTGAGAAAATTGGCTTTAAAATCGTCCATGTAATTTTTAGAAATTGTAAGAAATCATTTGAAATCTTTGGCAATTTCATCTCACAATTTATTTTACAAACTGAAAGTCAGTTTAAATTTTTCCAGGAACTTTTAGAATTTTTTGTTATTATCTTCAAAGAGTTTCAAGTTCTTAAAGAGTTTCTTTATTTTCAAAATCTTCAAAAATCTACACATCACATCTGTATATATCAAAGTTAAACACCTTCGTCCCATTTATTATTAAATTTATTATTATTATTATCATTAAATATATCATTTAATTAACCTTAGATTTCTCATAAACCTGAATTTGGCAGACTTTTTATATTAATTTGAATATCAACCCTATAAGTATGTTTTATAGGGTCCTAAAAAAACCCCATAAGTGAAAAATGGGTTTTGCGAGTTTTTTGCGCTAACTATATATTTTTTTCTGTAAAAAAGTTGAATTTCCAGCCCAAAATATAAATTAAAAAAAAAAGATTCATTTTCAACCGAACAGTGGCATTTTTAATTGAAAAAGATGACTTTCTCCAGATAAAAAAAAACTTCTTATATTAAAATATCAGTATTGAACCTAGAAGTGAACAGTTAAATTTTTAGTCGAAAAAAATTAATTTTCACTCAAAAAAGTAATTTTCGAAAAGAAAATGAATTTCGAACAAAAAAAAATCAAATTTTTCAACAAACATATAATTTTCCGTTATGAAGGGAAAAAGTTCTTCCCAATTGTTATACTTTCAACAACAAAAAAATTTCTACAAAAGAAAAATAATACATTTATCAGCGAAAGAAAATTTTAATTGTGCAAACTTTAACCAAAGAGATCAAGTATCTAACGTAAAGAAAAAAATTTCAACAAATAACGATTTTTCAGTCATGAAGGAAATGAACAATTTCCTGTAAAAAAGTTGAATTTTCAACACGAAAATATGAATTTTCGAAAAAAAAAGATTCATTTTCAACCAAATAGTTGCATTTTCAATTAAAAAAGATGACTTGTTCTACCTGAAAAATTATAGAAAAAACTTCTACTATAAAATATCAGTATTGAACCAAAAATGGAAAAGTTAAATTGTTATTCGAAAAAAATTAATTTTCAATCAAAAAAGTATTTGAAAACAAAAAAAAATCAAGTTTCAAATCGAAAATAAAGAATTCACACTTTCATATAAAAAAATTAGTTCAAACGGAAATAAACGAATTCATAACATAATATTTAAATTTTCAACCTGAAAGATGAATTTGGAACTAAATTTATCAGTCTTTAACTCAAATAGTTAAATTTTCAGTAACAAAAATCATTTTCCACAAAAAAATACTCATTTTCAATCAAAGAGAATAATTTTTAATTAAGATGATGAATCTTCAACAACAACAAAATGATTTTTCAACAAAGTGGTTCACCCTTAAATAAAGTAGCTCAATTTTCAACACAATAATATGAATTCCCAATAAATAATATGTTTGTTTTAAATTAAAAATAGATGGATTTTCAACCAAAAAATATTTCAGACTGAAATTTAAAAATTTAAAATTCATAAAAAAAGCCAAAAATAAAGCCAAAAAGATTGAATTGAAGTCATACAATTCATAAAATTGCATAAAAATTCCAGAAAAAAATTTTTCCAATTAATTTTTGAACAACCCTATTATCCACTGTAGGGAGGTTTCCCCCATGTACACAAATTTTTTTTCAATAGGGAGAATATTATTTCACTTACCATTTTTTTCATCAAATGAAGCCAGAACTCCTGGCGAAAAAAATATAATTCTTTGCTCACAAGGAAGACTTATAAAGTGAAATTTAATTATTTATTAGATTTTCTTCTTAAAAATAAATGATCGATTCTAATTTTAAAGAAAGGAATATCTTTTTTTATCCTAAATATGAATGTACAGCTATTCCTTATATTCTTATGCACTTTACATTTATTATTTGTTGTTAACATTTGACTTACACATTCAATCATTTTAAATAAACACGCCAATGATGACTAATCAGTTCGGCCCTCCGCGATGGGTCATTTGCTCTTCCGTGGATGGTCGAAATGAGTGGAAACAAGATGATCGTATTGACCATCCCGAAAGGATACCTTGCTTATTCCTGATAGTTAGCCTGGCCTTCTTATAACAGTCAGACTGGTCATAAAATGAGAGCCTCTCCGACTGTGTAAAATAAATTCTAGATGGCTCCTTAGACCATCTAGAAGAACGGACTGGCTCTCCAAATTTCGACCCTTTAACTTTGACCACCCATTTTTCTCCGTGTAGGAGAAAACAGTTAAATTTTCAATCAGAAAGGATGAATTTTCAACAGAATTATTACATTTTCAACGAAACAGTTGCATTTTGATCCGAGAAAGATGAATATAAATTTCTGTTGAATTGCGGCGAGATATTTTTTTTAATTGCGTATTTCCCAAAATTACGTGCAGGAATGAAGGACTCCCGCCTCCCCTTCCGTAAAAAATGAGCAAGCATTATTTTCAGTTGATTATGTTTTTATTCTGAAACATCAGAAAAATATTACATAATTTTCATATATTTTTATTGTTCAGTTTATCTAGTATCTTCACGTAAGTAATTAATTCACACGTCGAAGTGAAGCCCCCACAACTCTTATAACAGGTTGAAGTTTTACGTATATTGAATAAATGCGGCCACACGCAGTACCAAGGAAGTTATGTATCTCTCTGCTGGCGCGTTCTTCGGCATTTGGAACTTCATTATCACGTAGGGGAAAGACGGACACATGGAGCAGTCGTGGAATTAGTGGGCTAGGTGGAGAAGTACACCAATGCCCAATGTATCTGTTCGCATGTAGTGTAATCCCAGTTGCAACTCCGAATTCATCATGTTGGTTTTCAGGCAGTTGGAGGTTGGGCGGCGTTAATGGCGAGCGCGGAAGTGGTGGTGGTGAGGGTGGCAAGGGTGGAGACAGTGGTGGTGATGGCGACCGGGGCATGGGGTTGCGAGGAATATACTGATAAGCACCTAATTCTGTAACAGGTAAATAAAGGTTTATTATTCGAAAAAGACTAAAAACCAATCTCGTAATTTAAAAATGAACAATTCAAAATATGAATATTGAAAATAAAATCAGTGCTAAAATTGTTGTCCTTCGGGTCGCTAAAAATTGCAATTTCCAGTTTGAAAAATGATCTAATCATGAAAAAGCGCATGCGCCATTCTCGATTATCTCTTGAAACTATCGCAATCTCGAAACTATTGTCAGGAAACCAGCGTTCATGATTGGATGAAGCTGTTGTTTGTTTTTCCGTTTAAAATCAAGTCTGCAAACTTCAGGTTTAGGAAAAATGCAAGGTTATCTAAATGCAGTTAAACTCGGAGAGATAGTCGCCATTTTGGGGCTGGCGGTGAGGGGAACTCCCCGGACATAGGCCTAATCCGAACGGAAGCAGTCACGGGCGTATGAAACGTTTCCGATGGATTTTACTGCGCTGTGAAGAAGATTTTGGAAATTGTTTTTATGATACGGAGAAGAGGAAAAATTAAATATCTAAAGAAAATGAAAAAGAAAGTTTGCTGCTACACCTTAAAATAAACGTGTTTTCTGATTACGTAATTAAAACGTTTGCGAGCTATTGATCATCCAGTTTAAAATTAGAGCTTTCTCTTGAATAATAGGTCCAGATACTCTTTCGCTCACTTGATTAAACCATTCGAAGACAGCAGCATCAAAAAGCACATTGATTTTTTGCACCAATACACCTCACGTCAACACTTAAAGTGGGAAAGACGCACTTCTGCGTAATCGCATAATGCATGCGACGGAGTTTCATAACCAGACAGATGAAGAAGTTATTTAACAGAAAATCACTCACTTTTATGAATATTAAATCAACTGGCCGCGGAAAACACAGCTTTTACAATTCTCACGTCAACACTTGAGAGTTTGACATCACAAAACACTACAGTGGGACTCCGGTGCTTGAAATCGAACGATCACGTGAGATAGGCAAAGACGATCTAATTGTGTTCCAATGACAGTTCTTACATTTTGTTTCGAAACGATCATAATCTCTCTCTGTCTATCCAATATTTCTACTTCGCGATACATATTCGCGTTTCAGATGGCGTTATTGTTAATGTCAAAGGCAAGCTCATTCGATCGCGTGGAATAATCCGATTAGTCCCGTCGGCTTCAGTCGGCTTTAAGCATGGGAGCCCCACTGCTGGTCGACATACAAAGTGTAATTTGTAGATTTTTGAAGATTTCGAAAGTAAAGAAGCTTTGCAAGAATATTTAAAGGCTTTATGAAATTAGGAAATGGTTAGAAAAAAAAAATAAAAATTTGAAATTTTTTTCAAAAATTTTAAACAAAATGTAAATTTGGGAAGATTTCAAAAAAAAATTTCAAAGCTATATAGAAAGTCTAGAAGGCTTCAAGAAAATAAAAAAAAAATTAAAATGCATGGAAAAATTTTCACTGATTTTTTGTTTTGAAAATAAACATAAAGAGAAAATTCACAAAGACTTAAAAACACTTTTAAATATTTTCTACAATTTAAAAAATGAATGTGGATGACTTGGAAGAAAAATGATTCAATTCAGAAGATTACAATGATTTATAAAATGGCGCGATTCCAAGGGAGGGGGGTGGGGGTAGACAAAAAATTGTTTTCCTGCGTGTTATCATGTTTTCTGCCCCGCATGTTCTTTGCGCATTCAAAAGCGGACAGATAGTGGCGATCTGTTTTGGATTTTTCCTCTATACTTGCAGTTATTTTTAATAAAATTAATATCAGCCTTCCTTCCCTAGAGACCGTGGCTGCACTGCGAGGTGTGGCTACTCTGGGGAACTGACGGACTGTAGTCGGTGGGACTTGAACTAAGGAGCGATCGTTCCAGGAGTTAATGGCAAAGCCTCCTGGAATATCGAGGACGCGAGTTCTTATGCTTCTAAGCTACGATGTGATCGCCGTGTCAAGAGCTGGACACCAGGTCGAAACCCATAGTGTGTAGTCGACATTTGATTGGATCCGCGAAAGTCATTTTTCACATAAAACCAATACCTTCTCATTGAGATGAGAATGTAAAAAACAAATTCTGAATAAAATAGCTGAATTTACAAACAAATAGATGAATTGTTAACTAGAATAATAAATTATTACCCCAAAAAATTACTTTTCAGCAAAGTAGTTCAATTTAGAGCCAAGTAGTTGAATTTTCAAAAAAAATTAAATAATTCTCAACAAAAAATGTAATAGTTGATATTTCAGCCCAAAAATGTTTGTATTTTAAATAAAAAACAGTTGAATTCAATCAACACTATGGATTCTGAACCAAGAAGATTTATTTTCTACCAATAAAGATAAATTGATATAATCAGTAACTTGCCCTGATTAAATCAGTAATTTTGATTGATCTAATTCATACCTTTCAATCTGTTAATCAGTCATTTATGGATAATTGAAATCATTTATTAAAATGTAGAAATTTAACTGGGAATTTTAATTAAGAAACTATTTTACTATTATAAAATAGTAGACAAATCAGTCACTTCGATTGACTCATTGATTCAGTCAGCAGTATTGATAGATTCATCTGTTAAAATGACTCTTTTGTCAGTAGAAATGACTGACATTTCAGTCCAAGCATGCTTGTTTAATTTAAACAGTCGAATTTTGACTGATTTAAATTTAGAGTGTGAAGTTTATCCTTTTAACGTTCTTAACTCATTTTTCTATAGTCATAAAAGTTATTTTAAGTGGAATAAAAACAATGAACGATAGTGTGTATATATAAAAACAACTTGTATAACATTGATTTTTCCTTGAACTCACCGAAAAATGAAAACGATTGTGAAGCCAAACATTTGGACTTTATCAAAACTGAGAAATGTAAATAACATGCACTTTCAATGTCATGTCTGGAGCTGATAAAAGAAGTAGAACAGACACGTTTTTCCTCGTGTGAATTTTCCTTAACAAAGAGTTTTCTTGAAACATTTTTATTATCTTCATAAATTTTGTTTACTTTTTCTACCTTGAGATATTGTGAATTTTTATAAGAATGTAAATTGCAATTTTAAACTAGTTTCAAACTTAGTATAATTCTTCTTTGAAAAATTGCTATTCCTTAACTTTTTTATTCCCTAATTTCTTTTTACAATTAGTTCCCTTATCTAGACATTTTTTAAGCAAACTTGAAAACTTTAGAAAATTAGAAAAAAAATTATTATTTTTCGTCGCATGCCGTTTTTAAATTAAAATATAAAAATAATCCTAACTCAAAATTTTTATGACCCATAATATCTTTTACCCAACTTAATAGAATAAGAAAGGACAATATTTTGGATAACTGATGGAAATTGATTCCTTAACTTCTGAATTAACATATAATTTTTTTACAAATATATAGACAATATGGTGGTCCAAAAATACATGGTAAATTTTTTTTCGAATTATCATGGATATCGCCCCCAAATTTGCTTAAATCCATTTATGAATTTTCTGCACCATCAACTTCGTATGTCAAGAATTCTAAATCGATAATTTTACTTCATCATAAAATGTATTTCTAAATGTTTCAAAGAGATAAGAAAAATTAAATTATGGACGAAAACTTATTCAGAAGAATTTGACAAAAATTAGAAGCTTTTAAATAATTATGAAAGATTTGAAGAGATTGCATTTTTTTTCAAAATTTCTGGAAAAATTTAAAATGGTTTAGGTTTCATTTTAAAAGAACATTTTTAAGTTTTGAAGATTTCAAAATGTGTGGAAAAAGAATATGGAAGGTTTAAAAAGTTTTTAGGCAAACTCAATTTTGTAGGGTGTCAAGAGAATGAAAAAAATGTTCTGAAGATTCATGGAAAATTTTTAAATGATTGCTTTGTGATAAACTCTGAGAGAAAATTGAAAAAAATTACAAAACATTCTTAATTATTTCCTAAAACTTTTAAAAAGAGTGTACAAGATTTTAAACCAAAATTTTGCAATTTTGCCATATTATATAATTTTAAAAAAAAATTGTGTAAGTTAAAGAGATATTCAGGAACTTTTAATCGATTAAAAAAATAATTGAAACTTGTAAAGATTTTTGAAGAATTTTGTAAGGTTTCATGGAAATGAGAAAAATTTTTTAGGTTCCTAGGAAAAATTAAAATAATTTTTTATTTCGAAAAGTCAATTTTAAGCGATTATTTGAAAAGATTTCAAAACATTTCAAAAGATGTAAAAATTTATCAAAGAAAAATCTCAAAGATTTTAGGACAATTTTTTTATTTTGCAGAATTTTAAAAAAATCAGGAAAAATTTGAATAAATATAAGAGATTAGAAGGTCTGACAAGATTAAAAAAGAATTTTCTTAATATTCGTGTGAACATTTTTTATGATTTTTTATTTTGAAAAATTAACTTTAAGAGAAAATTGAAAAAGGTTTTCAAACATATCAAACGTTTTCCTAAAACTTCGAAAAAGAGTATAGAATGTTTTAACTCAAAATGTTTCAATTAGGTAAGATTGAAAAATCAAACAAAAAAAATGGAGTAAATTTAAGAAATTTTAGTAGAATGGAAAAGATAAAAAATATCCGAAAATTTATAATAATATCAAATATTTCTTGATTTTTTTAAAACTTCTAAAAGTCCTTTACATCTTTTAAAAGGACTCGAATTTTTTCTAATATTTGGTAAAATCCTATAAAGTAGAAAAAATTTCTTTAAAATCTTCTGACATATATTCCAGAATCTTTTCTCTAATTTTCTGAAGAATCTTATAAAAATTATATTTATATAAATTATTTAAAAACAAAGTGATGATACTTATTTTCTTTTTTTCAATTCTCAGAATTTAACCTCAGCTCAAATTTAAGGGTTCAAAAACTTTTAACTAATAAATATTTATTTGACATTGTTATGTTATATTATTATTAATATTATTTTGTATTCTTTATGTTATTGAAAAAAAGTTTTAAATTAGTGAATTTCAATTAATACTTACATTAGGTAACTTCAGTATTTGTATGACTAAAAAAATATTAAAAAAACATTCAGTGTTACATCAAAATATTGTTTTATTTATTTCTAGACAATACTTTATCTTAAAAAACCTTTTTGTGATTCAGAAAACGTCTATTATGTTTTTAAACATAATACAAAAAATGTTACGTAACGGCGGATAGGGGGTCCGAAGGAAATGTTACGGTCTGTTACATGGGGGAGGGGAGGGGGTTAAAAAGGAAAGCGTCGAGAACTTGCAATAATTAGTGCTGAACAAAAGCACGACCCAGAAAGATTAATAATGGCTTCTCGCTATGTAGCGAATCGAAATAAGAATAAATATTTGTATACTGTTCTTAGCAAGGTTTTACAAAACTTAGAGCAACCGAGAAAAATTAGAAAATTGTTGGAGGCACCGAAAATTCCAATAAAACAAAAGTTTTACGAAGAAGCTTTAACTTTCCTCCTGGACAATTCTCTAACTGAATCTGTGTACAAAAATATACGGTTAGAAAGCAAAAAGTGTGGTGCTGATATTTGGCCGTCGTACAATTGTATTGGAGAAGTTAAGTCACAAAGTAGACCACCCAAAGAAAAAATTTCTATCTCGGAGAAAAAAGCCGAGGTAACTCCGCAGGCCTGGTTGAATCACACTTCCAGTAGGATTGTCAAATCGCAGAGGGAAGTCATAATTCAGCATATGCAGAATTCGGGTACTATGGAAATGGAAATTTTGTTGATGTGTTCGTGGGGTATGGATGGTAGTACTGGTCATTTATCTTACAAGCAATATTTAAATCAGTGGAAGATAATGAGTATCTCACTGATGGAACGTGTTTGTCACTTTTCTCATCCCCTTACGAATGTCAACGGCAGAGAATGTTTTGTTGTGGAACAATAGAGCATCTCAATCGCCAAGATTTTGTCGCCCTATTCAGATACTGCAAAGTAAAGAAACAGAGATTGTTGTTTTGAGTCAAGAAAAAGAACATTGAGGATCAAATTGACAAGCTAACAACTCATGAAGTTGCATTGGATGATGATGATGGTCGAAATGTTCGAATCCATTTTTTTTTGTTTTTAGCATTGATATACGACAAGGGATTGTACATAATAACAGGTAAATAATCTATGCAAACCTGCCATATCGGTCATTCGACTCCAAAAGTCTTCAATGACCTGTCTCATAAGCTGATGGACTTTTTTTACAAAACCCGAATTCGTTGATGCATGGACTCAGTCCATTACATGCATGGATCAGAATACTAGAATGTTGCCTGCACATTTCAGACAGGCTTCCTCAGAAGGTCTGACAAGTGAGATCTGTTGCTCAAAAAGTTCTATTTGCTTAGGAACTACAAATGATGGGAATACAGCTCGAAAATCTATTAAGAATCCAGATGAACTTGCCACACATATTGGGATTGCCTGAGATATTTCCACACTGCGCATGCGTCATATCAACAACCGCATTGGTTACTGTTGGCGCGCTTATTCAAAATGATTAAATGTGCAAATCATTTGTCTATAATAAAAAATAATTGCAAAATAATTAAAAACAATTCTTTGATCTTTAATTTAATTTTACTTCTTGACCATTTTAATTTGTTGTAAGCAATTGATTTGCACACTTTTTTATTTCAAATGAGCGCGCCAACAGTAACCAATCCGCTTGCTGACACGACGCATACTCAGTGCGGGAAGATACGAAAATTGGCAGAACTTTGTGACGTGACATCACCAAAGCTACTTTTTAATATAGAAAAGTTCATTTTCACTCAAATAGTTGAATCTTCTACCAAACCAGTTGAATTTTTAAGCAAACGTAGATTCGTTGAATTCTCAGTTCGAAGAATTAATTACTAACTAAAAAAACGAAATTTCAACAAAATAGTCAAATTATTCGCAAAACAGTTAATGTTCAATGGAAAGATGAAATTTATAACAAAAGAGATGAATTTGCAAACCAAAAAGAAAACATGAATTTTAATACCAGAAAAAATTAGTAACAATGACAATTAATTTTTTACAAATTAGTAAAACTTTCTAGTGAGTAGTTGAAAAATTAATTCAAAACTAAAAAAGTAATTTTTAGCAAAACAATTAAATTCTTAACCAGTTATATAAATTTGCAGCTCGCAAGTTTGAGCGCGCCTAGGGCGCGCGACTGCTAGTTCTTGCGCTCCGCGCTCGGTCTTTGTACTTTCCCCATATTTGTGCGCAGGCCTTTTAAAATGCAAGATCAACGCATCGATAACTGTAATTTGGTGATTGTGAATTCTCTTTTGTTAAAGCTCCTTCGGCTTTAACGAACAAATTCTCATCAAGTATCTCGTGTTTTGCACTGGATTTTGTCAAAAATGCGACATTTTCTAAATTATGTTCAACTCTATCATATCAAATGTATATTATATTTATTTATGTACCTCGGCCTGGGGCTGCTAATCAGATATTACAAAATAAAGTACAAATATAATTTTTATTGATCACTTTAATATTTGTGTCTTATTTTCCATTAAATTTTATTCTCGGCTACCCTGAAAAGTGTATCATTTTAATAAATTTATATCATTACAGTTCATAATATGCATTCGTATTGAAACAAAAGGATTTTAATTGTCTTGTTTTCATATTTAAAAAGAAGTGCGCATCCTATCAAAGAAAATGGTTGTTGGAAATTTTATTGCAATTTGTGTAGTTTTTCCATGAATTTGATTTCTTTACTTTCAATTATATTTTTTACGATTTGAACTAAAAATACGTATCCTGACGCAAGGTGGTTCTGATAAAATTTGTAGATATAATTCAGGCAAACAATTTTGTTAAATAAAATGTTATTGTAGCTTGTGTCCTTCATTCGAAAACTTAATTTCTTCATTTTTAATCTTATTTTTTAGGATTAAAAGAAAATATGCTGGTCCTATTTAAAAATTATTGATAACAAATTTTTAAATCCTTTTTGGGTGAAGAATTTTTGTGTAATAATTTTTTTCGTACCTTCTGTCGTTCGTCCAAAAATTAAAATTTTTTATTTTTAATGTCGTTTCTTACGAATAAAGCAAAAACTATCTGTCCTATAAAAAAGTGATTCATAATAAATTTGTAGATCTTTTTTGGGTGCGCAATTTTTCTTGATTCATTTTTTTTTATTCTCATTTTTATTTTCAATATCGTGCGTTGTTTGGCTTAAAATGTTCATTTTCGTTTGTTTGTTTGGATTTTGAAAATGCTATAATTCAAGTAATTTTCTGTATTTTGAAAAAATGTCGTGCAGGATAAATCGTATCAATCTTCTAGTACCACGAATTACCGTACATAGAATTTTTATATTTTAGGAAAAAATTGTTTCAAAAATTAATTAATTAATTTTCTAGCAACAAAGGAAATTTTTCATCAAAATACATAAATATTCAACTAAAAATAGAATAGTTCAGTTTTTTAAGTACGTTCTGTAGTGTGGTAGAGTCTTTCAAAGCGTCTACTATCCCGTCTGTATCATATAGCATTTCACCTTTGCTGTTTCTCATGCTGACAAACTTTGTACTTTTACTATTCTCCATCTCCTGAAATATTAGTTTCATGGTTCCTTTAAAGTCGTTTTGTAATTTTTTCTCTTCTTCTGTTGTGATTTCATCTATACTTCCCTTGAACAGTCGTTTAACTTTCCTCTTTTTGTGTCTGTAAGCATTTTCAAGTCTATTTCTCTTCTCATCACTAAGCCTTGTGATGTTCAACGTTCTATCGTACGCTTCTTTCTTTTCTTCTTGTGGGTTGCCCTGATTTCATTATTTCACCATGCATCACCAGATTTTAGTCTTAAAACCGTCGTACCATATACTTCAATCGCAGTCTTAATAATGATATCCCGTAACATAGTCCACGCGCCCTCTATGTCTTTATTGCTTCTAAGCACCTCCCAAGTTGCCTCATCTATGCGTTCGTTTATCTTATTTTGAAAATCTATTCGCACTTCCGGTTTCTGTAAATTTCCAATCTTGCTTGGCGTTTGTTTCGTTTTTTTTGTTTTTTGTTCTTCTCCATCCCCACCATAAGTTTATTTTGGAGACTAAAAGGTAATGATGAGTATTGCATTCGGAATCCCTTATGACTCTTCTGTCTTTAACTAGTTCTCTCAGTCTTTCATTCGCAATAACGAATTCAGTAATATGCGGTTATTTTCTTTACGCCAGGTGTACGTGTGGATAATTTTATGTCGAAACCAAGTTTTTGTAATGAATGAGCCCTTTTCTAAGCATGAGCTTACTAACTTTTCCTTGTTATAATTTTTTCTTGGATCCTCAAATTTACCTAGTACCCTGTTTATATCTGTATCTTGACGTTGAACGCCGACCGATCCGTTCATATCTACTAGCAAAATTATTCGTTCACCTAGATCGCAGGTGCGAATTGTATCATTTAAAGTGTCCTAGAAGGCGTCCTTGACTTCTCTTGGGTCGCTATCAACTGGAGCGTAGCACGCTATGATAAATAATCTTCTGAATCCTACCTTCATTCTAGCCCACAACACTCTGGGATATACAAAATCATGATCTTTGAGGTGTTGTCTTGCTCTTTCATTCAAAATTAAGCCGACCCCTTGATCAGCATGTGATTCACTACCTACTCCTGCCCAGATATCAAAACCGCCTTTCAACACCCTATTTTTTATGTTTCTACATTTGCGACCCATTTTCTTCGTCTCAAGTACACATAAAATATCTAGTTTCCTTACGTGCATAGTTTCTCGTAGTTCTCTTGCCTGAAGATCATTCATTCCTCTAGCATTCCAAACACCCAGTCTCCATTCATCGCCTGAAACTCGACCTTTACGTTCACCTTGAGTATGCATTTCGTCAATTGAAGTTCTGAACCATTCCGAGGCTATTCTACTGTTTGTATTATTTATTTTTTTAAGTGAACACGCAACTTCCACCTTAATGCGTGAATTTTGTTTTGTGAGTCGAAAATCATGTCCGAGCTAAGAAGTGATTCGCCGTACGGTGGAGGGCCTTGTTGTAACGTCAGTCCCACCAAAACTTCTGTTACTGGCAGCGGAAGGGGGTGGGGAGGAAAGGAAACTGAAAGAGTCGCAACTGATTGATGTTTTATTCTGAGAAGGTCACCAGCCTTCAGCAGTGTTGTATTAGATCGAAGTTCACATGTTCGCATCTGCCAATTTCCGGCCAACTTCTAGGCAAGAAAAAAAAAATGGGTTCAGTGGGAAAATAGTATTTTATTATTCAATAGTTAGAGGAGCGTCCTCTTTTAACGACTAACTGTTCCAGACTTGTTCCATTGTGTCTAAACAGATGTTGCTGTTGGAAGAATACATAAAGAGAGGGTCTAAACACTTTGAAAATTCATCGAAATCCTCACAAGACAATCTTATAATGTAAAAATTCGTGAAAATCATTTTAAGTACTCTAGGTCTTTGTATATTTGTTAATATTTGAGAAATTCCTCATAAATCTTTTTCCCGTTTTGAAAAATTAAATCAAAAAAGTACAATGATTTAATTGAAAAATGTATAGGTTCTTTAGAGAAAAATCCATGCATTCAAAATGCTTTCAGGTATCTTGAAATGGCGCGTCAACAAAATCGTCAATAATTTATCTTTCGATTTTTTTAACCATTCTAAATTTCCTTTGAAAAGACCCACCCCCCACCCCCTTAGCTTATTTGAAGCAAGAATTATCTAATACACATCTTTTGATTGGACTTGGATTCTGCCTTATTATTCAGAGATTCTTGGTTACCTTTAAATGGTACACACACACACGCACACACACACACGTTTACGCCTTTTAAAATCAAAAATGCCTGATAAAATTGAAAATTCAGTACCTCCTAATAGTAAATGGACTGTGCTTGATCGACTGAAGGTATTTTAAACTTCCGGCTCACATCGAAAGTGGCCTATTCAGATCGGAAGTCATTTTTTTGAAATGGTATGGCATATTTTCCCTTATTGATTTCGGTTATATGGTAAAAAGTAAGTAACTTTTGTGAGAATTTTTTTTTCCAAATCGTCGTTTTCAACCCCAAAATGCTTTATGAAGTCTGACTGAGCCGTCGTTCATTTTTCACGTCAACTTGTACTTAGTCAGTCAGATTTCAGAAACTTGAAATAAAATTTCCAGGGATACCGTTCGGAATATCCTTCGACTGATAAAGCAAGAGGAAGGTAAAAATTTATAAAAAAATTGTAATAATCGTCACTTCACAGGGAAACAAACTATTTTGTTTCGGTGTCCATTCCTTCGAAATACAACTGACGGGCCAATGACAAAGCCACCAAGCGCGTCCTCATGTTGCAGATAGAGGGTCCCTGTTAAAAGAGCTTCTGCTGAATATGTTTAAAATAATCAATAAGCAGTCGCGGACAATTGTGTAGAGATGGTCCCGAAGGAATATCCCCTAAGTGGAGGCGTACAACCGTGCCGAAAGCTGAATGGGACCTGCGTGAGGTGTCTTCAACGACAACTCTTAGATACCGGGCGACCTCTCAGAGTATGCAGCCTCATCCTTGCACTGTGTGGTGCCAGAAACACCCAGAACTTCAGCACATTTCGATTCAATCCTTGCGAAATCAACAAGCTGCAGCCAAGATGAGGAAGCGACAATAATACCAACCGCGGAAAGCAGGCACCTTCTTAGAGATGATCACGATTTCAGGACAAGAGTCACTCAGTTTCCCATTTACCCTTACACTCGCTTTACTGCCTGCATATATTGTTTGTATTGCTTGTAGGAGCCAACGATTATTTATAAATCCGGTTTTATACATCCGATTAAGCGATTCATTTTTCCGATTCTTATAGACTATTAAATTTGTCTGATTTCAAGAAATTCTGAAGGATTTCAAAGGATTCCTAAAGATTTCAAATGATTTTACGAAATTTCAAGCGAGTTTTTGAGACATTACAGGGAATTGGAAGGAATTCCCCAGTACTTCAAAGGATTTTACGGCATTTTAAGCAAATTTGAGAGATTTTGCAAAGACTTTCCTATATTTTATGGGATTGGAAGCGACTTTTAAGGATTTTAAAGGATCTTAAGAGATAACGAAGGATTTCATTTTCCAGATTTTGAAGAATTTTACGGAATAAACAATTCTTGACAAGATTCTAATGGATTTCGAAGGACTTCATATATTTTTTTTTTTTAAATTCTAAAGATTTCGAAGTGCCTATTTTTTGATAAGTTTTAAAGAATTTTACGATGTTTCAAGAAATTTAAAAAGATTGTAAAGGATTTTTATGGAATTTAGATTCCTAAAGATTTTAAAGAATTGGTTAGAAGGGATCCCAAGTATTTCGAAGGATTTTAAGGCATTTTAAGCAAATTTTAGATATTTGAAAGGATTTGCAAAGATTATATTAGATTTACGGGATTACCAGCGATTTTTAAGGATTTTAAAGGATCTTAAGAGATAACGAAGAATTTCATACTTTTCCAGATATCACAGAATTTTGCGGAATTAAATTTTTTTTCAAGATTTTAATGGATTTCGAAGAATTTCCAATTTTTGTATTAAAAAGTTCTGAAGATTTCGAAAAGATTTAAAGAATTTTAATAGATTTTAAAGGATTTCTAGAATTTTTAAAAGAATTTTAAGGATTTCAAAGTTTCCTAAAGATTTTATGGAATTGATTAGCAGGCATTCCCAAGTATTTCGAAGGAAGGATTTTACGGCATTTTAATCAAATTTGAGAGATTTTAAAGGATTTGCAATGATTTTATTAGATTTTACGGGATTACAAGCGATTTTTAAGGATTTTAAAGGATCTTAAGAGATAACGAAGGATTTCATTTTCCAGATTTCAAATAATTTTACAGAACAAAAAAATTTTGTCAAGATTCTAAAGGATTTCGAAGGACTTCTAATTTTTTAGAGAAAAATTCTAGATTTCGAGAAGATTTAAAGAATATGAATAGATTTTAAAGGATTTCTATAATTCTTAAAGAAAATGTAAGGATTTCTAGAATTTTTAAAGGAATTTTAAGGATTTCTAGAATTTTTAAAGGAATTTTAAGGATTTCTAGAATTTTTCAACGAATTTTAAGGATTTTAAAGATTCCTAACGATTTCAAAGAATTGATTAGAAGGAATTCCCAAGTATTTTGAAGCACTTTACGGCATTTTAAGCAAATTTTAGAGATTTTAAAGGATTTGCAAAGATTTTATTGGATATCCCGAGATTACAAGCAATTTTTAGGGATCTTGAAGGGTCTTAAAAAATTCCAAAGGATTTCATACATTTCCAGATTTAAAAGAATTTTACGGAATTAAAATTTGTTGTCAAGATTTCAATTGATTTCGAAGGACTTCCATTTTTTTATTAAAAAATTCTAAAGATTTCGAAGTACCTATTTTTTGAAAAGTTTTAAAGGATTTTACGAAGTTTCAAGGAATTTAAAAAGATTTTAATGGATTTGAAAGATTCCTAAAGATTTCAAAGAATTGATTAAAAGGGATTCTTAAGTATTTCGAAGGATTTTACGGCATTTAAAACCAATTTTATAGATTTTGAAGGATTTCCAAAGATTTTATTGAATTTTCCGGGATTTCAAGCGATTTTGAGGGATTTTAAAGAATCTTCAAAGATACCGAAGGATTTTATTTTCAAGATTTCACAGAATTTTAATTTCTTTGAAGATTCTAATGGATTTCGAATGACTTCCAATTTTTTGGGGAAAATTTTCAAATATTTCGAAGTATTTCGAAAAGTTTTAAAGAATTTTGCGAAGTTTCAAGAAAATTTAAAGGATTTCAATGGGTTTCATAGGATTTCCAAACTTTTTGAAGGATTTCAAAGAATTCCTAAGACCTTGAAAGGATTTTATGGAATTTCCAGCGAGTTTTAGAGATATTTCGAAGGATTAGAAGGGATTCCCAAGTATTTTAAAGGATTTTACGGCATTTTAAGCAAATTTGAGAGATTTTAAAGGATTTCCAAAGATTTCATGCAATTTTACGGGATTAGAAGTGATATTAAAGGATCTTCAGAGATACCGAAGTATTTAATTTTTCAGATTTCAAAGCATTTTACGGAATTTGAAATTACAAAGATTTTTTAATGTATTTCCAAGGACTTCAAAATTTTTGTAGAAAAAATGTTCAAAGATTTCCAAGTAGTTAATACAATTTCAAAGAATTTTACGAAGTTTCAAGAAATGTTAAGAGAGTATCAAGGATTTCAATAGGTTTTAAACGATTTCTAAGCTTGTTAAAGGATTTCAGAGGATTCTTAAAGATTTCAAGCGAGTTTCAGAGACATTCCTTAGGATTGAAAGGGATTCCCAAGTATTTAAAAAGATTTTACGGCACTTTCAGCAAATTTGCGAGATTTTACAGGATTTCCAAAGACTTTATTGGATTTTATGAATATACAAGCGACTTTTAGGGATTTTAAAGGATCTTAAGAGATACCGAAGGATTTCATTACCCAGATTTAAAAGAATTGTATGGAATTTTAATTTTTTACACGATTTTAATGGATTTTGAAGGACTTTCAATATTTTTAGAAAATTTTCGAAATATTTCGAAAAGTTTTAAATAATTTTAAGAGGTCTCAAAGAATTTTCCAGGATATCGATGTGTTAAATAGGATTTCCAAATTTTTAAAACGATTTTGAAGGGATTCCCAAAAATTTCAAAGAATTTTGCGGCATTTTAAGCAAATTTGAGAGATTTTAAAGGATTTCCAAAGATTTTATTGGATTTTATGGGATTACAAGCGATTTTTAAGTATTTTAAAGGATCTTCAAAGATACAGAAGGGTTTCATTTTCCACATTTCAAAGCCTTTTACGGAATTCACTTTTTTTTAAGGCCATGTGACGAGTGGGTCACGTGACCGGCTTCCTACCTTACCGACACTTTTTTTATTTGTAAACTTATAGAAAACTGGGGTATTCCAGAAGAGCTAGGTGGATGCAACTTTTTTGGATATCTTTGGATATCAAATAGAACCATTCTAAGCCATACCATTTAAGGATTTGAAGTTACACCATTTTTCGATTGTTCAATATTTCAAGGGTAGCAGATGAGGTTATTCCTTAAAAGCTAGAATAAAACTTTTTTGGGTATCTTTGGCCATTAAGTGGAATCATTTTAAGGCAAACAATTTTAGATCTCGAAAATAGGGCCTTTTTAGATTTTTTTGTTCTCGATTATTTAATATGTTAATGATAGAAAACGGGGGTGTTTTAGCAGTGCTAGGTGGATAAAACTTTTTGGAATTTAAAAAAATGTTTTTATATTTTTTTTTATATCAAAGGGTAGAAAAAGGGGGCTCTTCCGAGGTGCTTGGGAGATTACATTTTTCCGGGTGTCTTTAAATATTGAATGGTACCATTTTGATTCTTAAAATTTGAGGTTTCGAAGTTAGGCATTTTTAGAATTTTTGTCTAGTTTTTTTTTTATATCAAAGGGTAGAAAATGGGGGTATTTAAGAAGAGCTAGGGAGATGAAACTTTTCCCGGTGTTTTTAAATATTAAATATAACCATTTTAAACCTTAAAATTTTAGGACTCGAAGTTAGGCATTGTTAGAATTTTTTTCCAGTTTTTTTTTTTATAAAAAAGGGTGGAAAACGGGGGTCTTTCAGAGAATCTGAGGCGATGAAAGTTTTACAGGTATCTTTAGATATTGAATGGAACCATTTTAAGTCTTAAAATGTTAGGTTTCGAAGTTAGGCATTTTTAGAATATTTTTCTATTTTTTTTTAAATCAAAGCGTAGAAAACGGGGATATTTGAGAGGAGCTACAAAGATTAAACTATTCCGGGAGACTTTAAATATTAAATAGAACCATTTTAAAGCGAAAAATTTTAGATCTGGAAAATAGGGCCTTTTTAGATTTTTTTCTCGATTTTTTAATATCTTAAGGGTAGAAAACTGGGGTATTCCAGAAGAGCTAGGTGGATTAAACTTTTTTGGTTTCTTTAGACATCAATTTGAACCATTTAAAGCCACATAATTTGAGGACTTGGGGTTAGGCAATTTTTTCGATTATTTTTTTGATATTTCAATATTTCAAGGGTAGCAAATGAAGTTATTCCATAAAAGTCAAGAGAATAAAACTTTTTTGGGTATCTTTGGATATTAAGTCGAGCCATTTAAAGTCACACAATTTTAGGTCTCGAAGTTAGGTCCTCGCTAGATTTTTGTAATCAATTTTTTAGTATCTCAAAGGTAGAAAACGCGGGTATTCTAGAAGAGCTAGGTGGATGAAAATTTTTTTTGTATCTTAGGGGTAGAAAACGAGGGTGTTCCAGAAGAACTGGGGAATGACATTTTTTGGTATCGTCAGACATCACATGGAACCATTAAGGCAAACAATTTTAGGTCTTGAAGTTACAACATTTTTTTAATTTTAATTTTATTTCTGATACTTAAGGATAGAAAGGGGGGTATTCCATAAGAGATAGGTGTATGAAACTTTTTTGAGTATCTTTGGACAACAAATAGAACCATTTTAAACCATACAATTTCAGGTTTCGGAGTTAGGCCATTTCCTCAACTATTTTTTTGATTTTTCAATATTTTAAGGGTAGCAAATGAGGTTATTCTATAAAAATCAAGAGAATAAAACTTTTTTGGATATCTTGGGACATCAAGTAGAATCATTCTAAGCCATACAATTTTAGGTTTCGGAGTTAGGCGGTTTCTTCAATTCTTTTTTTTATTTTTCAATATTTTACGGGTTGTAAACAGGATTATTCTACAAAAGTTCGGAGAATAAAACTTGTTTGGGTATCTTTGGACATCAAGTGGAACCATCTAAAGACATACAATTTTAGGTCTCGAAATTAGGCCCTTTTTAAATGTTGTACCTTGACTTTTTAATATCTCAAGGGTAGAAAACGGGGGTATTCCAGAAGAGGTAGGTGTATGAAACTTTTTTGGGTATCTTTGGACATCAAAGAATCATTCTAAGCCATACAATTTAAGGTTTCGGAGTTAGGCCGTTTTTAGATTTTTTAATATCTCAAAGGTTGAAAACGGGGGTATTCCAGAAGAGCTAGGTGGATGGATTTGTATTGGGTATCTTTAGACATCAAGTAGAATCATACTGAGCCATACAATTTTAGGTTTCGGAGTAAAGCCATGATTCAATTATTTTTTTTATTTTTCAATATTTTAAAGGTCTCAAACGGAGTTATTCCATAAAAGCTGGGAGAATAAAAATTTTTGGGATATCTTTGGATATTAAGTGGAACTATTTTAAGGCAAACAGTTTTAGGTCTCGAAGTTAGGATCTTGTTAGATTTTTTTTCTCTTTTTTTTAATATCTCAAGGGTAGAAAACTGGGGTATTCCAGAAGAGCTAGGTGGATGAATTTTTTTGTCTCTTTGGACATCAAATAGAACCATTCTGATCCATACAATTTTAAGTTTTGGATTTAGGCCATTTTTTCAATAATTTTTCTATTTTTTATTGTCTTAGTGGTAGAAAACGGGGGCGCTTTAGAAAACTTATTGGGGTATCTTTGGACACGTAATGGATCATTCCGAGCCAACAAATTTAAGTTCTCAGAGTTTGGGAATTTGGAAAATTTTGTTGTTGCAGAAAACCCGAGCAGAAACAATTATAATTATAGTTTCGGTCAGGTGTCCATCCGTCGTACTTTTTTTCAAGGAGGGGAAATTAGGAGGATCAATAGGAGGGGAAGTGGGGGATGTAAGAGAAAATGAGGGTACGGGAAGTAAAGGGAAATTAGGGTAAGGGAAGTAGGGGAAGTAAGGTGAAATAAGAGGTGGTGAAATGAGGGTGTGGAGAAGTAGGGGAAACGAGGAGAGTGAAAGTAGGGTAAATGAGAGTTAAAGTAGGAGTGAGGGGAATTGAGGGGAGGGAATGTAGTGGAAGTGATGAAAAATCAGGGGAGTAGAGGAAGTGAGGAGAGTAAAAGTATGAAAAGTGAGGGAAAATGAGGGGAGTCGAAGAAGGGGAAGTGAAGGCCGGAAACGTAGGAAGGTGAAGGGAAATTACGGGGGAGGAAGTTTGTCTCAATGAGGGAAAGCAGGGGAACTGATTAAAAACAAGAGTGAGTAGGGGAAGGGGCGTGAAGGCTGTTGAAGGAAAGAGAAGTAGGGGAAGGGTCAAGGGAAGTGTCAGCTGCCTTCTCCTTCTCCTTCTCCTTCTCCTTCTCCTTCTCCTTCTCCTTCTCCTTCTCCTTCTCCTTCTCCTTCTCCTTATCCTTCTCCTTCTCCTTCTCCTTCTCCTTCTCCTTCTTGAATTCACTCCTTGCCTCCTCCACTTCCCCTCTATTCTTTTACCTTACTTCTCCTTTTCTAATTTTTCACAAATACCCCACTTCTACATCCCTCATATTTCCTCACTTCTCTTACTTCCCCTTGCCTCATTTCCCTTCATTTTACCTACTTCATCCCGTCTTATTTTCCCACAATTCTCCTACTTACCATCCCTTTATTTCCTAGCACTACCCCTCACTAACGCTAGTTTTCCTTCCATGATTTTTCATCACTTCCCCTTCTGAGAAAAAAGTCGGACACCCCACCGGAACTATAAGGAGGTTTACCCAGGGCGACAAACCCTGAAAACGTGATGTCAAAAACGACTTCGAAAATTACATCGAAAAAGACTTCTAGTTCTGGGATATAAAATTATGTAATTCGTGACTATCATAATACATTCAAGGTGGCCGCAAGTCAGGAAAAATATGGAAATCAGGGAAAAGTCAGGTAAAGTCAGGAAATTTCAGGGATTTGCAAAAAATCTCCAAGGGGAAGTAATCGCAGGAACAGTAGTGACAGAAAAGGGAAATAAGAGGGCGAGAAGGGGAACTTAGAGTCGAAAAAGTGGGAGGAAAGTAGGAGAGTTAATGGCAGAGGAAGTAGGGGAAATGATGGTACAGGAAGCAGGGAGAAAAAAGGGAAATAAGGTAAGGGGAGTGAGTAAAAATTACGGGAGGGAAATAAGGTTGATCATGCTTGGAAGACTAGGGGAAGTGGAAGGACATTAGGGGAAATGAGGGAATCGGGGTAAGGGAAATAAGTGGAAATTAAATGAAGCAATCTTTGCATCGCTTCATGCAAGGGGAAATAAGAGGAGGGAATCGGGGTAAAAGAAATAAGCGGAAATTAAATGATGCGATGTAGAAGGTATGATGGGTGAGGAAGTATGGGAAGTGAGGGAAAATAAGAAGAGGGTAAGTAGGGGAAGAGAGGAAAATTAGGAAAGAAGTAGGGGAAGATAGATAAATTAGAGAGGGGAAGTAGTGGAAATGAGAGGAGAGGTAGTGGGTAAAGTAAGGGGAAATTAGGATAGGGGAAGTAGAATAAGTGGGGGAAATGAGAAGAGGGGAAGTATGGAAAGAGAGAGAAAGCAAATGTCAAATTGTGGGGAGGGGAGTTAGGAAAATGTAGGGGAGGGAAAAAATAGTAGGGGAAGGTTTGAACGACTTAATTAACTTCTTAATAGG
Organism: Andricus grossulariae; assembly: GCA_011634705.1. NCBI lineage: Eukaryota > Metazoa > Arthropoda > Insecta > Hymenoptera > Cynipidae > Andricus > Andricus grossulariae. The sequence goes on from JAABKJ010075445.1 coordinate 37,563,917, forward strand.
ATATGAAACCTTTTCTTGTAGGCGCACGGTGCCTACTTTGACTAATTTTTTAAGTTTTCTTAAAATTCTTTTCGAATCTTACAGACTATTATTATGGGTATTTCAAAAAATTCGAGAAAAATATTCTAAAATTTTTGAAATTTTCAAGGGATTTTGAAAAATTTCAAAAGATTTGACACAATTTGCGGTATTTTTAGACATTTTAATTAATTTTCAAGAGCTTTACAATTTTTTAACGAATTTCAAAAGATTTCAAATGATCTGAAATATTTTAGGATATTTTGAAATATTGCATACATTTTCAAGAGATTTGGGAAAAAAATATCAAGGGATTTCTAAGGAACTTATAATAATTTTGAAGAATCTCACGAAATATCATCAAATATCATAGAATTTCTCATAGCCATTTTAATTTCATAGCAATTAAATTTGCAACCAAGAAGATTAATTTTATACTAGAATAGCGGAATTTTCAACAAATTAAATCAATCTTAAACCAAATAGTTAAATTTTAATCAGAAAAACTTAATTTTCAATGGAAAAAATGAGTTCTCTACAGAAAAGTTGAATTTTCAATTCAAAAACGTGCATTTTTAACAAAAAAGTTCATTGTTAACTAAATAGATAATTTTGAGCTAAAATGTTGAATCTTCAACCAAGTAAGTGTAATTTCTAAAAAAGGATTTGAATTTTCAGCTTTAATTCAATTTTCAACCGAAAAATATGAATTTTTAACAATGCACAAATTTGGAAAACGAAATAGTTAAATTTTTAACCAAAAAAGAAAGAGCTAAATTTTAAGTTAAAAAAATAGGTTTATACCAAGAAGAAAACAAATTTACAACCAAATAGTCAAATTTTCAACCAAGATATTTTAATTTTCACCCAAAAAGTTGCACATTTAATAAAAAAGATTGCATTTCTACGAAAAAGAATTATTAAACCAAAATGAATTTCTAACAAAAAAACTGTTGAATTTTCGACCAAAAAGGAGGATTTGTTTGCCAATGTGTTGAATTTTTAACAAATTCATTCAATTTTGAAAATCAACCATTTAAGTTTGAACCAAATAATACAAGTTTCAAAAAAAAAAAAAATGAATTATTCATAAAAAATGTCATAGATTGTATGATTAAATTAAAAAGCTTTTTTGAAATGAAAAATAATATCCAATAATAAAATACCCGACACTGTAAAATTCTCGAATTGGAAAATTCCCGAATAAAAAAATCTCGAATAATGAAATTTCTGAATAATAAAATTCCCGAATAATAATATTCCTGAATAATATAATTCCCGAAATAGAAAATCCCCGACAGTTTCTAATATTACCAAATTTGAAAATTACCGAAAAATAAAATTCCCGTCAGTGTCAAATTCTCGAATTGGAAATTATCCTAATAATAAAATTTCCGAATAATAAAATTTCCGAAGAATAAAATTCCCAAATCGGAAAATTCCCAAATAATGAAATGCTCGAATAATAAGATTTCCTAATAATGAAATTCCCGAATAATAAAATCCCTGAATTATATAATTTCCGAATTGGAAAATTCCCGACAGTTTCTAATATTACCCAATTTGAAAATTCTTGAAAAATACAATTCTCGTCACTGTAAAATTCTCGAATTGGAAAATCCCTGATAATGAAATTTCCGAATAATAAAATTTCCGGATTGAAAAATTTCTGAAAAATAAAATTCCTGAATAATAAAATTCCCGAATTGGAAACATCCCGACAATTTATAATATTAACCAATTTGAAAATTCCCGAATAATAAGATTCTCGAATTGAGAAATTCCCTAATAATACAATTTTGGAAAAATAAAATTCCTGAATAATAAAATTCCCGAATTGGAAACATCCCGACAATTTATAATATTAACCAATTTGAAAACAATGAATTTTCAACCCAAAAGTTGAATTTTCAAGGCAAAAGGTGAATTTTCCACCAAAAGAAGACAAATTGTCAAAAAAAAATAAATAAATTTTTAACCAAACAGATGCATTGTTGACAAAGAGGATCAAATAACTATCAAAGAAGGTAAATTTTCACTAAACAATAGATGACTTGAATTTTCAGTTAAAAACCTAATTTTTAATTCAAAAACTAATTTTAAACTAAAAAAATGAATTTTCAGTCAAATTTTTAATTTTAATGGAATTTGTAACGTTATAGTTAAATTTTCAACCAAAGAAATGAATTTTAAACAAAGAAAATTAAGTGTCTATCAAAAAAGATAAATTTTCGAAAAAAATAGATCACTGCAATTTTCAGCTAGAAAATTAATTTTCAATACAAAAAAAACTAATTCGAAACTAAAGGAATTTATTTAAAAAAATACAGAAATTTTCAACGAAGAACGATTTGTCAGTTAATAATGAAAAAAAATGTCATCCAAAATGTTGAATTCTTAAGCCAAAAGACGAATTTATCACCAAAAAAATGTAAAATTTAAAACCCAAAAAATTGCATCTTGTACCAAAGTAATTGAATTTTCAAACCCAAAAATAAGATTTTTTCTACAAAATAAGTTAATTTTCTACTAAGAAGGATATATTTCCTAGAAAAAATTGAATAGCTACATTTTTAGTCAAAAAAATCCTTTTTCAGAAGAAAAAAAAACGAATTTTCAACAAAATAGATAAAGTTTCAACCAAAAAGATTAAATGTCTATCTAAAAAACAATTCGATAAAAAGTAACATACTCAAATTTTCAGTAAAAAAAATTAATTTTCATAAAAGAAACTAAATTTCAACTCAAGAAATTAATTTTGAACCAAAAGCATTAATTTACTACCAAAAACCATTGATTTTTAACAAAATAGGTTTATTTTCAGCTGAATCATTTTTAAAGAAATATTCAACCTAAAAGTTAATTTTTCAACCAAAGAAAAGAATTATTTTCAACCAAAAGAGATTCATTTATACAAAAACATATGAATCTTCAACAAAATTTAAATTTTTTAAAGAAATATTCAACCCATGTATTACATAAATTTTCAACCAAAGAAATGAATTTTCAATCATAAAGATAAATTTTCAACAAAAAAGATTCATTTTTATCAAAACCCATTAATTTTCAACTAAATTTTGAATTTTTGAAAAAATTTCTAACCTGGAAGTTAAATGTTTAACTCCAGAAATGAAGTTTCAACCATAAAGATTAATTTTCAATAAAAAAAGATTAATTAATACCAAAACACACAAATTTTCAAACACATTTTGCATTTTTAAAGAAAGATTAAACCTTATACTTAAAACTTTCAATCAAAGAAATGAATTTCCAACCAAAAAGATTAATTTTGATCAAAAAACATTCATTTTTACCGAAACACATAAATTTTTAACTAAATTTTCAATTTTTCAAGAAATGTTGAACCTAAAAGTTAAATTTTCAACCCAATAAAAGATTGGTTGAACTTCCTTCAAAAAAATTAATTTTTCATAAAAACAACTAATTTTCAACTTAAGAAATGAGTTTTCAAACGAAAAGATTAATCTTTTACCAAGAAACATAAATTTAGAACAATAAATAAATTTTCAACATAATTTTGATTTTTTCAAAATATTTAACCTAATAGTTAAATTTTCAACCAAAAAGATTAAATTTAAACCAAAATATATTAATTTATACCATAACACATGAATTTTCAACATAATTTTGAATTTTCAAAAAAATATTGAACCTAATACTCAAACCTTCGAACACAGAAATAAATTTTCATTCAAAAAGATTCAATTTCAACAAAAAAGATTCACTTTTACCAAAACACATGAATTTCCAACTAAATTTTGAGTTTAGAGAGTACTTAAATTTTCAGTTATAAAAATTAATTAATGATTATAAACAAACTAATTTTTGTCTCAGGAAATGAATTTTCAACCAAAAAGATTAATTTTGACCAAAATACATCAAATTTCCATCAAAGTTTGAATTTCTGTAGAAAAAGATACATTTTTCACAACAAACAGAATACTTAAATTTTCAGTTAAAAAAATTAATTTTCAATGAAAAAATTAATTTTCAATTTAAAAAAAAACTAATTTGTTTCATCTCAAGAAATGAATTTTCAACCAAAGAGATTAATTTGCTAAAAAAAAAATTTGACCAAAATATATGAATTTTTCACTAAATTCTGAATTATTTAAGGAATTTTCAACCTTATAGTTAAATTTTCAAACTAAACAAATTATTTTCATTCTAACCCAAAGGATAAAGTTTAAACATAACACAGAAATTTTTAACCTTTTTACGAATTTTGAAAGGTTTCCAGAAAATAAGAAAATAAAAATTCTTAACATTCCTGTGAAAATTTAATTTGATTTTTACTGGAAAAATTGACTTTGAGAGAATATTTAAAAAAAATTAATGATTTCAAATGTTGATCAAAAAAAATTCTCAAGATTACCCAGAAATTTTTTTTGATTTTTGATTTCAAAAAATTGATTTAAGAGAATATTTAAAAAGTGGTCAAAAGAATTAGAAAGATTTCTGGAATATTCAAGAAAGAATCTGGAACATTTCATTCCAATTTTCTTTATTTTGAAGAATTTTCAAAAAATGTTAGAAAAACTTATTTATTATTATCAAAAGTATTGAAAATATTTAAAAGAATTGTTTCTCACACATGAAAGATCGCCCTCTACAAATAATTAAATGTTCACATGAATTTTTCAATAATTTTTCAATTATTTCTATTTATTTTCTATATAAAGTGGGTCAAAAGTTGCTATTACTATAAGAAAAGATTTTCATGAACAATAATAATATATTCAAACAATATTTTTTTTGTCAAATTTAAATAATTATGACTTCGCTCCAAGTGAACGGTAGACAAAAAGTCAAATATTTCAGAAACAGCGCAACTCTTCAGCATTATTAAAAAAAATGTATAACATGAATAAATAATATAATAATAAAAATAAAATGATAATAAATAATATACTATAAAAAATACATATATAAAGAATTTTGTGGAATTAAAAATGGCTAAATAATATTAAAAACATTTTACTATATGTGACGTGGAGCGAAGAAACCAGCCTGAGGCTAGTTTCTTCGTTCCACGTCACACACACACATATATAAATATATATATATGCATATATATATGAAAGACTTTTCACTTAAGAAATTCTTCAGAATTAAAAAAAAATTTGAAAGAAGTAGAATAATTTTAAAAGATATTTCGAAGGTTTAAAAAATAATTTCAAAAAATTTAGACCAAAATGTAAATTCTTGAATATTTCGAAAAAAATTTAGAAGTTAACTGATTTTTTATTTTGAAAATAAATTTTAAGTGAGAACTGACAAAGATTTCAAAGGATTTTGAATTATTTTCTAAAATTTCGAAAAAGAATGGAAAAGATTTTCAAGCAAAATCTTTCCATCAGCAATATTGCAAAATTTTATAAAAAATTTCTAAAGATTTCACGATAATAAAAAATATTTCTCATAATTTATGGGATAATTTAAACTGATTTCTTATTTTAAAAAATTAATTTCAAGATAATATTTACAAAAATTAACATTTCAAAAGATTTTCAAAATTTTTAAAACAAAATCTGGAAGACTGGAACACATAGATTTTTAAATTTGGAGAATTTCAAGACAAATTTTGGAAGAATTTTAAAAGATATTTAGCAGGTTTAAAAGTTTTGAAAATGGTTAAAAATTGATTTTAAGTTTGAACAAATTTCCAAAGATTATAAACAAATTTAAAGAAGTTTGAGAAAACTGAAAAAAATTTTAATTACTTTTTATTTTGAAAAATTAATTTTTAAACAAAATTTAAAAAAGAAATATTTCGTAAAGATTTTTATTTTGTATTTGAAATTATTTATATCTTAAAAATAATTTTCAACAATTTCGTTTAATTTTGTACAAAAAAAGTGGAATATTTTATAAAAAAAAAAAAAGATTTTTCAATAAAAAAAAATAAATTCTTAACAAAACATATAATAATTGATATTTTAACCCAAAAAAGATTTTTATTTCAAATTAAAAATAGTAAATTCAACCAAAAAAGAATAATTTTCAACAAAATAGTTAAAGTTTGTACCAACATATCGCATTTTCAATCCAAAAAGACGAATATCAACCAAATAATTCAACCAAGAAAATATTTTTATTTAAATAAAAACAAAACAGGTCAATTCAACCAAAAAGACGAATTATTATCAAAATGGTGAGATTTTTTATCCAAAAAGACGAATTTTTAACCAAAAATAGGATCAATTCTTGACAAAAAATGTTATAACTTATATTTTATTCAAGATAAGATTTTTATTTTAAATAAAAAAGGTGAATTTAAACAAAAAGGGTCGAATTTTCAAATAGAAAAAAATTTCCAACAAAGAACGACTTTCCACTAGAGAAAAAAAACAAAAATTTGTACCAGATTGTTTAATTTTTAAGCCAAGAAGACACATTTTCTAAAAAATTGTTTAATTTTCCATCTAAAAACATTAATTAAAAATAAAAAGATTAGTTTTCAACAAAATTGTTTAATTTTTGACCAAAGAGATACATTTTTACCAAAAAAGTTATATTTTATCCAAGAAAAGATTTTTATTTTAAATAAAAAAATAGGCGAATTGAACCAGAAAAGATGAATTCTTAAAAAAAATGTTATAGTTTATATTTTATTGAAGATAAGATTTTTATTTTAAATAAAAAAAGGTTAGTTTAAACAAAAGGGTTGAATTTTCAAATAAAAAAGAATTTCCAGCCAAAAACGACTTTCCACTTAAAAAAAAAATTTGAACCAAATTGTTTAATTTGCAACCAAGAAGATGAATTTTGTGCCAAAAGGTTTAATTTTCCACGTGAAAACATGAATTTTCAATAAAAGAGTTAATTTTCAACCAACTAGTTTAATATTTTACCAAAATAGTTGAATTTTCAACAATTTCGTTAAATTTTGTACAAAAATAGTGGAATTTTTTATAAAAAAAAAAATTTCAATAAAAAAATATGGAATCTTTAAAAAATGTAATAGTTGATATTCTAGACCAGAAAATATTTTTATTTAAAATAAAAAATAGTTGAATTAAATCAAACAGATTAATCTGCTACCAAAAAATATGAACTTTCAGAAAAATTTATGAATTTTTAACTGAGGAGTTGAATTTCCAAATAAATAAAATAAATTGTTAACAAAAACAGGAATATTTCAACCAAAAATTCAAGAATTCAAAAAAATCCAAGAATTCAACCAAAAAAAAAAGATGAAATTTCAATGCAATAGTTGAATCTTCAACTAAAAAAAGACATTTTGAAACAAAAATAAATTAGTTTTTGCAATTAAAAAATAATTTTCAACAAAAAAAATGAAATTTTCCACATAATTGGTATTTCAAGAAAAAAAAGATTTTGTAATTTTAAATAAAAAATAGTTAAACTAAACCAAAGAAGACGAAATTTTGTAGGTTAAAAAATTAATTTTCACCGGCCCCCCCCCCCAGAAAAAACGAATTTGCAACAAAATAGTTAAGTTTTCTATCAAATATGAATAGTACAATTTTCAGTTGCGAAAATTAATTTTTTACCAAGGAATATTATTTGAAAAAGAAAAGGATTTTATAATTTTGAATAAAAAATAGTCGAATTTTTAACCAAAAATTGAAAAGTTAAATTTTCAGTTATAAATTGAATTTTTAACGAAATACATAAATTTTCAACAATATACTTCAGTTTTCAATAAAAAGAATGAATTTTCAAACAAAAAGATGAATAATTTTCTATAAAAAAAACAAATTTTCACAAAATATATTAATTTACAACCAAATAGTTGAGTTTTCAACTAAAAAAATATTATTTTCAACTAAAAATGGAATAGTAAAATTTTCAGTGAAAAAACTAATTTTTAATAAAAATAAATTAAGTTTTAGACCAAATAGTTGAAGTCTCAACAGAAAAAATTAAATTTTGATCCTAATAAATTTTCAGTTAAAAAAATTAATTTTAAATGAAAAAACAACATATTATCAACAATATAGTTAAATCTTCAACATAGAAAAAATAATTTTTAACCAAATAGTTGAATTTCTAACCAAAAAGATTAGTTTTCTATGAAGAAAGATTACTTTTCAACAAAATTGGTGAATTTTCAATTAAAAATGTTAGATTTTTAATCAAAAATAAAATAGTTGCATTTATAGCGAAAAAAAATTAATTTCAAGCAAGGAAATGAATTTAAAAAAAAATTCTCAACAACAAAAATAATAGTTGATATTTTACCCAAAAAATGTTAATTAATTTTTAATAAAAAAATAGCTGAATTCAACAAAAAACATTGATTTTCTACCAAAAAATAAGAATTTTCAACCAAGGACTCCAACATTTTCTATTTTCTTTCCGATTTTCAGTTTACACCGTTACAAAAAATCAAACTTTAGTATTTTAAATTTTGTTTGTTTCCCAATTTCTGGGAGAGATGGCGTTATTTGGACATTTGCTGGATATTACAAATCCTTTCTACTTCACTTGCGCTATAAAACCTTGTTTTCTTTTATGAACCTCAAAAAATGGTGATATTGTTGCCTTATCTTTATTAAAAAACTTTATTTCAAAAAGTCGACAGCGTATCTGAGCAAGAATTCGATTAGGACTTCGAATTATTTTTTTTTAATTTTCCTAAATAGTTTTCAAAAGGGTCCGCCTGAACATAATATTCTGCACGATGTGAAAAATAAAAGAAAATGATTATACACATTTTTTGACAATACATTTTTCAGTGCTACGGGACCGCAGTAGAGCGCAAAAAATCTCAATTCTAGGGCCTTCCATTTTCGAAAGAAATTGATCTGGTTTTTCGTTGAAACTCATATGAAATTTGCGCGTAAAAATCTTTCAGTCGTCTAGAAAGTTCCGAGCTTTTTTTTAACCCCAACTTACAATTTAAATTTCCCGTTAACCAGTGTTCCAGAAGTTTTTTCATAGTTCCTGCACAACAAAGATGCTTAAAGTCGAGTATAAACAATAAAATCATATTTATATGCGGAATTATTCGTAGAAAAGGTGAAGGCCCATGATGGTGTTCAGGTTGGGCATTACTTCTAAATGAAGCATCGGTTCTTTCTTCTGCTTCGCAGGATGGATAAACAGTTGTGTGATCCACTGATTGACCCTTGATCCTGCATCTTTCGCAGGCATAAAATCCCCTGTGTCCCACAGTTTGTTTCAAAAACGCTCTGGCAGGCGTATCGTAGATCACGCACTTTAATCGGACAAGGAAATATCTTTCTGAAATAGCAATGCCATTTGTTTGGAGCTGATTCAACTCTTCTACGAAATTATTGAGAAAAGTATCAGGGTTTCCAGGTTTTGTTGTCCCACAGAAGATTGCGATTGGAAAAACCTTATAGACATTGGGAATAAAGTGGACTTTACCTAGAACTGTCCAAAAATCAACTGATGACGAAGTAAATGGTTGAAAGACGTCAACATTAATTTGAATTTCAATTAAATTTTCTGCATGAATATCGGGATTTACACAATTTCGTAGGCCAGCTTCGATACCAAAGTAAACAAATTCTCCCATTATTCCATTTTGATCTTCCATTGTAATAATATTATACCTAGCATCCGTTGTTCTGAGGAATGCTTTTGAAGACTTTAGTAAAGAAGGTAGCAATCTCTCTCGCAAAATACATAATAATTCATCCACCGATGATTGAGGTATTTTTTGACTCCACTCACGCAACTTTGGAATTTTAGGTGGTTCATTTTGGGGCGCAGCTATATCCTCATCTGCAACTTCTTCCTCTTCTCGTATTTCTTCCTCTTCGTCCGTTTCCGTTTGATCAGTATCTTCCTCGAATAAATCATCTGTGAGGACAGCTTGCATAATACCGTTCAATATGGCGTCTTCTTAAAATCCTAGACCAATTTCTTCAACCTGAACGTCCTCTTCAAGGTGAACATCTTGCTCCATTTGAATCTCTGCTACGTCGATATTGTTAAACGGCTCGGTTTCTTCAGTGCCCTCTGAAATGATTAAATCGTTTAAATTAATAGTTGTACTTTATAAATCTATTTAAAAAGGACTTTCGACCTTTTGGTCGAATGTTTAAACTCTTTTCTTAAAAATTCATTTTTTTAAGGCGATTCATCACTGAGATCAAAATTTATCTCTTTAGTTGAAAATTTTACTATTTTGCTAAGAATTCGTTTTTTTTTTAGTTTGGTTAAGAATTAAATTTCTTCACTAAAAATATAACAGCTCCGTTTAGGATTGCATTTAAAAATATTCATAACTTTTAGTCCCTTTTATCCCTCTTTTTTAAATAGTGTTATTTAAATAAAGCTTTGTGTAATTTCTGTTAAGGATGATTGAATTTATGAAACGTAACCTCACATAAAACTAAAAACTAACTTTTCTTTTAACATTTGAAGGAGCTCCAAAAGCATGAAATTTGCAGTATCTAATAAGATTGTGCGCAATAATACATCAATTTACCATTAGATACTCGATTTATTCAAATTGTATGTAACAGAAAAATCAAAAATTAAAAAAAAAGTATATTTCTCTAGAATAAAATTGAAAGAATTATTTTTCACATCAATATGAGCGGAAATCAATCTTGAAAACGTACAATCACCAATACTCTGTTTTAAATGCTTTTTACTTCGTAATATTATTCAGTAAAGAGTACATGACAACAGCGAAAAGCATTAAATTAACAGGTATTCAACATCGTTGTTTTGTGATACTCCAAAGTATAAGTTTTTTTTAAATTTTATTTAAGAGATAAATCCTTCTGAGATGAAAATACGTGCTAAAAGAAAGGGGTCCAAAAGAATAGAATACTGATTATATATACATTTGTATACATAACATTTTAAAATCATTTTAATTTAATGTAAAAGTATTTTTATACTGGTTAAGTTAAGTTATCCTTATTTATAACACGTATCGTAACACACTTAATAATCAATCAGGTGAACTACATAAGTCCATTTAGACTAATTTTCAAAAGTTATACTTTTTTATAATTTAGTTATATAGTTTTAGTTATAAACATCTCTTCTTATCCTAACCTCAAAATTTGTGCTGAAAGCAAAATGTGGTGTATTTAAAATAATACAGCTTTTGTATGAAAGCTAATATTATTGATTAAATAAACGATTTACAAATTTACGTTGCATAATTGAATCATTTACAAATATTTATTACTAACCTGCTGAAGAGTCGAACAAATCATCACTCGCCGAACACGACGCAACTTCATGAAGGGTTTTCTGTCTCTTCCTGTACTTTCTACTCCTACTGCAATGTAAATTCTAAATAATTCATAATATTTGTTTGTACTTGATGATAATTATATATTGTAAAAAATTGTTTTGCATATTTAATCATTTCACATAAGCGCGCGATCAACATCCCCCTTCTTCTTCTTTAAGACAGCCAATGGCTGTTCTACGTTCACACCATACTTGCTTCAGCAGCCTTGTATATACGGTCACGAACTAGTGTTGGGCTTTTATATTACCCAGTGGTATAATCTGAAACGAACGGAAAGGTTCTCTCCCATCGGGGAGAGAAAAGCAATGCGCAGAGGTTTCATGCCAATCGCGTTAATTTTACTCTTGTCCTTTTCTTGACATGCCCATGTCTCGCTACCGTATAGTACAGTCGGCACAAATAAAGTTTCCAAAAATACAAACATTTCTTATAATTAAGTAAACTATTAAAGTATAATGTAAGTTTAGGAATCAAAAGTTTATATTTTGAGAGAAATCTTAAGTTATTATGCAAAAGTATGAATGAACATTGATGGTATCGTTGAATAATAATAATAATAATTGAGGGTGTTCTTTTTGTAAGCCTTACTTTCATCACTTCTTATATTGCTTTAAAAAATATTGTAACATTTGCTATTTTTCGTTCCAGAACCCTTTTCTGATTGGTTAGAAGAAAAGATCAATCTGCCAATATTTGAAGAACTACCAGCCCCAGAATGTGGTCAGAACAAGGCAGTCATCTACCCAAATATAGGGAAGGTTCATCACCAGGAGACCACCCAGAGTCTATTGCAAGAGTTCGAGACTGTGTTGGGCGATGTCGAGGCAGGTCATCACCAGATTATTCAACCTGTGATTTCCACTTTGACGCCTCCTCAATCACCGCCGCCCATGAAAAATCTGAACGAAACACACCTGCTCGTTACTCTGCAACCATTGCAATCTACTCTTGTGTATCCAGTCCAACAGAATAACCCCGTTGCAACCATTCCGATAGAAAAATCGATACCATTCATAGATCAAATCCCAGAGCAGTGGAATGCTGAAAATTTGTCTTTGGAACCGCTAGGAGGAGATGTGGCAAGAGAATTAGCCGCCGTTGATGAATATGTGCGCTCCTGTGCGGAAGACATGTCGCCGTCGAGTCCGTGCACCAGCTCAGGCGCCAGTTACATATCATCCGAGGACTCCGTAGATGATCCTGACTGGATGATGGATGATCCAAACCATCAGTCGCGGAAAGATCCTTCTAGTCTCTCGAAACTGCGGCGCAAGCCTTACTCTAGACCATCCGTCGAGGATAAGAAAGTCCGCAAGAAGGAGCAAAATAAGAACGCGGCAACTCGCTACAGGCAGAAGAAAAAGCAAGAGATCAAAGAAATCCTAACCGAGGAACAGGAATTGGTGAATCACAATGACAAATTGCAGGACCAAGCGAAAGATCTCCAACGGGAAATTGGATACCTCAAGGGGCTGATGCGAGACCTGTTCAGAGCCAAGGGTCTGATGAAGTAATCCATGTGTTGAGACGGCTCATTTCGTACCTTTTTTATTCAACGTGTCATGTACTACGTTATTGTTTACTTTTACAATTTTAATGTATTGTTATAGGGTAATACCATTAATTTTTTAATCGTAGCCACTTTTGTGCTCGTCCATTAAGTCAACTCGAGCGGCACATATTGAAATTTTGCAGCGCTAAAAAAATATTAAATAGAGTGATTAGTCGTAAAAATGATTCACTAATTCAATTGAGATTTCTACAAGACTATGGGCATCTGAAAAGAAGATCAATGAACGCTCAGACTGTCACAATCTAGCAGAAGTTAGAATAGTTATCGATTCTTAATATTACACATCACGTGAACTTTTCTTGTCTTTTAACTGTTTTGAGCACCAAAGTTAAAACAATGAAGGCTGAAATCCTTGCGAGCGTTAAATTATAAAAATCCCGCGCGAGTTCTTAAGGTTCAAGGCGTAGGCTTGCTTCTCCTTCTTCTGTTATCAGATGAAGTAATTATTTCAATTTTACTTACGAAGTGAAGATCAGTTTTTTCTTCGTTTAATGAAGAGTAGACTGAAAAGTATACGGATGCAGATTTTGCGATGCAACGAGAAAATAGTATGTGATTGGGAAGAAGGGGAAGTAACTTGGTCAAGTTTTATTGATGGACGTTTGTACAACCTGCATTATATTTGTGTAACATCGTTTGATAGTAATATTTGAAATTGATTTACTGGTGTGTTAATCGCAATATAGTTGTATGAAACAGGCATGCCCCATGATGCATTCTTTTTGCGGAACATTGCTGCTCGGGTAAGCAACTCAATGTTAGTTTGCACATCTTTTTTATCGAATAATTTCATTCCAAACTTGTTTAGCCCAATACATACCTTATATTTTTCTTACAGATAATTCTGTATTGAAACAAATAAATGGGTTAATAAGTAGTGAAACATACGTAATTTAGTTTTCATTATTTACCACCTGACACCTTATTCATTACAATTTTTAAAGAAAACTAAATTAAAGATTGCCATATTTTTACTTTCGGGTGGCTGCAGGACCGAAAACCCGAAATATGGCAGTGAATTGATCTTTTGACCGAGAATTTGTATAATTTTCAGTTGGAAGAACTGCGTAATCATTCTCAAATATATCACTTGAAATATTATGCAATTTTTAATGAGTGCGATTCAAAATTCTTTAAAATTTCTATTTTTCTAATTTAATGTTCAAAGCTTGGACTGTTTAGTTGGAATTTGAAAATTTTCATTTATAACATTTTCAAATTTAACGCGTTGAAACCAAGACTGTATGAAATCTGTATTCGGAGTTAAAAATTCGCTAATTTCAATAGTTCTTGTGTAAAACGATTTTTTTTTCTAAAATCTAATCATCTGAACAAGATGTATGTAGGTATGTATATATGTATGTATTTTATCTAGTACAGTCGATTCTGGATTTAGTGCCGGTTTTGGGGCTGCCCTTGACATTAAATCCAGAGTCTCGGAACTATTTTGTCTCTCTCCTGTTTCTCTCTCTGTTTTATCACGCTTGAGTGCACATCGCACATCTCCCCGCAACGCCTCTCACATATCCCCACAGCGCGGCGTCAATTATCGGAAGAACACAATCCAGGTATTCAATTAAAATTCAATTAAAAGTTAATTCAATTTTGAACTTAGATCCTGGTTCCCACGCCCTTAGAATCATTCAGCCGACAATGCCTAATCATAAGTCTTACGTTTTAATTAAACGTGTGCAAAAAAATTGGGTTCAATTTCGTACCGATGTTGGACGCGTTTTGAATGTCGAAAAACCGACATTCGATTCGTGCTGCGGTCGGATCGGTTTTTTCGATTCGATCGTCCCGTCGATCGAATATCGAAAAACCGATATTCGAAGCTAGGGTTCTAGTCCATGATACGTTTCATTGAAACATTGCAAGTTTCATGAAACAATGAAACGTTTCATGGGACCAAAGTTTCTGAAACGTTTCAAAGTTTCACAAACACGTATGCGTGGGTTTGACTTTCAGCGACGCGACACGTTGACATAACGACGGGTCTTCCCACAATTAGGTGCAACATATTATATCCCATTATATTGCAGCCCGGCGTTCATTTATTGTTGTGAGAGTAAAGTGCGGTTTTTAAAAGTTAATGTTGCAAAGACCAGAATAAACGTGGTCAATGATAAGTGTCATACCTAACCAGCTGACGGATAACAACGCGTACGACCAGATGACTACTGGTACTGAGAAATCAGTGAACCTCACTGATTAAACCAATGCCGGAACTCCACTGAATGAACCAGTGAGTTCTCACTGATTGTCAGTGACACACATCTGGCTATTTCAAACAGTGAGATTTCACTGGAAATCAGTGAGATTTCACTGGAAATCAGTGATATTTCACTGGAAATCAGTGATAATTCACTGGTTTATTTTAAGAGATTGGAAATAAAATTTCCTCTGGACCTATGAAAACTAGTAAATAATATGCATAATAGGCGGCGCTAGCTGTTCATGCCTCTCTAGATAGTGACATTTAGATCTCTTTCACCGAGCTGGCTGATTGTCAGTGCAACATTGTTTATGCTTTCATTTTTTTTCTTTAAAAGTCATATTTAAATGAAAATAAATGTATACACTTTCAGATCAAACTATTGGACACTAACTCGGTGCCATGCTTTAAAGTTGGAAATACTTTCAATGCGGTATTTTGCGCGAAAAATCATCACAATTATCATTTCTCTGGTACTCATTCCTCCTGACGTCTGGATGTCTGGGATCCAGAGGAATATACATATAAAAATGGAAACTCAGTTTGACACATGATTTTTCTCTTGCATCAGTTCAAAATAAATACGAATCAGAGGTTTTAAGTAAAAATGAATATTTTTTTTGTAAATTTTCTTCCCTGTAAAATGATAATTTCGGGTAAATCACCCATAACACAGGTCCACAAAAAAGTGCCATGCGCGAGAGATCAGAGTATGGTATCTATATGTATTTTGGGGCGCTGAATACGAATTTGACCTTCGTTTTCCCCCAGAATGTCAGGGTTTTCCTCTAGACGCGGGAAATTCCCTAGAGAATCAGCTTTTCTGGGTATAAATTACCCTTGGTATAAAATCATTTGGGAACAGGTCAGAGCATAATATCTTAATGTATCTTGGTGCGCTAAATATGAATCTGACATTAATATTCCCCCAGCACGACAGGGTTTCCCCCTAGAGGCGGAAAATTTCCTAGAAAATCATATTTGTCGGGTATGAAATAACCCTTGGTATTGAAATCGGCTGGAAACAAGTTAGAGCATGATATCTTAATGTATTTTAGTACGCTGAATATAAATCTGACACTAGTTTCCCCCAGCGCCTCAGGGTTTCAACTGAGGCGCGAAAAATTCCCTAGAAAATCAGCATTTTCGGGTATGCCATTACCATTGGTATTCAAGTCATCTGGAAACCAGTCAGCATGATATATTTATGTATTTTGGTGCGCTGAATACGAATCTGCAATTAGTTTCCCCCCATCCCATTAGTGGTTTTCCCTAGATGCAGATATTTCTCTAGATAATCAGCTTTTTCGGATATAAATTATACATGGTATTAAAATCGTCTGAAAACAGTTCAGACATGATATATTTATGTAGGTTGGTGCGCTGAATACTAATCTTACAATAGTTTCCGCCAGTCCCTCAGGGTTTTTCCCCAGACGTGGAAATTTCTCAAGAAAATCAGCTTTGTCGGGTATGAAATTAGACAAATTACCCTTGGCATTGACATCGTCTCGAAACAGGTCAAGCATGGTATATTTATGTATTTTAGAGTGCTGAATACGAACCTAGACGAAGAAAATTTCGTAAAAAATTAGCTTTTTCGGGAATGAAAATATCCATTGTATTGAAATCATCTAGAAATGGGCAAGGTATGATATCTTTATGTATTTTAGTGCGCTGAATACAAATATAACATTAATTTTTCCCCAGTATGTCAGCTTTTGTCCCTAGATGCGGAAAATTTCCTAGAAAAGCAGGTTGTCCGTATATAGAATCACTCTGGGTATTTAATTCATCTTTTTGGATAAATTCAATGCCAAGGTTAATATCATACCCGAAAAAGCTGATTTTCTGAACATTTTTCTGCTTCTTGGGGGAAACCCTGACATACGAGGGAGAAACCAATGTCAGATTTATATTCAGCGCACCAAAATACATGGAGATATCATGTCTGACCTGTTTCCAGACGATTTCAATACCAAGGGCAATTTCATGAATATAGCGACCTACTCTGATCTTTCGCGCATGGCACTTTTTTGTGGGCCTGTGTAATCTACTAATCATAATATTTTTTGACAAAACAGAATTTCAAATTATGCAATTTAAATAAATTGTAACGAATTCTATCTTTTTCTGTCGGAAATTGCAATTTTCAGACACATTATTAGCCATTGGGACATGGTGATTTCTGCAGAAATTGAGAAATGATCGGAAATGGTGCAGATTTACTATATCTCACATGGCAATAATCACGATTCCAATCTTCATTTGAAAGGGATAGTAGTACCTGCATTATTCTACGATGATGCACTAAATTTGGGCTTTCTCAAAATAGATCCTGATCTTTAAGGATTTAAAGAAGAGATCCTGGTCAGATGTCAACATCATGATTTCTCGTATGTTGTCCCGCTGTCGGTTTTTGGTAGTTCTATATTTTGAATCGCACACAGAATTTTTGGTAAGTTTGTTCGAATTGTTGACCTATGGGCTAAGTGTCACGATTGGTAAATTTTGTGACCTTATTAAAAGTGGCGACGGTTGAAATATTCAATTATGTAAACTGCATCTGAAAATCGTAATTTTCATAATTTCCATATAGGTAAAAAATGGCAAACGTGCCTGGTATGTGCTACTATTTTAAATAGTAAAATTTATTATTGAAATGGTAAGAATTGTCTTTTGTGAATAGAAATACCTATAGGTTCGGGTGGCAAATTTCTCTATTTGACATAGTATATTCTCCGATTTGAAATATTTTATTTTCTGAGAAATGGCAAAAATTGCAAAGTGTCCCTTCAGAGTTCAAATAATTCATTTATAAATCCTACTATTTGCTCTGATTTCAGGTTATGGTGTGCCATTTCTTTTTATCCATTATCTGGTTGTGCGAATTGATAAATTTATGTATCGAGATGAGACAAGTCCCAGACGATTGGAGAAACGCGATTATCGTACCCTCTGTACCTGAATTAAGCCCTGATGATTTGAGAAAAGCAAAAGTTTGCTCCTTCGACAGGGACTGTTTTTCTACATTTCTGTGAACAGTTCTGTGAAAAGAAAAAAGAAAAAAAAATATATATCACTTCATCCAGTACATTATGTAAAGTCATTATGTTAAGTAGGCCATCTATAACAGTCTATAAGAAGAAAATAAAAAGAGAATATATATCCAATTCCGGAACACTTCGATTAGGGAATGTATGTACAGCAAGGACGAAAGATACTACGCTGAGAAGAATGGCAATAAATAAAAATAAAGAAGAATACATATACAATCCCGAATTCTTACTAAA
The DNA here is from genome assembly GCA_011634705.1 of Andricus grossulariae. Taxonomy (NCBI): domain Eukaryota; kingdom Metazoa; phylum Arthropoda; class Insecta; order Hymenoptera; family Cynipidae; genus Andricus; species Andricus grossulariae. The sequence goes on from JAABKJ010075445.1 coordinate 37,582,252, forward strand.
TATAGCTAATATATCATCGGTAATACAAACATTTTCAAAAACCAGATTCATACAAGAATATGATTTACAAACACAACCAGCAAAAATTTGGAAAGAATTTAAAAACGGACATTCACTAGAAGAGATTGAAAATCGATTCTTAGAACTCGAATAAGAACAGCACCATAACAGAAAGAAAAAGCACATCATGATTGTAACAAATGAACGATCATAATGATGAAGAAATGCAAATATATTCTAACGATAATACGCGAGGAATACCATGCAGCAATAATCAAGACAGATCCAATGCAGACACGCATCCCAGTAACCAGCATCCGAATAGCATAGAAAAACAGACCTCCATTTTCATTGAGGACGATGAAATATTTTAAGAAGGGAGGAAGCACAAGTTGACCTTGTTTTTTTTTTCAAGATTTTGTTAGCTAAACCTGTCACAGATACTATACTATCCAATTAAAAGTGTACTATCTACTCATCGACCTAAGACCATAAATAAATATAAATTGATGGGGCTTAAATGGGCTGAAGAAAGGCGCATATCAATGTCCATGTGATGGACCAGCAGAGTCTCATTACTTTTAAGTGGACGGATCGACTCAGGGACGACCTGCTGGAGTGCTATTTTCGCATAAACGTCTGAGAAACCGTGCCGAGGAGCTCCGAAAAAGGGGTTACATAAGCGGAGCGCCTACTCAACCGCAGCCAGAAAAAGCCGGCAACAGAGAAAGAGAGGTGACACTGAGACTAACCGCGAGCAGGCATCCAACAGAGGAAGAACGATGCTTCAAGACCCGAAGAAACATGAACATTCAGGTTTCTCTCAAGCCCAAAGATATGGTTGAACTGGATGACGAGCTTCGTGGACATTTTTCCGAAGAATTCGACCTCTGGACTACCAATTGTAGTGTGTATAATACAGCGAGAGCTTTGGCAGATGAAAACCGTAAAATAAAACCAACGGTTGATGATAAGACCAAAAGACGAACGCATCAATTCAGCTCAAAGATAGGCTGGGCAAGGCAGTACGCTTCCCGCATTCAGTGTGTGATTGACTACATAACATCTGGCACTACTTTCACTGCCAAGGTTCGACAGTTCGCGCGCGAACTGCGGATCTCTCATCACACGCTCAACAAGTCAAAGCTACTGACCATCAGGCAGCATATTCTTGACAGAATACGAATACTATCTAACGCTAGGAGAAGTCAAGAGTGGAGAGAGAGGTGGTTTAGAGAAAATCAACAACTTTGTATGACCCATCTCGACTTTTCCAGGACCCTCCAGTTACTGTCGTCCACCCGCCCAAACCAGAGGAGATCGAGGCTTTTTGGAGAGAAGTCTACGAAGTCCAACATCCACTGAAAAAAAACTCAAAAAATATAAATAGCTGCAAGAAGCTGTGCAGTGCCCTCATAACACCTGAGGAGGAATGTCCACCTATCACTACCGAGGCGGTGAAAAAAGTATTAGGAGGGATGAAGAACTATTCCGCGCAGGGACCAGATGGTATCAAGACCTTCTGTTGGAAGAAATTTCCTTCAACAAACCAGCATCTGGCCCGCATTGTCACCTCCTATCTAAAGTCGGAAGAGCCTATTCCAGAGTGGTTGTTGGAACGGCGCACAGTACTCCTGCTGAAGACGGGCAACTTAGCTGAACCTAAGAATTACTGGCCAATAACTTGTCTGAACACACGGTATAAGATCTTCAGAGCTATCCTAAATGATAGGATTGTTTTGACAATTGGATACGTGTGGCGAGAGATGTACGAACAACGCGGCTCAAAGAAAGGCGTAGCAGGATGTCGGGAGAACGTGCTCATCGATAGATGTGTCTTTAAAGACGCCGCATTCTATCAGTGTTACCTATCGATGGCATGGATTGATTACCGGAAATCTTTCGATTTAAAATCCCAGACTTACCATCTGTCTGTTAGAAAGCTTAAAGGTTTATCCGCACATCATGGGGTGCATAGAAAGATGAATGCTGCTTTGGAAAACCAGATTTACTATCTGGTCTGGAAAACAGCGTGTGATCACTAATAGTGTCACCTTTCAGAGAGCTGTGTTTTAGGGCGACACCATGAGCCCTCTCCTCTTTTGCCTCACATTATTGCCACTGTCTCTAGCACTTCGCCATTCAGAAGGGTACCTCTGCGGCAAACCTGGAAATCGAAAGCATAAGATCACTCATGTATTTTACATGGATGTTCTTAAGATCTATGCTAAAAACAAGGGAAACTACATCTAGCTCTAGACATTGTCAAAGAGTACAATCAAGAGATTTATTTGAAGAAAGGAAAACTCAATGGCATCCCGGAAGACCCAGAGCTCATCGACAGAAGCGCTATACGACACCTTGGCGCTGGAGAGTCCTATACATACCTGGGCGTGCCACAGAGCCGAAATTAGAACGTGATATTTATAAAGGCTACTCTCCGATGCAGATACAAACGTCTCATCCGACGGATTTGGTCTTCCGTACTGTCGGCGAGGAACAAAGTATCTGCGACGAACATGCTTGCCGTCCCGGTAGTACTCTATTCATTCGGAGAGGTGCCATGGACGAAGGACAAGCTTAGATCCCTCGATATCGAGTCCCGAAAGGTTATGCACATGAACGAAAGCATGCACCTCAAAACTTCTGTTCCGCGACTTTACATCTCACGCCGTCAAGGTGGTCGCGGAATGCGGAATCTTTTATGCTTTTACAACAGCATTATTCTGGGCACAGCACATATATTTGCAAATGGACAAGACCCTCTTCTTGAAATATTCAGGAAACACAAAGAAGTGGGCATAGATCGTTTCTGTACAAAGCAGCGGAGGAGGCTGCTGAAACACTCGGCCTTGACTTCAATATCAGGGGTGAGCAAAATGCATTCAACCTAATTTCTGAACAATGCCCGATTTTATGAAAGTTCGTTTTCTCTATTGCGATTTGCTTCGGGAGCTGTTCTTATAATAATAAAAGTACATAAACAAACATAAACAACTTTCATAAAAATGGGTATTTTTTCACGCATTATAACTTCGGTCGTGTGCGAGATATAACTTTTTTTTATAGATTTCCTTTTTATTAAGTCTGCTTCAACAAATATTGTGACTTTTTTTGTCTACTGTGCACAGGAAATATGCTGCTTCACAAAAACTGAAACTAAATTTTATTCTTACAAATATTTCAGGTAAATATAAATGCCCAAGGCTGTATTTGCTAAACCATGAGATAAAAAATCCTTCTTTCCTTAATTTTACAGGGAATTTAATGCACTTCAATTTTTTTTTATACGACTTTGAAGTGGTATGCTCTGAAGTGAAGAAATACTCGATAAACTAATGAAAACTGATAAGCTAGTAAAAATTTAAAATTGTCTTCAAATGTATCGAAACCAATTAACGGTATTGTTTTGCAGGAATAAGAAAACAGAAGATCAACAGGGTTGAAAAATGGAAGACGAGCTGATTAATGAAGAAAATGAAATGAAAGTCGTATTTCTAGATGCAGATAACGAAGAGGGCGATTTTGAGGAAGATTAATTGAAATTTTTCAATAAAATTATATTACTATGTTTCCATTCGCACATAGGGCAAACACAATTCAATATTCTGTTAAATATTGCTAAAATATTTCTGAAAAATATTGCTCGGGTCGGAAATTTTAATGTTGCTTGAATACTGCTGTAATATTTATGTGGAATGTTGCCAATGATTTAATCAAATATTCCAGCAATATTTCTGCAACATTGCGTGTTATGTGGGTTCTTTTTAAAATCCTGTGAGCCGATGATTTTGACACATTGTAGACCTGCTCAATTGGACGAAGACTTATTCTTGGACTACTTCGGGTTGCTGCTAGAACAACGTCTTCTACCTGATAAATTACTTGAAGTCCTTGCTCTAGTCCTCTTCTATTAGGTACATTTGTTCCTGACACACAACCGTGAATTTCATTAGATAAGTAAAAATGATCACCAGTTGCTTTGTATTCAATCACAATACATTTAATCTTGTGATGCTATACAGATAATTTTTTCATTAACACCAGAATCTACACGTGTAGATGACATGTAACAATCGTGATTATATTCACGTTCGCAGTCACATGCCCCACAGTAAGAAACACCACATTTGTGATTTTTATCTTTCGATAGGTTAACCAAACATGAGCACACTTCACATATGATGTTTCTTACATTTCGGCTGCGACAAGCATGCCCCATATTTTTGCGAGCACCTATGGTCATTGATGTTTTTATAACATTTATCACAAGGTTTGAAAAATTTTCGAGTTGAAGCCGCAGCAGTTAAATTCAAAATTGTCTGAAAATGACGAGTGTCGCTATCATACAAAAGATGTACTGTATGTGTAGTGATTTGACCTGCTTCGATAAAATATCGTGTGCCATTCAAAAAAGGTGGGTTTCCGCCGTCGCCGAAATTTTTAGGATCAAAAGCGATAATAGAAATTTGTTCACGGATAAGATATTTTTGAAATTTATCAATTTAAAAAAAAAACCGCATACCTTCGACGGTATTTCCACAAGTGCATTGCGTGTCAGCTCTCGTGCTAATACCGTCTGAAGGATAGAATTTGTTCTACGAACAGCATGCCATTTTGAATTTTTTCCCCGTTTATCAATTGACCGTGTTCGCTATAAATTTTACCTGAAACAATCGCTCGAGGGAGACATAAATTATCGCGATTTTGAATTGTTGAAATTCACCTTTTGTTAATCACATAAATGGTTAAATTTCCCCAAACGTGCGCTGTGGGATTATGAACACAATCGATTGTTATTTTAAAGCTGTTATCTATTTGAAACTCGGCGACACTCTCTCTTACTATGAAAATCAAATTCCACGGGACTTCAAAGTGACAATCGCGTACGTAACGGAAAGACAACGCTGCAGCATATTGGGTGAAACTTTCCGCGATGAATTATACCGGAATCGCAATTCGGTTTCAGTACCATTCAACGCAAAACGCAAATAATATTTATGTTTTTTATACCTAATTAGAAATTTTGAGTTAATCGGCATTTCACCACCCTGATTTGAAACACTACTCTGATCACGTGGTGGTTCTTGGGCCTTAGTCATGGTGGCTAGATTTCCATCATCATCAGGTTCGTGATCGTCACTCTTATTGGAGCGTTGCCTCTTTCGTTCTCCCCCTCGCTGAATATATGCATTCGTAGAGGGATTAGGTTCTAAGTGTAAAACAAGTAATTAAAAAATATTTCCGTTAATTTAATATATCGCAAACGATTTAACAGAGAAAAAAACCTGGTAGAACTACTCGTGACTCAAAAGATATACTTTTACATTTAATATGAAAACAAAATGACACTATTTTTTTATATTTTTTTATACACTTATTATGTGAGAAGTTGTAGGCTCCCGAAGCTACGACGATGGTTCCTTAAAGTAACCAATTCCGACGCACCTTGAACCTGTACGTCATCCACTTCTGCTCCTTCTGTCTAAGAAGGTAATCAAGAGCGGGAAATTTACGCGAGACAACATTGTGTAACACTGTTCCTTGGAGTCAGGTCTCTAGCCGCGGATGACCTTACGCGGCAGACGGGAGAGTTAGAGATGAAGGTTTCAACTCAGGATAGTTTTTTAGAGCTATCAAACTTTATAGAATATTATGAGGAACAGTGTTGACGGACCAGATGAAGTGATCCCAGAAGAACAGCCTTTTGCATCCGGTTCGCGATGTAATGAGCCTGACGCTGACAAGCTGGAATCCTGTTGAGTTGGCTAAGAAATGAAGCTCTTATACCTCCAAGACAGCCGATTATGAGAACTTTAAGATGGACTTTGTAGCCTTGGTACAGCCTGCTCAGCTCTAAGAGACGTGCTTGATATTTCGCCTGTTTTTCTTCCTCCTTTGCCGTGATATTACCATCGGCTGGTGCCGAGAATTCAATCACGTAAATGATCTCGGTCTTCAGATCTTGGAGGAAAATATCAGGCTTCGTAGCACTGATACAGTGAGTGGTGGAGAATAAGAAATTCGAGTAGATCTTACACTGATTATTCTCCACAACGGACTCGAGTTCCCCCTGGGCGTATGGCAAGACGGGCAATAGATCAAACTGAAAGTGAAATTTTAATATAATGCCGTAATGCCCTCCGTTTACCGAACTAAGTTATGTAAAATTTAACACACACACATTTTCTCCATGTACTGCCTGTTTATGTATATAAATAGTGGAATACTCCACTCACATAAAAAACAAAATGTAATCTTTACAGCGATTTCAGAGTAATCTTTACCTGCAACAGAAATTACCTTCACGTATTAAGATTTACCCACCACTTTGGAAATGGTTACCATGTTAACTCTATTGGATCTTGTTTTGTTACGATGCGAAAAAAGTAAACTTTATCTTCTTGATAATTATCCGCAACAAAAATGCTCTTTCGGGGTTTTCTGTGCTAATGCGATGGTGATATTATTGTGTTGTCGCTAATAGGGCACATTTTTATTTTTCGATTATTACATAAAAAATAGAATTTTCACTGGAAAAAATGACCTTTACCGGGAGTCTTTCTACTCTTTAGATTTTAGATTATGTATATTAAAAACTAGATAAAATGGCTTCTCCATTTGGCCTCAGTTTATGAAGTGCGATTCACCGATAATTTCCAGGGGCCTCGACCGTTTCGTTACTGCTTCCGACTAAATATATTCAAGGAGTTCATCGATAATATACATACCGCCAGCATCATAGAAATCCTTTCCTTCCCTTGGGGTGAAAAACCTCTTCATAGTTGGCTCCCTTTTGCTCTTTTATCTTAAAAGACTATAGGTCAACGTTCCGTGTGACTATCTCTATAGTTAAAGTAGGAGAGTAAAAAAAACTCGTTACTCTGAAATTTAGGATTATGCAAAATATGCTAATCCTTTAGCAGAAACCTTTGTAACGTTGTAACTAGGCCGTGAATTTGCATCGAAAGGCTGGACCACGTCCTTTCTCAATATAGTTTCAGGATTAGAGAACAAGCCTTTCAGAAATTGTATGCAATGACTGCTTTGTTTTACAGAACACAAGAAAGAAATAATGTAATACTTTATTGATAGATATTTATAAGCATTGGGCTATTATAGTATTTGAAAACATAATATTCTGCCTATTGGGTTAAATGACATCTTTCCTGATTTTTTGAAAGATATATCGCTTTTAATTGACTCAATTATCGTGATTTGTATTTATTTTTATGGTGTTTTAAATTCTTTGTTAAAGTAGCTGTTTATCATTTGTTACTGGATTCTTGTTTCCATCAAGGTTTTTTAAAAATTAAGAGTGTTTACCTGACCAGGAAACAGGGAAACCCCGGAAGTGACCGGGAATGTGATTCAGTGACCGGGATTTCTCTCTCGAATATACTAACATGCAAATTAAAAATGGTTTCATATATTTTATTACTATACTTCTGAGTTGGAAAAGGATATTTGTGAAAAAATCATAATTCTCACTTGGAATGGAGAATTTTTGAAAAAAAAAAATTAAAATTCTGACTTGGAACATAGGATTTTTGTGAAGAACTGTAATTTCGATTTCGAAATATGGAATTTTCTGAAAGATTGATAAATCTGAGTTGGGACAGGGAATGAAGAGAAGACATAAGAAAAATAACTTGAAGAATTACAATTATCCTAACTTAATACAGAGAATTTTTGAGGAGAATTATAATTCTATAAGTTGCGATTTAGAATAATTTGGAAATCTGTAAAATTCCGTAAAATTTTCATCTGAAGAAATCGCTTAAAATTCATGGAAATTCTCTGGAATTTAAATTACATTAAACTAATTCATTAAAGTTCTTTAAAACGAAAGTTCAAATCTATATAAATCTTTACAATGTTTTTATCTTGTGAAATCCCTTGAAACCTTTAAAATCGCGAGGATTCGCTTAAAAATTTTATTTTATTTTATTTATCTTCTCAAGTTCACTAGAAATATTTTGAAACCTTTGGAAATCCTATAAAATTCTTTAAAATCCCTTAAAGTGTTTTATATGTCTCAAAATCATTTCGAATCCCCAGAAATCTTGGGCATGTCTTAAAATCCTTAGAGAATCGCTAGGTATTCTTCGAAATTTCATTTCATTTCATTTCATTTATTTTCCAAAGTTCACTTGAAATCCCTTGTCATCTTTGGAAAACGTAAAAATTCTCTAAAATATCCCTTGAATGTTTAGAAACCTTTTGAAATCCTTGGAAATATTTGTAATCTCTTGAAAACAGATAAAAGCTTTAAAAATTAGTTTAAATATTTTGAAACACTATAAAATTAATTTTAAGCCCTTAAAATTCATGGACATCCCTCGAAATTTGTTTAAATCCTTTGGAATCCCTTAAAACCTACTGATATGTTTGGAAATTTTTATAAAATCAGACGAAATCGCTTAAATTCCATGCAAATTCTCTGAAATTCAAATCAAATTAAACTTATTCATGAAAAATCTCTTTAAACCCCGTTTGAACCCCTATAAATGTTTGAAATCCTTTAATCTTGTGAAATTTCTTGTAATACCTTAAAATCCCTTGAAATATTTGGAATCGCTAGAAATCCCTTACAATTTAAATTAATTTATTTTATCTTTTTAAGTTCACTAGAAATATCTAGAAAGCTGTAGAAATCCTACCAAATTCTTTGAAATCTCTTGAAATCCTTTGGAATTTAATATAAACTCCTGATATATTTGGAGATCTTCAAAATGCTATGAAATTGTATTGAAATCTGACGTACTCACTTAAAACCCATGGAAATTCTCTGAAATTCGTTGAAATTTCTTCACATTTTTCATAAACCTACGTTAAATAAATAAATAAATCATTCGTTTGTATTCTGTTTTTTTCTTGCATCCGCTCTTTTAATGTTCACACATTCTTTAATTCTTTACTGATTTTCATATAATGATTTTTTATCATGATTTTTCTACAATCGCGAGTAAATAATAAGGAAAATCATTATGGCCTATACTGAATTTCCGACAATAGTTTTTCGGAAGGGGGGATTACAATGTATTCAAAAAGATTGCATGAGATTGCAGGACTAATTATCCCCTCGCGTAATTTTGAACTTTTTTTATGAATAGGTAGTTTAATTTTGAAGATTTACAATGAAAAATTCTCCAATTTGTAAGATATTCTATTAAAGACTCTTCAATATTTATTGTGTATGCTTTATTTGAAAATTTCAAAGAATTAAAATTGGAATTTATTCAATTTTATATATCGACGCCTCCATTCAATATGAGTCTATGTGCTGACAGCGCCCTGTATGAGACTATTCCCTATGCTTATATAGCAACATTCTTTCAGCGATCAGATGATCATCGGGATTGTCATGAATTCTGGGAGGTCGGAAAGCATTACAAAGACTATTCTGACGTAATCCTCGATGTACGGGATTTGACTATTTGGAAGAACATCATGCAAGGCTCTCCACGTTTTTACCAACCCATTGATTGCTTCAACCATCCATCGGAATTTAGTAACGAGCCTTGATTCATTTGCTTCAGTCGTAGAGTGCTGCGATCCTTTTTGGAGAAAATGAGACATTTTGGAAACGAATCCAGGATCTTCTAAGAACTTCAGACAGTCTCGAAAACCGCGATCGATAACAATAACAGAGTTTTAGGGCATCCATGCGTTCAGATTCATGGAGTCTTGTTTTAAAAGACTGTGAAAGATACTAGCGTCATTGTTCTTGCCATCAGAAAAATACGGACCGAAAACATCCACTATATCTCCTGTCGTCGTTACTAACATCATGGGCTTGACCAGAATCCTTCCTTCATGCATAGAATAAGTGCGTCTCTGAAACGAGTAATTTCTACTCTTTTGGATAAACATATATGTACCATCAGCCACAAGGATACATACATGTCCTTGCTGTCGTAATTCCTCTGCCAACTCTTCGTTTTTCTATGCCAAAAAGAGTTGATAAAATAGCATTGGAAAGTCCCGTGCGCAACTTGATGAAAAATAATGCTAAGCACATACGCACAGAATAACCTTTGGCGAACGTACTTCAATTAAGAAATACTGTGCAACATCACTAAATTGATTTTCCATCAATCCGGTGAGTCTATAATAATCTTTATTCTTGAGTGCAGAGGGATCATCATAATTGAAGCCTTCTTTTCTTGCCTCCGCACGCAAATCATTCAGAAGCTCAGAAGTCGATTCTACGTCCATGCAAGTAAAATCAGAGGTGGCTTGAATTGACGCGAGAGCCTCTTTCTTAAGAAAACCATCATCATCAAAATGAAAGGCACAGCATGTCGCTTTTTCAGAAATCAAAATACCATTATCCATGTAAACTCTCAATGCAGCAAACGGTTTGATTTCGATACGATTATTCTTATGATAACAGAAAATGCATCTGGATTGGAAAATCATACATCTTCGTATCGGAAGTTTGATTTTGCTGCAGTCAGAATCTGGAGTTTCATCTTCTCTAGAAGATTTTGAATTTCTAGAAATCTGACCCTTACCTGGTTCTAAAATATTTGATGAATCATTTTCAGAAGAAGTCGTCTCTTTGGCATCTGTAATCCGACGCTGTTTGATCGAAAAGTGTTGACGACTATGTCAAACCTTTGACTGTATGCTTAATGTTTTATTAAAAGCAGTTTTGAGCACATCTAATGCCCGCTCATCCTGAATAACTCATAGATGACCCTTTGGTTTTAAGAATATGCAGCAACAAGAGCACTGGTTTTTCGCGGTAATGAGTGATAGCGTCTTGTTTTCTTTAGTGGAATAGAAAACAAAATGCTATCGTTCATGTGCGACTGCCGCTGCACTACGTTTAACTGTTTTGCCCCCTCCACATGGTATTCACATAGTATTCGCGTTTGATGTCGATCCTTTCAGCTATCCACCCTCATTCTTCTTCCACGTTTTGACCTGTTTGAAGATTTTCTTGTCCGCTGGATGTAATATTACTGCGAACATACATCTGTTTCAGATTATTTTATTCAAGTTTTATTTCATCAGCATCTGCTAGTTTTGTAGCGATTGTAATCTTTTTACACAGGTACTTCATAGACATTAGAGTCTACAATTTTGAGATTCGGTCATTGAGTTTTAATTATCACTTATTACAGTGTTTTTGTTGCTGCAAATTTTTAAAATAAGAATAATCGTATCAAAATCAAACCTTTTGCTGCATTGAGAGTTCACATCGATACCGTTATTCTGATTCCTGCATGATGGTTTTCTTAACAAAGGGGTCTCGCGTCAATTCAAGCGACCTCTGACTTTACTAGCATGGACGTAGAATCGATTTATGAGCTTCTGAATGATTCGCGTGAGCAGGCAAGGAAAAAAATGGTTCAATTTCGATGATCCCTCTGCACTCAAGGATAAAGATTATTATAGGCTCACCGGATTGATGAAAAATCAATTAAGTGATGTTGCACAGTATTTGTCAATTGAAGTACGTTCCCCAAGGTCGTTCTGTGCGTATGTGCTCAGCATTCTTTTTTATTAAGTTGCGTATGTATTTTTGTGACTGATGGTACATACATGTTTATTCAAAAGAATAGCAATCACTCGTTTCAAAAAGGGACTTATTCTATACATGAAGAAAGGAATCTGATCAAGCCCATGATGTTAGTAACGACGACTACATGAAACTGCGCACATGGATGCCCTATTTTTTCCAAATGGGATCACAGCACTCTACGACTGAAGCAAATGAATCAAGGCTCGTTACTAAAGTCCGATGGGTGGTTGAAGCAATCAATAGGTTGCTGAAAACGTGGAGAGTTTCAAGTGATGTTTTTCCAAATATTCAAATCCCGTACATCAGGGATTACGTTCGAATAGTCTGTGCTCTTTGTAATGTTTTTCGACCTCCCAGAATTCATGACAATCCCGATGATCATCTGATCGCGGAAAGAATGTTGCTATTAGTTTTGCAGCCTAATCGCCTTCAAGAACGAGTAGGAGAAGAAAAGTGGGCAAAAAGAAAGGCATCGTGGCTTCCTATGCCGCAAAAGACACTACCTGATTTTTCTAGGTTAACTATTGATGAGTTGCGTTACATCACACTCGGAGTGTATCAGCTGCAGCAAGCTCAATCGTATACCAAGGAACATTCAGCGGATGATGGAATCTACTCCCTTCTTATCCACAAACAGGAGCAAGGCATGCGAAGAGTACAAATCCAGTTTCGACATACATCTTTCAAAGTGTCTAAGTTATGGATAGAAACTAATACTGGACCCAATTCGATAAGTGGCTGGTACTGCCAGTGCCAAAGTGCTGCAAGAGTGGCAGGATGTTGCGCTCACATTGCCTGTGTTCTGTGTTATCTGGGTTACTCTAGATATCAACAGTACACTCTCAAACCTTCACGTGTATTGGAAAGTCATTCAAATGATGCATCGTTTTGGTCGGAAGATAAAGGAGAGGGAACTTCCCTGATTTATAGCCTGAAAGGCAGCACTACGTGATGACGAAATGCCGGAACATTTGCGGGAAAAACGCAGAAAGCGGTCGTCCTTTGGTCTTTCATGCAAGCTCTCGTGTTTCTATGGCTTCTTATGTCTCTTCGAATTAATGTCTCATTCACAGATTCTAACCATTTTTTCGGCGGTCTACCTCTGGGCATTCTGCCATTTACTTACCATAATAACAAGAAAAGTAATTAACTTAACAAATTTCGAATTATTGGAAATGAAAGAGTAACGCAGAAACTATCGATTGTGGTAAGAAAATAAAAGTCGATTTTTTCCGCATTGGGTCCTCTTCTTCGTGGACGGTCACATATGTACACGGAGTGGTTCCCCAGCCGCTGCTCAAACAAGCCGCAGACGAAGATAAGGGAGCGACATTAAGACCAACCGCGGAAATCAGGTACCTTCTTGGAGATTGTCGTGATTTCAGGCGGAGACCCAGTACGAATCCAGGAGTGAGTTGAAGTAGGGCGTGGTATCTGCTTCACGTTCGAAACTTGAGTGAGGGAGGTAAGGAGTTCAAACCGTAAACGCAGGCTATAATTTCGTACCTTGAAGGGACTTACTGTAGTAGGTCGGAAATGATTGCAAATCCCAATGATTTCCAATGCCTAAGAATACTTAATACTAGGAATACTATACCTTTTCCAGTCACCCAAATTTCCTTCTAAAGGTGATTGCAAACGCCAAAGATACGTGTGAAAATTGCTTCTTAAATAGGGGGCAACTGGCATTAACTTTCATAGAGATGATTGAAAAATAATTTCCTCTATTGAGATTCAAATCCTCAACGAGTGTAAATTATAATTACTGAAGCTCAGAATCAAAATTGAAGGGCTACTCTTTGGCGCCACCTGCACAAATAATTTATAATGAACACAAAAATAAATAAATTAGAATAAAATACTATAATCTGAATTTTAAGTTGCTGAACATTTTTCTACTAATATTTTGAAGTAATGTTGTAACACAAGTTTGATGTTTATTCACTAATTTATTCATCTGCAATTTTACTATGCAACTCCGCTATGCATTGACGAGGCGGGGGGGGGGAAGCTATTTTTAGATTAATCTAGAATTTCCGTTATGCTTATTCAAATAAAACATTCGTTCCATAACACTGTTTCAACTTCCAACCCAGGTCACTGACCACTTTCTCTAGCAATAACCCCAGTCCAAGAGCTTCACAATGTCTTAATGTGATAATTTAAGTCGGCGATTGGTCAATGTTTAAACTTTTTTTACACAGTAGAGGTCAATTTCTCAATTCAGCATTTAATTTTCCAAAAAATGAACTACTTTTGCACTAAATACATATGACTGAATTTACTTTGGAATTAGCATTTCTAATAAACTAATCAGTTCTTCGGCGGAAAATAATTATTTGATAAAACCAATTAAATGCAAAATTATTTGTTCACGCACCAACAAATAATTCTCAGCAGTGTTCTATTTATTCCATTTTTATCTATTTTTATTTAATGAGTAAATAAATTTTCGACAAAGCACGAAGTTATTTCCCAGGTTTTGTGATATAATCATCAAATTTATGTGTCAACATAAAAGTTGACTTTTTAACCAAAAAGGATAATTCTAACAAAATTGTTTAGTTTTCTTTTAAACCGACTAGTTTAGTTTTAAAACAATTTTTCAGCAATTTTGAGCTAACAACATTATTATATACGTCAAAATTGGTTCTGAAAACTTTCTAAAAATGTTCTTAACTATTTGTGAGAAAAAAAATCATTTAAAAATTGTCCATGAATCTAATGAAAATTTTGTTTTTATCTTAGAGCTTAAATTTTTCTCACGATTTTTTTTAAATCCTCTAAAAATTAAAAAAATGTCCGTACTATCTTCCAGATTCTAGTTTTTAAATTTCGTAAATTTTTTCAAATTAGTTTTTCAGTAAAAATTCATTTTTAGTTTTTTTTTTAAATGAATTTTCATAACAATTTTTTATTCCTTTAAAACCTTTCAAAATAATTCCAAATTATTTTGGAATCATCCAAAAACTTCTAAGCATATCTTAAACTTACTCGAATCTGCAAAATTTTTACAAGAAAAAATCACTTCAAGCGTATACATTTGGCATTTGTTTATAGAGTTAGTTAGAAAATTCTTCAAAAATATGTGATGAGAAGTTTTCATAACTAAATTTAAATCATGACATTATTTGAGGCAAATTGAAATAAAAACCGACTTCTCTCCGCAATTCAAATGTATACACAGGGCATTTGTTTATATAATTTTCTCACAAAATTCATAAAAAATACCGAATTACAAATTTTCATCATTCAACCACATGAAAAACATCATTTGAACAAAATTAAGAGAAGAGACTATTTCTCCCTGCCTTTAAATTTCCACACTGGGAATTTGTTTATAAAATCATTAAAAAATGTCGAATGACAAATTCATATGATAAATTTTCGTTTTGTTAATGAAAGCAAGTATTTTTGACTCAAAACTGTACTTTAAAGATGAAAATCCATCATGTAGACCGTTAATTTAATTTATTTATAACAATTACCATTACCAGATAACAATTTTGTTGCTTTCAAACACCCCTGCGCATCCAGTCCAGCGGTGCTGAACACAGGACAAAATTTTCCACGGAAATAAAACAAAAACGAAAGAATCGGCTATTTTTCGCTATCTCCATTGCCATGAATGTTTAAACAAACAAATATTAAAGAATCGGGCCACATGAATCTCTTCGAAACTAAATGCTTATTTTAAAAAATAATGATAAGTCCAAAATTGGTCAATAATTGCCTTCCGCAAGTTATTTTGAAACTCGTTTTTTTATTTCATCCAAAATTATTTCAAGGATGATATTAAGAAATACGGTTGTTTGAGAAATAAACCATATTCATGATGTTAGTTGATAAGGTTTCAAATATCGCCAAATTTTAGCTTCCGAAGTTTCAGAAATTATGTAAAATATTGTACCTCTGAATTAGAGTTACTGCAGTGGATTTGAGTAAAATATACTCAACAATTTTTCATCAAATTTCCTATACACTTGAACATTTCTTGAATTTAAACTTTTTAAGTCAAATAACATATCGTTGAAAGCGCTATAATTCGCAGATATCGAATATTTTATTTGTAAATTTACAAGGGCTAACTTTAAAAAATGTTATACTCGGCATTTTAGTGCTCATTATGCACAAAGAAATCCCGCTCACTTGGATAGAGGACAGCAGTTCGGTTGAGTGAGGGGAAGCCGTGTAGTGGGGAAACGTCCCTCAGGTACTCAGTGCGAAAATTTATAATTTACTTGAAGGTTATATAATTGAATATTGGATATAATTTGTATAATAACAGTTTATTTATATTTAAAACACCTTGATTACAATTAAATCATTTTTTAAATGTGATTGATTTTATAAAATGAGTATCTGAATTTAGTTTTCAAAAATATATGTAAATATGTTGTTTTTTTTAAATTAGTTTAAAAGGTTACAAATAAATTTAATTTTCAGAAATTAATGTGAAAATTAACAAAAAATGCAAAGTATAAATTAATTGAATGTTTTAATGAAAGTCATAGTTCAATGCTTTTTATTTTTCGATCTAATTGATTAATTATTACCTTTTTTCACAATATGAAATTACATAAATATTGAATTTTAATTTGTTTCAATTAAGTACATATATTGATTATCTACTTTAACGTTATGTAATTCATTATTGGCTACAATTTGTGAAATAAAAGTTTATTCACATATAAACTACCTCTATTCCAATTGTGTACTTCCTGTCAATATTTGTGATGTTGGGAAATGATTATCTGAATTCAAGTTCCAAAATTATATGTAAATATGTATTAATTATGAGCTGATTAATTTTTTTCACAATAATAAATTACATAAAAACTAAATTTTAATTTGCTTAAATTAAGTACATAAATTGTACATAAATTGATTATTTACTTTAAGGATATGTAATTGAATATTAGCTATAATTTTTATAATAAACGATTATTCATGCTTAAAATACATTTACTCCAATTGCATAATTTTTGTAAATTTTTGTGATGTTGTGAAATAAGTATCTGAATTCGGCTTTCAATATTATATATACATATATTTTACTTTTCTATGGAATTAGTTTAAAAGATTATTAATAATTCAAATTTTCAGAAAAATATCAAGTAAAAATTATTCAAATGTTTTAATGAAAATAACTGCTTATTGCTTTTTATCTTGCGAAATGATTATATAATATGTACATATATTTTAATTTTTTATGGTATTAGTTTTGAAGGTCATTAATGAATTAAATGTATAGAAATGCAACTTCAAACGAAAAAAATATATAATGCAAAAATTATTTGAATTTTTCAATGAAAATAATTGTTTGATGTTTTTTATGTTGTGAACTGATTAACTAATTATGAACTGATTTGATTAAGATTTACATTTTCTGGAACTAGTTTGAAAGGTTAATAATAAATTGAATTTTCAAAACTGAAAGTTCAAATTAAAAAAAAATTAAATAAAGTGAAAAATTATTTGAATGTTTAAATAAAAATTATAGTTAAATGCTTCTTATTTTGTGAACTGATTAATTAATTATTATTTGCTGATTCATTTTTTTTCACAATATTAATTTAAATAACGAATAAATTTGAATTTTTCTCTATTAAGTGATTCTCTATTCCAATAAAATAATTTTTGTAATGTTTTCCATGTTGTTAAATTAGTATCTGAATTGAATTTTCAAAGTTATGTGTACATATGTTTTAATTTTTGTTGGAAATAACTTGAAAGATTATTAATAAAATTCGAATTTTCAGACAAATTAAAGGTGAAAATTCTTTGAATGTTTCAATGAATTTTATAGTTTAATGCTTATTTTTTGAATTGACTGATTAATTATTAGTTGATGAATTTTTTCACAATACTAAATTGCATAAAGATTGAATTTCAATTTGTTTCAATCAAGTACATAAATGGATTATTTGCTTTATGGTTATCTAATTGAATATTGGCTATAATTTGTATAATTACAGATTATTAGCATTTAAAATACCTCTATTCCAATTTCGTAATTTCCGTCAATGTTTGTGCTGTTGTAGAATGATTATTTGAATTTCATTTTCAAAGTTATATCTAAATATGTTTTCATTTTTACTCAAATTACTATAAAAGGTTACTTATAAATCAAATTTTCCGAAATCAAAGTGAAAATTTAAAAAAAATGCAAAGTAAAAATTATTTAAATTCCTAAATAAATATTATAGTTTAATGTTTTTTATGTTGTGAACAGATTAATTACTTATTAGCTGATTTTTTTAAATTTAAAATTACATAAAGATTAAATTTAAATTTGTTTAAATTAAGTACATAAATTGATTATTTAATTGAAGGCTATGTAATTGAATATTGATTATAATTTTTATGATAAAAGATTATTTATTTTTAAAATACCTCTATTCCAATTATATAATTTTGGTAAATCTTTTGATGTCTTGAAATAAGTGTCTGAATTCTGCTTTCAATATTATATGTACATCTTTTTTACTTTTACTTCAAATTAGTTTAAAAATTAATTCAAATTTTCAGAAAAATATGAAGTAAAAATTATTCGAATGTTTTTATTAAGATAACTGTTTATTGCTTTTTATGTTGTGAGCTGATGATTTAACTATTATTAACTATTGACTGATTAATTTTTTTTTAATTATATCACATGAAGATTGAATTTGAATTGTTTTCAATTAAGTCACATGAATTGATTATTTACATTAAGGTTATGTGATTTAATATTGGCTGCTATTTTTATAATAAAAATTTATTTTTACTTTGAAAAATCTCTATTACGATTAAATATTTTTTAAAAGTTATTAACAATTGAAATTTTCAGATAAATATTAAGTACAAGTTATTCTAATATTTCGCAATGAAAATCATTATTAAACACTTTCTACTGTCTGAACTCATTAATTATATATTAACAGATTTTGTTAAAAATCACATTTTCCGGAATTAGTTAAAAGATGATTAATAAATTAAATTTAATGAAAGAAAAATTCAAATTTAAAAAAAAATATACATAAAGTAAAAATTATTTGAAAGTTTCAATGAAAATAATGTTTCCTGCTTTTTATGTTGTGAACTGATTAATTAAATATTATCTGATTAATGTAATCGAATATTGGCTATAATTTTTAGAATAAAAGTTTTTTTTAAATACATTAATTCTAATTATATAATTTTTTTACGTGTTTGCGATGGTCTGAAATGATTATCTGAATTCAATTGAAAAAATTATATGTACATATGTTTTGATTCTTTATAAAATTGGTAGAAAAAGTTATTAATAATTTAAATTGTAAGTAATGCAATTACTAATTTTAAAAATATGAATAAAAAATTAATTGAATATTTAAATGAAAATATTTCTGTAATGCTTTTTATGTTTTGAAATGATTGATTAATTATTGAATCTACTAGAACTTAAATTTTCTGGAATTTTTTCATTTCAAATTTCGCGCCATACGAGATTACCAATCACAGCCAAGCAGATGACTGCCACGTCAGTCGTATGTTTTCACGATAAAATATATTATAAAAATCACGACTCACTTTTCAGAATCTTTTCAAATGTTTCATAATATTTTTAAACATTCTCTTAAAATTCTGTAATTTTCCAAATTTAATTTCGAAATCATCAAAAATCAACATTTTCGTTTAAATTTTTTGAAATCTTTCCAAATTATTTTAAAACTTTTTTTGGAACTTTTAAATATCTTTTATAATAACTCCCATTTTTCCTACAATTTTTGTAAAATCCTACAAAAAAATTGCCTCGAAATTCTCATGATTTTTTTTCTCCAAATTTGTAAATCTTTTCGAACGTTTTTCAATACTTTAAACATTCTTTTCAAAGTATATACTTTTTCGCTGTTTTAAAGGCTATAGCTTTCTTTTATTACGAAGTCAAAATCAAAATAAAAACATTAGATTTTATGATTTTTCTTCATCTTAATTATTTCTACTCTGAAACAATTATGAGATAAAACCTTTTAAAATTAAGGGTCATAACATCGGAAGAATTTTATTTGGTGATTGTGAATTCTCTTTAGTTAAAGCTCCTTCGGATTTAATGAACACGTTCTCATTACGTATCTCGTGCTTCGCAGTCGATTTTGTCCAAAATGCAAACTTTTGTTTATATCAAATGTATTTTATATTTATTTCTGCACCTCGGTCCGGGAATGTTTATTCAGATATTGCAAAATGAAGTACGAATTTTATTTTTTATGACTAATATTTGCTCTTTATTTTGCATTAATTTTTATTCTCAGCTACACTGAAAAATTTATCACCTCAATAAATTTATATTTAATTTATAATTAAAAAAAGTGCGCATCCTATGGGAAAAAAAACAATTTTGTTATGATACATTTTATTGAAACTTGTGTCCTTTTTCCAAACTTTAATTTTTTTTTCAAATTTCAAATGAATTTTTATAACAAAAATGTATAACAGATTTTTAGTTTTTTTTTGGTTCAACAACTTTTGTTATTTCTTTTTTTTTCGTTACTTGTGTAGTTTTTCCAAAAATTTAATGTTTTTATTTTTATTGCTATTTTTTACGATTAAAACAAAAACTACGCGTCCCATCAAAAAGTGATTGAAATGGATAGAAAGTACAGTTTTTAATTCGTGAAAAAATGTATGGATGAAAAATATTTAAAATATTCAATTTCATTCTGAAGAATTTACAATGGAATTTAATATTATTAATATTTTTTGCCTGCATTTCTTACACGAATCAATACCTGCTGCTTTTATTTTACATTTATTTAAATTTAAAGTTCCCGGCATACGTCGCCATATTGAATTTTAATTCCGATTAGTGTTTTCATATTTTAGAGGGCGCGCGAATACTGCGCCACTCTTTAACGTTTAGATTCCAACCACAGATAAATGTTAACAAAAGTTCTTTTTTAAACAGATTAAATGAATGATAAAAATACCTGACTTCTCCAAGTAATTTAATAATAACGTAATATTGCAAGTATATATTATATGATTTCAAACAGGTCCGCGCTTTTCGGTACATACACAGGTTAGAGCGCTCCATGTGGTAAATTGAGGAATTACGATTCCTATAGTACCAGACGACCCAGTGCAATATTATTTAATGTCTACTATAAACTTAAATGTGCATCATTAACTTGTAAAATCATTGAAGTGAGTCTAGGCAACTTCGAACCAGAAATCGGTTCTAATAGAAAAGTCAGTTTTTTCTGTGAGCCATTACTAAATATCAGGCTGCTAATACAAGGTAGCCCCAACGACTACCGCAGTTGTCTGCGTCGAAAGTGAGGTAATGTTCGCTGGAAACAAAGGGTATGGTTGAAATAAAATAGGGACGAAGCTGCGTTGAGCTTGCTCTGCCGAGGTGTAAGTTGCGGGCGGTAATCAGGAATCTAGCACCTGCGGGCCCTGATCAGGAAGTGCGTAGTGGCTGCAGAGGTCGGAATCTGCAGTGTGTCCGAAGGTATACCCGTTCCCAGTTTTTTCGTCCCGCCTCTCCACGCACGAAGCGCTGGATCAAATATTCATCGCTACCTTAGACGAAATAGAAAGAATCGAAGATCAAGAACTGATGGACATGGATATCAAGAAACCGACGACAACGAAAGTCACTTTGATGGAGAAGAGCAAAGCGCCGAACGTAGGAGCTGCTGCCAAGATTACAGAGGAAACTTAGCGTCAGGTTTGCAGAGGACTTGAAGTAGAGGATGAGTTGACGCTTTCCGTCCTATACGTGCGGCTTGTCGAAATGTATCTGAAATAGAAGCTTAGAAGCTCGTTACGTTTGTGTTGGTTGAAGCCCCATCCCCAGGATCATGTGCGAGATGTTTATGGTGAATACGGATTATTTGTGATCATAATAAGTTTAGAAAAATGTTTGGAATGACTCCAGGGCAGTTCGATAAGTCGCACGATATAGTGGGAATTAGTCTAGAAAAAAGTAGCCTGAGAAGATCATTATCTTTTGTATATAAAACCTCACTTCTCACTTTGAAACAAGTGCTGTCCACCGGAATAAACGAATTTTAACAAAAGTAAACGAATGCAGACACAAGTGCGGAACCGTTCGTCGGTAACGTACGACCACTACGTGCATGTAATGGTGGTGACTTCACAATTCTAACCGTTGCTAACGTTTTTAAGTAAGCGTATACAAAAACGTGGGCTTACTTTAAATTAAGAGATACTATACAATGCGACGTCAGCTGACAAGATCGCTGCACACAGAGGGCCAAACAATAATACCACAACAATAATAAAGGCAACACGTAGTTACAAGTTTTTGAGTCGTAAAAACGTGAACTGCATGCTACAACTGTGTTCAAGTTTCAAGTTTTTGAGTGACTCAGTTTTTGCTGCTCTTTACGTGCCGAGTGTCGGCTCAGTCTAAAGAGTCTTAACAGTGGCTTTATGTCTAGGCATCCATATTGGGTGTGGCAGTTTGTCGTCTAGCAGCCACCATTACGTCCTTGTCGTGAGTCACGTCGTTGTTTAAATCACGTCATAACCTAAAAAAATAGATAATGATGTCGGATGACGAAACTAGTGAACCCCCCTCGTGAAATCTTTTCTGATCCCCAGAAGACCACAGTCCTTTCGTCTCAGCCAGCAGTTTGAACCCTCAATATCCATAAATATAACGGAAACTGGCTGTCAGTCCCACCAAAACTTTTGTTACAGGGTAGGGGGGAGGGGGGCAAGGAAAGGAAACCGAGAGTCGCAATTGGTTGTAAAATTTTTAAAGATTTTAAAAAATTGTAAATAAAATATAACTTTTGAAGATTAAAAATATTTTTAAGAATTTTAGAAGGTTTCAACTAAAAAAAAATCTTAAGATTTCTGGGTCAATTTTAAATGATTTTTTATCATGAAAAAATAATCTTAAAGGAATATTTAAAAATATTTCCAAAATTGAAATTTATAAGGTAATTGTTCAGAATTTAGCAAAATCCAAATAATAATATAAATTCGAATCATTTAAAAGATATTTAGAATTGGAAAAAATTTTAAAAAATTGAGAAAAAAAAATAAGTTTTTGAAGAATTCGAAAAAAAATTCGAAGCTTTTCAAAAATTTTGAGAGGTTTCAAGAAAATCAAAAACTTTTCTTAGCATTTCTGGAAACATTTTCAATGACGTATTATTTTTAAAATTTAATTTCAAAAGATTTAAAAAAAACTTCAATAGATTTTGTAAAATCTCGAAAGAAATCTTGAAAATTTTAAGAAATTTTGGGAATAATTGAAGTCAGTTGGAAAGATTTTTGAAAATTCATCTCTTTTGGTGTAAATTTAATCTTTCCTTTATTAAAATTGCAACTATTTGTTTGAAAATTAATTTTTTTTGGTTGGGGATTCGACTATTTTGGTGAAAATTCGTCTTTTTTGAATAAATTTCATTTTTTTAAATTTAAAATGAATTTTTTTTAGTTGAAACATCAGTTGTAACATTTTTTGTAGAGAATTCATACTTTTTTGTTGAAAAATCCACTCCTTGTGTAAAAGTTGAACTATTTTGGTAAAAATTCATTTCTTGGATTAAAAAAGTAAGTATTTTGTTGAAAATTCATTAATATTGTTGAAAATTTGGTTTTATTGATAGAAAAGTAATCTTCATGGCAGAAAATTCATTGCTTCAATTGAAAATTTATTCAATTGTTTGAAAGTTAAACTATTATTTGTTTAATTAATTGTATTTTATTTAAGATTTATAATTTTAGTTGAAAATTCATGTCTTTGGTTGAAAGTGTAAGTATTTCGTTGAACATTCATCTTTTTGGTTAAAAATTCATCTAACCAGTTGAAAATTCTTCTTATTGCTTGAAGATACACTAATTTTTTCTATGTTATTGATATTTCTGTAGCCTCCAGTAAGAAGCTCATTTTCATTTTTTGGATTTCTTATATCACATTTGTAGTTAAATTGTGCCATCGTTATCATCTCGAAAAATTGTGAATATAATTATAATTCAATTCATTATAATTAGCTCTTAAATTTGTTTAACACTAAACTTATTTGTAAATTGTATTGCCGTAATGAATTTTTTTATTTTATAAATTAAAAGAAATGTTATTTCTGAAATAAATCGTGATTTGTTCAAAATAACATGTATATGAGTATATAAATTTCAATTTAATAAATTTAAAAAAAATGAAGAATATGAAAAAATGCTTTGAACTCAGTAAGTTTGAAATGAGTTCATAAAAATTCTAGGAAATTCAAAAGAATTTGATGAAGTGCCGACTTCAAGATGAATTAAACAAAAACTAAAAAGAAAAAAAAATACTTAGAATTACGTAGAATTAACTGAATTTTGAAGAATTCACGTGTGTTAAGAAAATCCCGAAAATTCTGCAGAATTTAAAAGAATATATACGAATTCAGGGTGAATTCGAAATTAAATCTCGTAAAATTCTAATAAATCTGCTGGTCCTTCTTAAAATCCTTGACATTTATTCAAAAACCTTGAGAGCTTTTAAAATCCTCCAAAAACAGATTAATCCTCGGAAATTTCATGAAATCCCTTGTAATCTTTTAAAATATCATGAAATGATAAATTAATAAAAAAATTCCATATTAATTCAAAATTTTAGTTATAAATTACTTTGAAATATGTTAAAATTCCCTCAAATATTTCCAATCTTTTGAAATTCTTTCAAATTATTGAAATAAATAAAAATCCTTCAATTCTTTAAAAAACACTTGAAACTTTTTAAAGCTTTCGAAATTGTCTTGGCATCTTTTAAATTACGCTAAAAGTTTTCAAAACTTTTACAATTTTTTTAAATTCCTTTAAATTATTGAAATCTCTTGGAAATGCCTCGGAGTCTTTTCAAATTCCTCACATATTTATTTAAAATATTTTTAAATTACTTGAAAGCTGAAACTTTTTAGAGCTTTCGAAAATGCCTTGAAATCTACTAAAATACTCAAAAATATTTAAAATCCTCTGGAATCAATTAAATTACTGAAATCAATTGAAAACTCCTTGGAATCTTTTAGCATACTTTGAAAGTTTTCAAATCCTTAAAACTTTTTTTAAATTCCTTGACACTTGACATTTTTTTTAAATGCCTCGATATTTTTTTAAATACTCCAAAATATTGACAATCCTCTGAAATCAATTGAAAATTCCTTGGGTTCTTGAAATTTCTTAATCTCTTTAAAATCAAATAAAAATGTTAAAAACAGCCTTGGATATTTATAATTTTTCAAGATTCCTTCAAATTATTTAAATAAAAAAAATGCATTGGAGTCACTAAATATTTCAAGACCTTTTAAAACTTTAAAAATCACTCAAAAAGTTTTAAAGCTTTCGAAAATGCCTCGGAATCTTTTTAATTACTCCAGAATATTGCAAATCCTCTGAAATCAACTGAATTACTGAAATAAAATGAAAAATCCTTGGAATCTTAAATAAAACTGTAGAAGTTTTCAAATCCTTTTTTTTTTAATTTCGTAAGATACTCCTAATCTTTAAAAATTTCTTTGAATTATTGAAATAAATACAACATTCCTTGAAATACTTCAAAATTCCCTAAAATATTTTAAGCTCTTTATAATTTTTTTTGTTGTAATTCCTTGAAATTATTGACATCTCTTTAAAATGCCTTGGATTCTTTTAAAATACACTACAATATACCCAATGCTTTAAAATTTCTTCAAATTATTGAAATAAAAAAATTCCTCAAAATCTTCTGAAATTCTCTCAAATATTTTCCTAAAATATATATTTAGTTGAAATCTTGTAAAATCACTCGATATTTTTTAAATTCTATGAAATCCAATTAAATTACTGAAATCAATTGAAAATTCCTTAGAATCTGTTAAAATACCCTAAAACATTTCTAATCCTTCAAAATCTTTTGAAATTCGAATTCCGTAAATTCCGTGAATTCCTTGAATTTCATGAACTCCATGAATTCCTTGAATTTCTTGAATTCCTTTAATTCTATGAATTTCATAAATTTCGTAAATTCCGCGAATTCCACGAATGCAGCAAATTCCGAGAATTCATTGAATATCATGAATTCCATGAATTCCGTGCATTCTATAAATTTAGTAAATTGCGTAAATTTTATGAATTCTACGAGTTCCGTGAATTCCGTAAATGTCGTGAATTCCACGAATTCCTTGACTTCCATAAATTTCACGAATTCTACGAATTTCACGAATTCTACGAATTTCAAGAATTCCATGAATTCCGTGAATGCCATGAATTACATGAATTCCATGAATTACGTGAATTCCTTCAATTTCGTGAATTTCGAGAATTCCATGAATTCCTGGAATTCCATGAATTTCAAGAATTCCATGCATAACTTTCAACTGATAAAATAGTTGAAAAATACTAAAATGTTTCAAATTTCGAACAAAACACAGTTTGCATGATTTAATTTGAAACACTTTTAATTCCTCAATTTTCAAGTAAAAATAATGCATTTTCAACAAAATAGATGACTTTTCAACAAACTAGTTAAATTTTCAAGCCAAAAGGATGAATTTTTAACAAAAAAGTTACTTTTCAATCAAATAGTTGGATTTTCTGCAAAAAAATAAATCAATAAAATAGATGAATTTTCAACTAAATGGTTGAATTTTCATACCGAAAATATTGATTTTCTATAACAAAGTTAATTGACAACTAACTAGTTAATTTTCCTATCATTTTAAAACCAAAAAGACGAATTTTCAACAAAAGAATTAAATTTCCAACAAACAAGTTTATTTACAACCAAATAGTTGAACCAAAAAAGACGAATTTAAAAAAAAGATAGCTGAATCCTCAACCAAATCAGATTAATTTTCTATAAAAACTGTTGAATTCACAACAACAAAAAAAGAGATTTTTTACCAAAAGAGATCAAATTTGAAACAAAAAAAAAGCGAATTTCGAACCAATAAAAAAAAATTTCCACTAAATTGTTGAAATTTGAAGCCAAAAGGAGCCATTTTCTATAAAACAGTTGCATTTTCAAACAAAATAGATAAATTTTCAATGAAAAATATAATAGTTGATATTAATTCAACCAACAAATATTTTAATTCGAAATAAACCGCAGCTGAATTCAACCAAAAAAAGACGAATTTTCTAAAAAAATAGCTGAATCCTCTGCCAAAAAGATATTAATTTTCTTTTTTTGGAACTGAATTTTCAACTCTAAATAATTAATTTTTGCCCCATAACTGAGAAATAAACCTCTGCTAATAAGAAATATACAAAAAACATAAAGTAACTAAATTAAAGTTCCAATTTTCTGAAAAAATCGTAACTAAGTTACGTTACAAGTTACTTTTCAGAATAGTAACGAAGTTACCTTAACAGTTATGAACAACGTAACTTTTCAGTAACCCAGTTACTCTTGACAAGTTTCTGCTCAACTCTGATAATAACTATCTGATCGAAATATCGATAAGTTTTGATCAACTGTCCTGTCACTGTCAAAAATGACACTTTAAGATGAATGTTCTCTATCAATTTTAAAATTCCTATAGATACTCTTTTTTTAATACTTTATACTATTATAAATTGAATTTTTTTATCAAATACAATAAAAGAATATACAAAATATATCTTTATAACAGTTAATCTTTTTTTTTATTAATGAAAATTTTAGAACTTATTTATACATAATACCAAATTTCATTTTAATCTTATACTAAATAATGGCACAAGCACATTTAAAAATATTTTATATTCTGCTAATATCAATAGGCAATCCTTCGAAATCCCATGCAATCTTTTGCAATACATTACAGTCCCCTCTTACAAACAAAAAATTGTAAAGAAAATTCTGTTTAGAAAAATGATTGCATATAAGGAACCATTATAAAAAAATTAACATAGAAATGAAGAATGTGTGAATATTGAAAAAGTTGATGCAATAAATAGAGAACGTACAAGCAAATTATTTATTTATTTATTTAACATAGGATTTCGACAAATTTCAAAGAATTTCAAGCAATTCTAGAAAATTTCAATGAATCTTAAGCAATTTCGTCAGATTTAATACAAATTTCATAGAATTTTAAAGATTTCCAAACATATCAGGAGGTTTTAAGGGACTTTCATGGAGTTTAAGGATTTTATCAGAATTTTAAGGGTTATTCCAATATTTCAACTAATTAAAAAAAATGTCGTGAGTTTTCAAGAGATTTCAAAATATCTCCACGAATTTCAAGGAATTTAGAAACATTTCGAGGGAGTTTAGAGAATTTCAAATATTTCCACAAATTTCAGGATTTTTCGAGGAATGTGAAATAAAGGAGTTGTATCGACACTTAGTTAAAATAATATTTGGATGTTGATGGTAAAATTGGCTTTAGGGTCACCAAAAATTGAAATCTCTGCTTTCAGACAATACACAAACTTCGATTGACAATCTGGAAATTAACCAAAAAGATAAGTGATTCATTAATTTGACTGATATAGAAATTCCTCCTTGTGCTTCTAAAACAGCTTGTTTAGGAAAAAAATTTTGTATTCCTATTCCTATCAAATAACTTCCCACAAAACATTTAATTGCTGATTTTGAGTACAACATTCGTAACATAAAAGTGGAAGACAGGAACGAAGCACGATCAAAAGTTGTTAATTGCATAAATAACTTTTCTCAGCAACAACACCTACACACAAACTCACCTAGCCAGTTACAGAAACAAATAATTACAGATTTTGCATCCACTAAAACCTTTCTAAAAAATAATTCTCAAATTTTAATTGCCAAAGCAGACAAAGCTAACACTTCCATTGCAATGCTTAAAAGAGACTACGATGACAAACTTTCTTCTATGCTATTTGACAAAACTACTTTTAAACTATTAAATAAAGATCCAACAAATACGATACAAGCTAAAGTTAATGACCTAGTCAAAAATTGGCAAGACAAAAAATATTTCACGAAAAAAATTGCATCCAATTTGAAAGCATATAATACATTTGCACCGAGAATATATGCATTAACAAAAATTCATAAACCTGGTATTCCTCTCCGCCCTATTGTTTCCTTTTGTAACTGTCCCACTTACAAACTTGCTACATTTTATAGCAACATCATCTCGAAACATATTACGCCTCCAACATCACGTGTAAAAAAATTCATCTTTGTTGGTTGAAAATTGAAGTATTTATTTAGAAATCCAACTATTTCTGTAAAAGTTTTATTGTTTTCTTGAAAATTCAAGTATTTTGTCAAAAAGTAATCTTTTTTTGGTCGAAAATTCAACTGTTTTGTTGAAAATTTGCCTATGTGAACAGAAAATTCGTCCGTTTGTATTGAAAATTCAAGTATTTGGTTAAAAATTCAAATATTTGGTTGAAAATTCAAGTATTTTGATAAAAAGTCACCTTTTTTGGTCGAAAATTCAATTGTTTTGTTGAACATTCGTCTATGTGGACAGAAAATTCATCCTTTTGGCTTGAAAATTCATCCTTTTTTTTGCAGATTCATCATTTTAGTTGAAAATTCATCTCTTTGGTTGAAAATTCGACTATTTTGTTGAAAATTCGTTTCTATTTTTTTTTTAAATTAATTTTTTTTTTTAATTGAAAATTTAACTGTTCTATTCTTTATTAAAAATTTGACAATTTGGTTGAAAATTCATCTTTGTTGGTCGAAAATTCAATTGTTTTGTTGAAAATTCGCCTATGTGCACAGAAAATTCGTCCTTTTGGCTTGAAAATTCATTCTGTTTTTGCTGATTCATTATTTTCGTTGAAAATTCATCTCTTTGGTTGAAAATTTGACTATTTTGTTAAAAATTTGTTCCTTTTTTTGTCGAAAACTCATTTTTTCAACTGAAAATGGAACTTTTCCATTTTTTGTTGAAAAATAGACTATTTGGTTGAAAATTCATTTTTTGTTGTTGCAAATCCACGTATTTGGTTTAAAAAAAACTATTAGGTTGAAAATTTGATTATTTTGTTGAAAATTCAAGTATTTTGTTAAAAAGTCATTTTTCTGGTCGAAAATTCAACTGTTTTGTTGAAAATTCGCCTATGTGAACAGATAATTCATCCGTTTGTATTGAAAATTCAAGTATTTGGTTAAAAATTCAAATATTTGGTTGAAAATTTTATTATTTTGTTGAAAATTCCAGTATTTTGTTAAAGTCATTTATTTGGTTAAAAATTTAACAAATTTAGTTATTGAAATTTTTGTTTATAGAAAGTCCGTCATTTTGGGCTGATAATTTATCTTTTGGTAGAAAAATCATCTTTTTCATTGGGTTAAAAAGTGCACGATTTGATTTAAAATTTATTTATTTTGTTGAAAATGGAACTATTAGGTTAAAAAGTTATATTTTTCTGTTGAAAAATCGACTGCTTTGTTGAAAAATTGTCTTTTTGGATAGAAAATTTATACTTTTGGATTGAAAATTTATCTTTTGGTAGAAAAATAATCATCTTTTTTGGTTCTATTTGGTTAAAAATATGCATAGATTATTGAAAATTTATTAATTCTTTTAAAAATTCATCTTTCTTGATTGAAAATTCATCTTTTTTTACTGAAAGTTAATTCTTTTTATTTTGAAAAATTTACTATCAAATTTTTGAGTCAGAATTCATCTTTTGGTTAAAAATTCTATTATTTGGTTGAACATTTAATTTTTCTGTTCAAAATTTAACTGTTTTCTGAAAAAGTCCAATTTTTGGGTCAAAAACTAAACTGTTTCGTTGAACTTTTTTTTTTTTGTATAGAAAATCTGTAATTTTTAATTACAAATTCATCTTTTGGTAGAAAAATGGCCTTTTTGATTCAAAGTTAATTCTTTTTAATTGAAAAGTCTGCTATTATTTTTTGGTTCAGATTTAATTTTTTTCTTCAAAAATTCTACTATTTGGTGGCAAATTTCATTATTTTGTTGAAAATTCAAATATTTTGTTAAAAAGTCATCTTTTTGGTCGAAAATTCAACTATTTTGTTGAACATTCGTCCTTTTGGCTTGAAGATTCATTTTGTCTTTGCAGATTCATCATTTTAGTTAAAAATTCATCTCTTTGGTTAAAAATTTGACTATTTTGTTGGAAATTCGTTCCTTTTTTTGTCGCAAACTCATGTTTTTTACTGAGAATTAAACTTACCATTTTTTGTTGAAAATTTGACTATTTGGTTGACAATTCATTTTTTTTTGTTGAAAATTCCAGTGTTTGGATAAATATTCAACTATTTTGATAAAACTTTAATTATTTTTTTTTTTAAATTCAAGTATTTTGTTAAAAAGTCTTGGTCAAAAATTCAGCTGCATTGTTGAAAATTCATCCTTTTGGATTAAAACTTTATCTCTTATGGAAAAAAGTTCATATTTTTTGTTTCAAATAAATAAATTTGCAAATTAAAAACTTTAATTTGAAATTACTTTATTCTGTTTATAAAAGATTCTATGTTAAAAAAGTTACAAGATTATTATTAAATTAAATTTTATTTTATTATTAAATTAAATAATTAAATTTATTATTAAAATTCTGGTCTTTGAATATGAATGGTCAGGGAAAATGAGAAATTGGCCAGAAAAAAGTCAGAGAAAAGCCTTCTTTTTCTTTCCTCTTTTTTTTTTTTTTTAATTTGAATCAGACACTGAAGAGTTGTTCAAATTTGATCGGTGAATTCTTTGTTTTTTCTTCTTAATTTTCAAGAATTTCGTATTTAAATTTAAATGCTGGATGTTGAAGAAAAATTTAAATTTTGACTCATTCTGAATTTAATTTCTTAAAATTTAATTTTCGACACGTCCCGTTTTTTTTATTGACAATCATATAGACCTCCATAAGTTCCAAATGATTTAATGCAGTACTGCGCCTCGAAGACATGATCGCAACTTTTTGGTTCGAGTGCTTCCACCACCAAATTTCCATCTCCGCATTCCCATTGGGTTGCAGATGCACACTGATAGCATTTGAGTGCCAGCCCTCCAGAGAGTTAAAAAAAATGTTAGTTAGCAAAGCCACATGCAATTATTATAGCCAAATACCGATTACAGCTATTTTCTACCATTTCATTTATTACTCGCTTAGGGAACGTTCATAAACCACGTAGCTCTATTTTC
Source organism: Andricus grossulariae (assembly GCA_011634705.1). Lineage (NCBI taxonomy): Eukaryota > Metazoa > Arthropoda > Insecta > Hymenoptera > Cynipidae > Andricus > Andricus grossulariae. The sequence continues at coordinate 37,613,848 of JAABKJ010075445.1, forward strand.
GGTACCTGTTAACGCCCCCTCCGTCCATGTGGTCTACCGTAGCTTTTCTGTACCCCCTCCCCCCCTGGCACGTAGCTTTTAGAGCTTTGAAATAAAAAAAATTTTTAAATCCCCGGTATGGTAGATGTGTAGTAAAAATATACCTCGAAATTTTCGTTTTATTTAAAACTTTGATACATTTCAATGGAACAGATTTTGATATAAAAATTAATTCTTACCGTCTGAATAAAAAAGTTGAGATTTTGTAGCTTCCTCTTAGTTAGTTTTTATTTTTAAACAAAAAGAATAATTTTATATCAAGAAAACGTAATTTTCAACAAAATACATCAATTTCCAAGCATTATTGTAAAGAAGGTAATTATAAGAATAATAATTTGTTTAAATAATTATTTTTGCTGAACTGAATTAATTATTAATTCACTCTCAGTGAAAAGTAGAAAAATAGTTGAAAACTTCAGAAAAAAGTTCAACTTTCTAGCATTATTCAAATTGAATATTATTAACAATAACAATGAATTGTTCAAACAATTTTGTTTGTTAACACTAATTATTATCTCACTCTAATTGAAAATTGGAAAAAAGTGGACATTTTTTTATTATATTCTAAGAGCAAATGGCTAAAAACAATAATAAATTGTTTAAATAATGATAAACTATTTGAACAATTTATTTAAACATCTAACTATGATTCAAAAGTAGTATTTCATTTATTAGAAACATTTTGCATTAAAAAAAATCATAATTAGAGCCAAAAACTAGCAAAACCCATTTTTTCACTTATGGGGTTTCTTTGCGAACCTATAAAAAAGACTTATGAGGGTGATATATGAAAAGCTATATTTTATTCGTATTTTATGGTGAATTGGGAAGAAAAATGTTGAGTTTCGACTCGGTTCACCTAATATTGACGGTTCTGAATAAAATTTACAAAAACCTATTTTTTTCATATGGGAAATACGTGTTGAACTTCATGGGGCTTGCTACTCTAAATATCATTGTTTTTTCAAAACGAAAAAAAAAACGGAATTATTTTGACGTGGATTCAAATAAATTTCTGGATGATATGCATGACAATTCGAAAAAAAACTATTTATATGGCAAATCTATTTTCTACAAACTAAAGACAAACTAAAGTTTTCATTTTGATCAGTTTAAAAATACAAATTCACAAAAAATACAAAATTACGAAATAATACAAACAATTTTTGAAATACAATGGCAAATCAGACTAATCAAATTTTTTATTTGAAATGGTAATTTTTCGAGCTGGTAAAGGGACCGGAAAATTTCCGTCGCACCGTATCCCTTTCCCAGCTTTATAATATCATTTTTAAAAAAATTTATGATCGAGAAGTCTTCTTTATTTATGAATCCACTTTAAATGATGTCGATGAAACAAGTTTTACTATAAAAAAAACAGTTTTTTCAAATATTATGCATTACCATATCTTCCTTACTCTTCAATAAAGTGTATCAATATTAAATTTCAACCGATTCGTCTCAAATCAATGCATCTTTTCTATTCTCGCATCAACTTCAAATTATGAGAATAAAACAAGTTTTACTATAAAAACCCGTTTTTTCAAATATTATGCATTACCATATCTTCTTTACTCTTCAATAAAGTGTATCAAGATTATATTTCAACCGATTCGTCTCGAATCAACACATTTGTTCTATTCTCGCATCAACTTTAAATTATGAGAATGAGAAAATGTTTACTATAAAAATCTATTTTTATTATAATATAAATTACAGTAACTTCCTTAATCTTTAATCAAATGTAATAATATTATAGGTCAATCGATTAGTCTCGAACCAACGAATCTCTTATGTTCTTGCATCAAGTTTGAATTATGTTAAAGAGAAAAGTTACACTATAAAAAAGACGTGTTTTCAAATATTATGTATTGCCATATCTTCCCTACTCATCAATAAAGTGTATCAATATTATATGTCAACCGATTCGTCTCGAATCAACACATCTTTTCTATTCTCGCATCAACCTCCAATTATGAGAATGAGAAAATGTTTACTATAAAAATAGATTTTTAATATAATATAAATGACCGTAACTTCCTTAATCTTTAACCAAATGGATTAATATCGATTAGTCTCGAAACAAGGAATTACTTGTGATCTTACATCGACTTTAAATTATTTTAAAGAAGGGAGCATTACTATGAAAAATCATATTTGCAAATATTATGGATTAGCATATCTTCCTTAGTCTTCAATAAAGTGTATCAATATTATACGTCAATCGATTCATCTCGGATCAACCCATCTTTTCTATTCTCACATTAACTTTAAATGATAAGAATGAGAAAATGCTTACTATAAAAATCGATTTTTATCATAATATGAATTACAGTAACTTCCTTCATCTTTAAACAAATGTATTAATATTATAGGTCAATCGATTAGTCTCGAACCAACGAATCTCTTATGTTCTTGCATCAAGCTTTAATTATGTTAAAGAAAAAAGTATTACTATAAAAAACCGTATTTGCAAATATTATGCATTAACATATCTTCCTTACTCTTCAATAAAGTGTATCAATAATATAGGTCAATCGATTCGCCTTGAACCAAGGAATCTTTTGTATTCTCGCATCAACTTTAAATTATGAGAATGAAACAGGTTTTACTATAGAAAATCTTTTTTTCTTTCAAATATTATGCATTACCGTAGCTTCCTTACTCTTCAATAAAGTGTATGAATATTATAGGTCAGCCGATTCTTCTCGAACCAACAAATCTTTTCTATTCCCGCGTCAACCTCAAATTATGAAAATGAGAAAATGTTTACTATAAAAATCGATTTTCAATATAATATAAATGACCATAACTTCCTTAATCTTTCATCGAATGTAATAATATTATAGGTCAATCGATTAGTCTCGAACCAAGGAATCTTTTTATGTTCTTGTATCACCTTTGAATTATGTCAAAGAAAAAAGTTTCAATATAAAAAACCGTATTTGCAAATATTATGCATTAATATATTTTCCTTACTCTTCAATAAAAGGTATCAATATTGGAGGTCAATCGATTCGTCTTGAACGAAGGAATCTTTTGTACTCTCACATCAACTTTAAATTATGAGAGTGAAACAGGTTTTACTATAGAACCCTGTTTTTTTTCTTCAAATATTATGCATTACCGTAGCTTATGCATTATCATAGCTTCCTTACTCTTGAATAAAGTGCATCAATATTATAGGTCAACCGATTCGTCTTCAATCAACACAACTTTTCTATTCTCGCATCAACTTTAAATTATGAGAATGAAAAAATGTTTATTATAAGAATCGATTTTTAATATAATATAAATGACCCTAACTTTCCTAATATTTAATCAAATGTATTAATATTATAGGTTAATCGATTCGTCTCGAATCAGCACATCTTTTCTATTCTCGCAGTCATTTTGAATTATGTTAATGAAACAAGTATTGCTATAAAAACCCGTTTTTTCAAATATTAAATTTGAAATCGTTTAAAATCTTTGAAATTTTTTGAAATCTTTGAAATCTGGTTTAGTGTATACTTGTTGAAATCTTTTAAACTCTTAAAATCTTTTGAAATCCTTACGAATTCTTTGAAATATTCATGAAATCTTTCTGAAATCTGTTGTATTCGTTTAAAATCATTGATAGATTTAAAAGCCTTGTGAAATCTTTTTAAATATTCTTCAAAATGTTGAAATCCTTCAAAATCTTTCAAATATTTTGAAATCTTTGAAATATGGTGTACTGTACCCTTTTTTAAATCTTTGAAATGCTTGAAATCTGTTGAAATCCTTATGAATTTTTTGAAATATTTGTACAATCTTTCTAAAATCTTTTGTATTTGTTTGAAATCATTAAAATATTTTAAATTTTTGTGAAATATTTTGAAATCTTCTACAAAATTTGGAAATCGTTTCAAATCTTTGAAATGATTTGAAATCTTTTAAATTCTTGTATTCTTTTGAAACCTTTATTAAATTTTGTATGAAATCTTTGTATTTTTTTAAATCTTTATTACATTTTTTATTTAATCTTTGAAATATTTGTGAAATCTTTTGTATTCGTTTGAAATCATTGAAATATTTAAAATCATAGTAAAATCTTTTTAAATATTCTGAAAAATGTTGAAATTGTTTTGAATCTTTGAAATGTTTGAAATCTTTATTAATTCTTTGAAATATTTGTGAAATCTTTTGAAATCTTATAATAAAATTTTAAATCATTTAAAATCTCTTGTCATTTTTTGAAATCTGGAGTACTGTACCCTTTTTCAAATTTTTGAAATTCTTGTATTTTTTAAATCTTTAATTAATTTTTTATTAAATCTTTGAAATATTTGTGAAATATTTTGTATTCGTTTGAAATCATTGAAAGATTTAAAATCCTTGAGAAACGTTTTTAAATCTTATGAAAAATGTTGAAATCGTTTAAAATCTTTATGAAATCTTTCTAAATATTTTGTATGCGTTTGAAATCATTGAAATATGGAAAATCTTTTGAAATCTTCTAAAAAATGTTGGAATCGTTTAAAACCTTTGAAATGTTTTGAAATCTTTCAAAATTCTTATTAATTCTTTGAAATATTTGTGAAATCTTTTGAAACCTTCTAAAAAAATTAGAAATCATTTAAAATCTTGGAAAGTTTTTAAAACCTGGTGTACTGTACTCTTTTAGAAATCTTTGAAATTCTTATATTTTTTTAAATCTTTAATAAATTTTGTGTGAAATCTTTGTGAAATCTTTCTGAAATTTTTTGTATTCGTTTGAAAATATTGAAAAATTTAAAATCCCTGTGGAATCTTTTTAAATCGTCTGAAAAATGTTGAAATCCTTTAAAATCTTTTACATATTGTGAAATCTTTGAAATTCTTTAAATCTTTTGAAATCCTTGTGAATCCTTTAAATATTTTTAAAATCTTTCTGAAATGTTTGTATCTGTTTAAAATCATTGAAATATTTGAAATATTTGTGAAATCTTTTGAAATCTTTGAAATTCTTTTGAAATCCTTATTACATTTTTTATGAAATCTTTTTAAATCTTTTGAAAAATGTTAAAATCTTGTAAAATCTTTGAAATGTTTTAAAATCTTTGACATCTGGTATACAGGACACTGTATGAAATCTTTGAAAATTTGGTATTCTTTTGAAATCTTTATGAAACTTTTATGAAATTTTTGAAATATTTGTGAAATCTTTCGGAAATCTTTTGTGTTAATTTGAAATCATTAAAATATTTAAAATCTTTGTGAAATCTTCTAACAAAATTTTAAAAAGTTTCAAATGTTTGCGAAATGTTCGAAATCTTTGTGAAATCTTAAAACCTGCCTGAATTAACATCGACATTTTCAACTAATAATTTCCTGTAATGACTAAAAGATAAATTATATCTTGATAAATAAAAAACTTTTCAGTAGCAATATTTCATTTAAACGAGATGTTTCTCTCATAATAGACTAAAATATTTTAATTACTCTGCACATTTAAATAAAATAACTATTTTAAAAGCAAAAAAAAGTTCAAATTCAAAGTTCTCGTGACCAATTCAAGGAAATTTCCAGGTTTTCCAGGTCGCCGGACACCCTGTTATTTTATATAAAATTGTCTACCTTCTTATTTCTGAATTTAAAAGGCCGTTCCTCCTCCTTCTCAGGAAACAAATTCTTCAGCCTGTCCTCTCTCTCCATCGATATGTTCTGATACGAACTTATTGTTAACATTTCGAGCCTTCGACCCTCCAAAGACTTGACCACACATTCTCTATGATAATAAATATCATCCACAGAAGTCAGGGTTCTCCGTGACAACCTCGTCTCAATTTTTTTAAGGTGCATTTGTAAATCAGTGTATGTGTAAGGGTATGTGAAGGCAAAATAAGTAATTGCCTTCGAATTTTCGGGAGTTCGATAGGTAAACGATAGAGTAAATTCGTTACTCTTTTCATCCATCTGCAATAAGATAAGACTTTTTAAATTACAGAAAAAATATATTTGGAGTACAATTTTCGACCAGAAACAAGGCTTTAAACAAATCGTTGAATTTTAAACAAAATAATCAAATTTTTAACAAAATAGTTGCATTTTTAATCAAGTATAGCTTAGTTCTGAAACAAAAAAGATGAATAAAATTCTCAACGAAAGATTTAATATTTCGTATTTCACTTATGAATGAATGAATTTTCAATCCAAAAGGACAAATTTTCAATAAAAGAGTTAAATTTTCGACTATAAAAGATGACTCAACAATATAGTTGAATTTTAATCCTACAAAGATGAATTTTCACCAAGAATTTAATTTTTAATCAAGAGAGATCAATTTTCTACTTAAAAATATAAGTATTTAACAAAGACTGGAAGAGTTACATTTTCAGTTTAAAAATTTAATTTTCAACAATAAAAAACTAATTTTCAAATGGTTTAATTTAACTAAAAACACGAATTTTTAACAAAATGAGATGAATCCTCAAACAAAATGATGATTTTTTTAAAAATGAGATTAATTTTCTGTTCAAAAAGAATTTTCAATAAAATACATGAATTTTCCACTCGACACTATGAATTTTCATCAAAAGAGTTAATCTTCTAACAAGTAGTTAGTTTTTTCAATAAATGGTTTAATTTTTAAACAAATAGTTAAATTTTCTACCAAAATTTTGAATTTTCAACCAAAAGCCAATAAGATCAATTTATCAAAAAAGGTTTAGTAAAAAAATTAATTTTATTGTTCTAAAATAATCTGTTATTGAAAATTTATGTTTTTGTTGGAAATTGATTTCTTTCTTTCAAAATTTAACTAATTTGTTGACATTTTTTTGGATGAAAATTACATTTTTCATCTGGAAATTAAACTGTTCCATTTTTGCTTGAAAATTCGTCTTTTTTAATAGAAAATTTATCTTCTCGGTTGAAAATGCATCTTTTTGGTAGAAACTTTATGTTTTTTATTATATCTAGCAGTTTTTAATTTAAAATTAAAATCTTTTTTATCTTAAATATCAACTATTACATTTTTTATTGAGAATGCATCTTGAGTGAAAATTCATGTTTTTGATAAAAAATGTATCTTTCTGGTTGGAAATTAATCTTTTACAGGAAATTAACCTTTTTCCATAAAAAATAATTTCTTTGTTTCAAAATTTAAGTATTTTGTTGAAATTTTTTGTATGAAAATTAAATTTTTCAACTGAAAATTTAATTATTCCATTTTTGGTTGAAAATTATTCTTTTTTAGTGGAAAATACATGTATTTTGTTAAAAATTCCTTTTTTTTTGGTTAGAAAATTAATCTTCTTGGTTATAAAATCGCATTTTTGGTTGAAAGTTTATTTCTTTGGTTCAAAATTTAACTATTTTGTTGAAAAATCGTTTCTTTGTGGTTGAAAATGAAAGTTTTTAACTGAAAATGTAAATATTCCAATTTTTCGTTGAAAATTGATCTTTTTAACTTAAAAATTCAACGGTTTGGTATTTTTTTCTTGGTCGTAAATTAATCTTCTTGAATCCAAATTCATATTTTAGCAGTTTCGTTTACAGGTGACCCTTTTCAGATGAAAATTGAACTGCTTTGTTCAAAATTCGTATTTTTGGGTTGAAAATTCATTACTTTGATTTAAAATTTAACTATTTTGTTAAAAAAAATCCAGATTTAATCTAATCTAAAATTAGAATCATTTTTGGTTGAAATATCAAATATTAGATTTTTTGTTGGAATTTATCATTTTATTAAGAAATTTATGTATTTTGTTCAAAATTCGTTTTTCTTTTGTAGAAAATTAATCTTCTCAGTTAAAAATTAATCTTTTTGATTATACAAACATTTGGATTAAACATAACTATTTTCTTGAAATTAGGTTTTCTTTTGTTGTTGAAAATTACATTTTTTAACTGAAAATTGGACTGTTCCATTTTTGGTTAAAAATGTAACTATATTGTTGAAAATTCGTTTTTTTTTTGCTTAAAAATATATACCTTCTTAATGAAAAATACACGTTTTTTTAAATTTCTTTTGTTTATTAGAAAATTTATTCTTTTGATTGAAAAATCATCTTATTGATTGAAAATTTCTTTCGTTGTTAAACAATTCATTTCTTTGGTAGAAAATTCATTTTCTTCTGGTCGGAAATTCATCCTTTTGGTTGAAAAATCATCTTTCTGATTGATAATTCATTTATTTTTTTCGCAATTAAAATATTTTGTTAAGAATTCCTTTTTTATTGTTGAAAATTATATTTTTCAACTGAAAATTCAACTATTCTATTTTTGGATAAAAAAGTATCCTTTTTAGTGAAAAATTCATTTTTTTTTGTAGAAAATTAATCTTCTTAGTTAAAATTTCATCTTTTTGTTTGAAAATTCATTTCTTCGTTTCAAAATTTAACTATTTTGTTGAAAAATCATCGTATTGGTTGAAAATTCATTTCTTTGTTAAATAATTTATTTATTTGGTTGAAAATTCATCATTTTATTTCGAAGTTGATGTATTTTGTTGAAACTTCGTCTTTCTTTTTTAGTAAAAAAAATCTCCTTAGTTAAAAATTCATCTTTCTGGTTGAATATTTATATTTTTAAGTGAAACTTCATGTTTTTGGTTAAAAATTTATCTTTTTGGTTGGAAATTCATCTTCTTGGTAGAAATTTTTTTCGCCAAAATATCAGCTATTATATTTTTTGTGGGGTATTCAATATTTTATTTGGAAATTTATTTATTTTGTTAAAAATTCGTATTTTTTAGTAGAAAATTAATCTTATTGGTTGAAAATCATTTTTTATTGAAAATTCATCTTTTAGTTGGAAATTAATTTTTTGCTTTAAAAATTTACCTAATTTGTTGAATTTTTTGTATAAAAATTAAATTATTCATCTGAAAATTCATCTTTTTTATTGGAAAATACATGTATTTTGTTGAAAATTCTTATTTTTTGTTAGAAAATTTATCTTATTGGTGAAAACATCATATTTTTGGCTGAAAGTTTATTCCTTTAGTTTAAAATTTAACTATTTTGGTGAATAATTCGTTTTTTTGTTGTTGTTGAAAATAAATGTTTTTAACTGGCAATGTAACTTTTCCAATTTTTCGTAACAAAATTAACTTTTTAACTTAAAAATTTAAAAATTTGGCAGTAAATTAATATTTTTGAATAAAAATTCATATTTAACAGTTTCGTTAACAGGTCACCCTTTTTATATGAAAATTGAACTGTTTTGTTTGAAATTCATATTTTTGTATTAACTATTTTGTTGAAACATTCGTTTGATTTCTTTAAAAATAAATGTTTGTAACTAACAATGTAACTATTCCAAATTTTCGTTGAAAATTGATCTTTTAACTTTAAAAATTCAAAAATTTGGTAATTTTTTTTGGTAGTAAATTAATATTTTTAGATAAAAATTCATATTCAACAGTTTCGTTAACAGGTCACCCTTTTTAGATGAAAATTGAACTGTTTTGTTTGAAATTCGTATTTTTGTGTTGATAATTCATTACTTTGATTCAAAATTTAACTATTTTGTTGAAACATTCGTTTTTTTTCTTTGAAAATAAATGTTTGTAACTAACAATGTAACTATTCAAATTTTTCGTTGAAAATTTATCTTTTAACCTTAAAAATTAAAAAATTTGGTAATTTTTTTTGGTAGTAAATTAATATTTTTGAATAAAAATTCATATCTAACAGTTTCGTTAACAGGTCGCCCTTTTCAGATGAAAATTTAACTGTTTTGTTTAAAATTCGTATTTTTTAATAGAAAATTAATCTTCTTCGTTGAAAATGCATCTTTCTGGTAGAAACTTTATTTTTTTATCAAATGTAACAGTTTTTAATTCAAAATTAAAATCTTTTTTGTCTGAAATATCAACTATCACATTTTTCATTGACAATGCATCTTAAGTGAAAATTCATATTTTTGATTAAAAATTGATTGTTATTCATACATCTTTCAAAATTAAAGAGTTTCTAATTGTAAACATTTAAAATTGAAGAGTTTTAAATTTTAAATGGTTAAATTTGAAGAATTTTGCATTGTAAGTCTTCGAAATTGTACTATTCCAAAAAAGTGTTCCAAATTACACACGATTCAAATATAATTCTTGAAAATTAAATAACTTGCCATTCCAAATTTTCAACATTCAAGAATTGTCAATTGTAACTCTTCAACATTGAGGTGTGTTAAGATGGCACAACACTATTTTAATATTGTGATATTACCTATATCACTATTTAGGGCTCATTTAAGGCTAATTTAATGCCCTATTGCGAAATTTTATGCTCAAGGTTTTTTATAAAAAAAAAAGCTGATTGCGCTAGCTTAACGTTAAGCTAGCACCACCATATCCGTAAAAGTTGTTGAAGAAAAATTAACACATTCTTGATAATGCCATAATTTAAGGCTCATGTAAGGCTCTTAAAATATCAAAGACCGGAAATCGTCAGATTTTTTTTTCTCTTTTTTTTTTAACGCAATGTTTTGCGCCAGCTTAACGTTATGAAAAATACTACAACCAGTGAATAAAACTAAATTTTACCCAGGATATAATTTAAGGCTCATTTAAGGCTCCCGAAATAACATAAGTGAAGTTCAAAAAATTGTTTCAACAAACATTGTATAAACAATTTCTCCAAAATGTAATTCTATCAACTCGTGTTCCCCACCACAATTTAAGGTTTATTTAAGGCTCTCCAAATATCGAGAAGCGGATTTCGTCATATTTTTTGTTTCTTTCTTTTTAAACCGTACTGTGTTGTGCCAGCTTAACGTTATGAAAATACGGCAACCAGTGAATGAAACTAAATTTCACCCACGACATAATTTGAGGCTCATTTAAGGTTTCAGAAATAACATAAGTAGAGTTTAACAAAATTGTTTGAACAAATGTTGTTTAAACAATTTATCCAAAATTTAATTCTACCAACTCTTGCTCCCTACCACAATTTAAGGCTCATTTAAGGCTCTCCAAATATCGAGAAACGGAATTCGTCAGATTTATTTATTTTTTTTAAACGTACTGTGTGGTACCAGCTTAACGTTATGAAAATACCACAACCAGTGAATGAAGCTAAATTTTAAACAACACATAATTCGAGGCTCATTTAAAGTTTCAGAAATAACATAAGTAGAGTTTAAAAAAATTGTTTGAACAAATATTGTTTAAACAATTTCTCCAAAATTTAATTCTACCAACTCTTGCTCCCTACCACAATTTAAGGCTCATTTAGGGCTCTCCAAATATCGAGAAACGGAATTCGTCAGATTTTTTTTTTTTTTTTTTAAACGTACTGTGTGGTGCCAGCTTAATGTTATGAAAATACCACAACCAGTGAATGAAACTAAATTTTACCCACGACATAATTTAAGGCTCATTTAAGGTTTCAGAAATAACATAAGTAGAGTTTAAAAAAATTGTTTAAACATACATTGTTTAAACAATTCTTTTAAACTTCACTTATGTTATTTCGGGAGCCTTAAATGAGCCTTAAATTATGTCTGAGGTAAAATTTATTTTTATCCACTGGTTGTGGTATTTTTCATAACGTCAAGCTGGCACCACACAGTACGTTTAAAAAAAAAAAAAACCTGACGAATTCCGTTTCTTGATATTTGGAGAGCCCTAAATGAGCCTTAAATTGTGGTAGGGAGCACGAGTTGGTAGAATTAAATTTTGGAAAAATTGTTTAAACAATGTATGTTTAAAATTTTTTTTAAAACTTTACTTATGTTATTTCGGGAGCCTTAAATGAGCCTTAAATTATGTCGTGGGTAAAGTTTAGTTTTATTCACTGGTTGTAGTATTTCTCATAGCGTTAAGCTGGCACAAAACATTGCGTTTAAAAAAAAAATAGAAAAAAAAATCTGACGATTTCCGGTCTTTGATATTTTAAGAGCCTTAAATGAGCCTTAAATTATGGCATTATCAAAAATGTGTTAATTTTTTTTCAACGACTTTTACGGGTATGGTGGTGCTAGCTTAACGTTAAGCTAGCGCAATCAGTTTTTTTTAAAATAAAAAACGTTGAGCATTAAATTTCGCAATAGGGCATTAAATTAGCCTTAAGTGAGCCCTAGATAGTGATATAGGTAATATCTCAATATTGCAATAGTTTTGTGCCAGCTTAACACACCTTAATTGCATAACTTTAAATTGCTATTCTTTCAAAATTCAAGAGTATTTATGTGTGTGCAGTCGTTTATTCGAATTTTTTATACAAATTTAGACAAGCTTGGAACACTGGATTTTTAGGAATAGAAGAACACTTAACTTTGCATAAAACCGGCTTGATTTTCTTGGATCATTATAAGTGTGAAAATCAAAATAACTTTTTTTGTTTGTTAAAAAATTGATCCAAAAGTCAAGTCGAATATTCGAAATTCGACTTGTTCGAATATTCGAATAAGTCGAATTACAAAGATTCGACACCTAATTTTGGATTCATTTTTCGATAAAAAAAAGAAGTTATTTTGATTTGAAAAATTTTAATGGCTTGAGGAAATTAAACCGGTTTGATGTACATTTAAATTTTTTTCTATTTCGAAAAATCCAATTTTCCTAGCTTGTCTAAATTTGTATTAAAAAATCCAATAAATTAATATTTTTAAACAGTTTTTTGCTGAAATGAAAAAATATGCGAAAACTGAAGGTCGAGTTCGTTAGCCAACTATTTTGGATAAAAATTCAAAAAGTTACAGATCTTTCAAAATTTTTGAGATAATTTTTTGAAAGATTTAGAAATTCTATGTACAGCTGTTCATGATACTTGAAAAGTCGAGCAATTTATATTTACATGTTTTTTTTATAAAAAGAAAATGACCAGACATGAAAAAAAGCGTTGCTTTTTAAAAACCCTACAAGATTATCATAACAACTTTTCAGATTTGTTTGAAAAATTGAAAATTCAAATTTTGAACGCCCCAAACAATAATGAAAAATACAACATTTAATTTTGCGGTTTTAGCTTTATTTGTGATCTCAGTTTTAGATGAACAAAAGTAAATTCATAACTAGTAATTAAAATAAAGAAAACATATCAGAGGAGAGAGGTGGGCCAAGCAGAAAACAACCATGATTCAAGTGAACACAAAACAAGGTTTATTTGCCTGGCATAAAAACCCTCCACTCAGTGAGCGGAGGGAAAAGCCCTTTACATTATAAAGCACTCTTAGGGCCGCATTGTGTCTGTAGATATAAGTGGTTCCTGCGTGGGTGGGACACCCTGATAGTATCTACTTCATCAAGCAACTGTAGTCTCCAATATCGAGAAGATGACATATGATTAGGTAGGTCGAAAGAAAAAAAAGTTGGAAAGAAAAAATAGCCTAGTAGGGGAAAGTGGGGTATGGTGTCAGCGCGGGGCACGGTGACTCTTGGAAATAATTCTGGAGTTTTTTCATTTTTATATTAGTTTTTTCACATAAAATAGCTTTCTTGAGTTCTAAAGAAAGCTATTCTACGTAAAAAACTAATATAAGAATAAAGAAACATTAGCATTAGTTACAAGAGTCACCGTACCCCGCACTGACACCATACACCACTTTCCCCTACTGAAATGGTTAATTGCGGGTCCTTATAACCTGTGTAAATTAGAAAATAGATCGAACAATATCCTGAGGTTCCAAGAAACAAAAATAAATTTGAAAAATTTACAATTCACAGAGTTTTGCAAAAATCGCTCATATTCAGTTTTTTGTAATCTAAATAGTAGGCCTTTTTTTAAATCTTGTGAGATTTCAGCGTTTTCAGATTTAGTAGGCCAAAATCTTATTTCAATAAACTTAAAAAAAGAGAATGATTTTTAAAAGCTCTGCAAATTATCCTTAAATTTTCTCAGCCTACACAGAAATTTTCTCACAATCAAAATGTATATTGAAAAAAAATGAAGAAGTGTTCAGAAATCATTTATTATTATGTAGATTACGAAAAAAAATACTAGCGATTTTTGCAAAGCACTGAGAATAACGAATTTTCAACATTGAGTTAGTTAAGAATCTGGATACTTTAATTGCTAAAATCTTCCATTTTTTTCTAGGTAAATTGTGAGTCTAATAAAGTCTCTATGTAGTCAAATAAATTTTAGGAGAGTTTAAAAAAGGTTCTAAACATTATTTTAGATTTTTGAGGCTTATAAGCATAAGATTTTGTCATAGAAAAACTGAAAGTATTGAAATTTTACAACGTCTTTGAAAATTGGACATATTGTGGAGATTACGAAAACAAAGTAATATTAGCGATTTTCGCAATACTGAGAATTAAAAATTTGCTTAACTTATTGTTGACCCGCAGATACTCAAGACTTGATCGGTGTGGAAGTGTAAATGTAAAAAGTGTATGCTTTTAGACGAACGATTCGACCTTGATATTGGATAAAAAACATTAGATCATTTCTTAACGGTATAATTTTTTTTCGGGCAATTTTATATGAAAATTTAGTTGCTTGTGAAACTGTTTTAATGACAGAGCAAAATATGTACTATTATGTTGGGTGTGATACACTGATTTACATGTATTTGAAAGAATTTGAAGTTCCATGTTGAAATCACCAGATTCCTACGCTACCGACACTTTTTTCACTACAACAGTACAACTCACGTCTCGAGTCAACACAAAATGAGATATTTAATATTTAGTTGCAAATTTCGGAGATCAAATAAAGGTCACTAGAAAAGTCTGTTTTGTCCTGAATTTGTATAATTACCAAAAAAAATTTCAACACATTTTTTTTGTAATTCTTAAAACTTGTGACTCGTAATTAATCTTGTAATTATATCATTATTATATTAGGTTTACACGTACTGAATAAAATTCTTCAACAACATTTTTTGCGTATTTTCACTAGCTAGATATTAGGACGTTCTTGGAATGCTGTTCTCAGATAGGCAATAAAGAGAGAAATGATTATTATTTTTCAACCTGTAAAGGTAAGGCTCAGGAAAGGTCGATACATTTAAACTAAACCTGGTTAGGCGATATAAATAATATGCTTGAAGTATTAATTGACAGGTATAGCTTTATTTCTTAAGTTACTGTTTTTTGGGCAATTTCGCGTAACTATATAGTTTTTCGTGAAACTCAATAACTGAATAATATTATAAAGTATTAAATTGCTTATGTATTTATTACGGAGAATTCTTTGAACCTTTCAGCTATTGCTGGAACGGTTTCGGAACGTTTGTGGAACGTTTCTTCTTACATGGACAATATTAGGAGAAGTGATTATTATTTTTCAACCCGTATAGGTGAATCTTTCATACATTAGGACTCAAGCTTGTTACTGGATATATATAACATTTTTTAAGCCATTATTTATCTTCATTTTTTAGGTTACTGTTTTTTTTAGCAAGGTCGCATAAAAATATATAATTGTTCCCGGAACTCGACAACTGCACAATATTAAACGGTATTCGAATGTTTTTAATAACGAAGCGAAATATATACTAGCATATTTTGGTTGCAATTTAGATTTATCAAAAAGAATTCTTGAAAGGGAATTGTCAAGGCCGGTTCATAGTTGGGACATTAATCAATTTCTTCGCTGAAAAGATGGAAAATGGCAAAGATCAATTAAACGGACTTAAACGAACTCTTGTTTTATTAAAACTATCAAAAAAATCATGAGGACGGTAAATCAGAAATTAAATTTTTTTTCAAAAATAATTGTATCCAGACGTCCGTTTTTATTTTCTTTGCTATTCCTAAAAATTTCAGTGAAAACTATTAACTTAGACACAGTACATACATTTTAAGTATATTCACAGCGTGAACGTTCAAGAAACATTCCAGGTGCGGTGATTTAGTCAGATGTCCTAAAAACCGTTCCGAAACGTTTTTGGAACGTGCATGAAACATGCGACTTAGACATTATTCCTGAAACGTTTTTTTACGTGCTCAGCACAATTTAAATATAATGTGTCGACTTGAATAACTAAGAAACATTATTAAAAATTCCAGATTAGTTTTCAGTTCATATAAATTATAGACAACACTAATGGGGTGTACACAATCATTTCGCACTGATAATAATAGAAAAACAATATATCATAAACCTAACATTAAAAACTTCAGACCTAAAATAAGCTTATGAGACACAGTTCTGCGGTAAATATAATAATAAATTTGTATATGTCTTATTATGTTCTGAGGAACGTTTTCTGGTTGGAAAAATGACTGACTTAGAACATTATAAAGGTGTCCTGAAAACGTCCCTTTTTTGTCATTCTGTATTTGACCTTTTAGAACATTGAACATTTTGGAACGTTTTTAGAACGTTAGTAGTACGGCTATGAGGATACTAGGCCACCGTAGAACAGAACCATCTGGGTCACTTACCGACCGAGCAGGTTCTGTTCCATGCTAAGTTACCGGCAGTCGTCTAGCCATTTCTAGAGGTTCTGAAATAATATAATTGATCAGCAGGTTCGAAGCCACGAATGTCAGTTGGACAGCCTTGTGCGCATGATCTGTGAGTTTTCCGCAAAACAATTATCACTTCTCTTTCTTCATATTATGTAAAATGGAACCTTGGTCCTGCCTCCAAAGATAGCCTTTAGCGCGGTGCAGACGAAAATCTGTCCCCTATTCGGGGTTTTCTCACAGGGATTTTTTGTTCGCGGGGCCATGGTCCAGAAAATGTCAAAGTTACAAAGTGCTTAGTGTTCCCAGTGAGCTTAGAGCCAATATCCTCTATGTGGCGTGCATGCTACTCCAGAGGGTCCCTTTGGCGCAATGTAGACGCAAATCTGTTCATTCTTCCGGGTGTTGTCACAAGGATTTCTTGTTCGCGTGGTCATGATCTACAAAATGTCATAGTTATAAAATGACAAGTGCTTCCAGTGAGCGTAGCTCCAGTAGCCTCTACGTGGCGTGCATGCTACTCCAAAGGGTCCATTTGGCGCGGTACAGACGAAAATCTGTCCATTCTTCGGGGTTTTGTCAGAAGAATTTTTTGTTCGCGGGGCCATGACCTACAAAATGTCACAGTTGCAGAGTGCTAAATGTTTTCAGTGAGCTTCGCGCTAATAGCATCTATGTAGCGTGCATGCTGGTCTGAAAGGGTACTTTTGGCGCGGAGCAGATGAAAATCTGTCCATTTTTCGGCGTTTTGTCATTACGATTTTTTGTTCAGGGGGTCATGTCCTACAAAATATCAAAAAATTATCAAAATACAATGAGACCTTTTTTCAATACATATCGTGCGGCGTCCTATTCTTACAAATCTGACAAATGCGTTGAAAACGATATGACCGATTAGAAAGTAAAATTCTAGTCAGATAAAAACGGGAATCTGATTTTTAGTCAGACGCCTTAGCTACTCGGCTACAGCTGCGGATATTATTTAGGATGTATTTGTAGCACACAACCTTCAGCTTCAGGAAGCCTACAAAGGATTAACCATAGCGCTTCCTCGCAGAAAATTCCAAACATCCAAAATCTTCACTTTGCCTTTCAGTTGTTGCTTCCGAACCCTATCAAATTATTTCCAATCCTTATGCAAACTGCTCAAGATGTGTGGGGATTTTATAATTAACGTGCAACTTTATACGTTGTAGAGAAATCTGTACTCAAATTCTATACATTTTTATCTTGCTTGAAAACCTTCTCACCAAATCAGCGGAAATCGTATTAACAATCCAGAGATAAGTCGCAGATTTTTATAGACAAAATAAATTAAAAAACCATAACAATGTTTAGAATATATAAATTTAGTCGTGCCGTGGGAGACAAAAAAGAATTTTTTATACAAATCCAACAAATGCGTTGAAAACGATATGCCAGATTATAATGTAAAGTGAAAAAAAAAGAATTCTCGTTCGCTAGGACTCGAGCATTCGCTCCCAAGTGGAATCTGATTTCTAGTCAGAAACCAACGGGAATCTGGTTTTTAGTCAGACGCCTTAGCCACTCGGTTAAAGCTGCGGATATTACTTAGGATGTATTTGCAGTACACAACCTTCAGCTTCAAAAAGCTGACAAAGGATTGCGCATAGCGCTTCCTCCCAGAAAATTTCAAACATCCAAAATCTTCACTTTGCCTTTCCGCTGTCGCTTCCGAACCCTATTAAATATTTCCATTCCTCATGCAAACTGGCCATGCTGCGTGGGATTTTTATAATTAACGTACAACTTTATACGTTGTAGAGAAATACTCACTCAAGTTCTATACATTTCTAACTTTCTTGAAAACCTTCTCACCAAATCAGTGAGTATCTTATTAACAATGCACAGATAAATCGCAGATTTTTATAGATAGAATGAATTAAAAAACTATAACAATGTTTGGATTATATATATTTGATCCCGCCGTGGGAGACAAAAAAGAATTTTTTTTACAAATCTGACAAATGCGTTGAAACGATATGTCCGATTATAAAGAAAATTAAAAAAAAATGAATTCTCGCTCGCAAGGACTCGAGCATTCGCTTCCAAGTGGATTCTGATTTCTAGTCAGATAGCAACGGGAATCTGATTTTTAGTCTGACGCCTTAGCCACTCGGCTACAGCTGCGTACATTATTTAGGATGTATTCGTAGTACACAACCTTCAGCTTCAAAGAGCTGATAAAGGATTACACATATCGCTTCCTCGCAGAAAATTTCAAACATTGAAAATCTTGACTTTGAGTTTCGGTTGTCGCTTCCGAACCCTATAAAATATTACCATTCCTCATGCAAACTGGTCAAGCTGCGTGGGGTTTTTATAATTAACGTACAACTTTATACGTTGTAGAGAAATACTTACTCAAATTATATACATCTTTAACTTTCTTGAAAACCTTCTCACCAAATCAGTGGAAATCTTATTAACTATGCACAAATAAATGGCAGATTTTTATACATAAAATAAGTTGAAAAACCATACAAGTGTTTGCAAAATATACGTTGGATCGCGCCGTGGGAGACAAAAAATAAATTTTTTCACAAATCTGACGAACGCGTCGAAAACGATATGCCCAATTAGAAAGTAAATTAGAAAGAAAAAATAATTCTCGGTCGCCAGGACTTGAACATGCGCTCTCCAGTGGAAACTGATTTTTAGTCAGATACAAACGGGAATCTGATTTTTAGTCAGACGCCTTAGCCACTCGGCTACAGATGTGGATATTATTGAGGATATATTTGTAGTACGCAACCTTCAGCTTCAAAAAGCTTACAAAGGATTACCCATAGCTCCTCCTCGCACAAAATTTCAAACATCCTAAATCTTCACTTTGCCTTTCCGTTGTCGCTTCCGAACCCTATAAAATAATTTCCAATGCATATGCAAACTGGTCAACATGTGTGGGGTTTTTATAATTAACGTAAAACTTTATAGTAGTAGATTTATTGAAACACAGGTACAAAATTCATATAATTTTCACACAAAAAAAAAATAAATCAAAACACTTGTTGGTGACCAATCGGTCTATGAAAATGGAGATCCGTACAAATTTATTAACGGTGTTAGAGTTGTGAGATGACTGATAGTTAAGCAGGCATTCCTTGGTTCTTCTTTGTCACTAATTAAAAAGTATTTGCTGCGAATGTGATTATAAGCCGAACAAATGACAAGCATATGTAAGGAGTCGTCAAACCCGAGTTTGCAGAATGCACAATAGGTTAGGCCCAGTAAATAACAAAGTTGACACCGTTCGGTAAACAACGACGGAGTAAGAGAGATAGATGAAACGTGGACCCCTCAGTGACTTGTAGCGGGGAAAGACCTACAGAGCCATCTAACGAGCCCGCAAAACAGGACCAGAATATACCCCGTCGCGTTTGCCTATACTAGTGACCACAGCCTGCATAGTTCTGTGTTCACTCTGTCAATTGTATCTCTAAGACGTTGCGACGGCACTGCTTCCTTCACTCACGTATGTTGAACGGTGTCGAATTGCTTCTGGAGTTATTATTGTCATTAAAAGGATAATTTTTTTCCACCTCTTTTCCTGTTGTACATCCCACGCGCCAGTACTGAATAAAGTCATAAATATTCAAAACGCTATTTTTCGCGTAAGAATGAGTTTATCATTAAAGAATGTTGAAAGAATATCTTGGGTTTTTTCCAGATTTTTGCTAACGTATCCCTCGTTCTGGGAATTGGTTAAAGTCAAAGCTTGAAAAAGGAGGTTGAAAGCCCCTGTTTTTTGGGCTGTTTTGCATTCTATTGACAAAAATGTTGTACGATAAAAGTAATCATATCATTCAATTCGGAAAACTTTAAGCTTCCAGATTTTTTTTATTAAACAATTTAGATTTTTTTTTCAAGCAGTCGCAATCAAAAGAAGTAAGGGGCCTTGATTTTTGGCCCAGACTTTAGTAAAAAAATTTAATTGGGTGTTTGAATTTATTTTTAAGCTTTGACATTTATTTTAATAAGGAATTTTCAAACAATTTAAATTTTTCGTTAAAAAGAAACCCTCGAGCGATTACTGTCATTTCGTATTGAAAATACTTGTGGGTCATCGAACCTACAAGGCACTCAATCAAATCAAGGCAATCAATCAAGGCACTCACTCAATCCAAAGGCACAATGCGGCACTGAGAGTGCTTTATTACCATCTCTGTCATTCTTACGGCATTAACTTTATTACAGCTCCGCTAAACGCTCCTAGGAAACAAGAGTCAATTGTCGAGAATGAAAAGTGCCGCATATACTTGAACTTCATATTCTCGACAATTGTTTCTGTAACGCACTCAAGGCCTGACATAGTTCTCCTTGACTTCGAGAAACGAACCATGTTCGTTATTGAATTTTCGGCACCAGCTGAGACAAACGTCATTACCAAGGAGAATGAAAAGAAAGAGAGGTATAAAGACCTTATGAGGGAGTTATCAAAGTAATACCCGGAATATTCTATTAAGCTAATCGTCTTGATCATCGTGGCTCTTGAAGGTGTCAAGGTTTCAATGGGTAATAGCTTGAACAGCATCCCTTCCAGTCAAGAAACTGCTGTGACAATTCATGAAAAAATGCAAAAGGCGGTCATCGTTGGGTCGCTCCATGTCCTCAGAGTAAACGAGACCCAGTGAAATCGCGGTAAAATTTCAGCTGCAACCACGTCTCACAACCGTGAGATAGATGATTACAGTCTGGGATGCATTCAATACGATGATCCAGCAAAAGTATCGTGCACCCAGAGGACACGGAGCGATCCAAGGACGGCCACCTTATGCATTTTCCCCGCAAATGTATCAGCATTTTGTTGACATGCAGGGATGCTTTCCAGGCTATTAACCAGCAAAACCTTTCAGCAGCCTCCTCCGTTGCTTTGTACAGAAATGCCCCTTTGCCCACTTCTTCGTGTTTCCTGACCATTTTAAGAAGAGGGCCTTGTCTATTTGCGACTATATGTGTTGTACCCAGAATAATCCTGTTGTGAAGATATTCAAGATTCAGTATTCCGCGACCACCTTGACGGCGTGAGATGTACAGTCGGGGAACAGATGACTTAAGATGCATGCTTTTGTACATGTGCATAACCTTTCGGGACCCGATATCGAGGGATCTGAGCTGGTCCTTCGTCCATGGAACCATTCCAAATGAATAGAGTACTACTGGGACGGCAAGCATGTTCGTCGCAGATACTTTGTTCCCTGCCGACAGTTCGGAAGACCATATCCGTCGAATGAGACGTTTGTATCTGCATCGGAGAGTATCCTTTATAGATGTCACGTCCTTAATCCAGCTCTGTGGCATGCCCAGGTATGTATAGGTCTCTCCAGCGCCAAGGTGTCGTATAGCGCTTCTGTTGACGAGCTCAGGTTTTTCGGGTATGTCATTAAGTTTTCCTTTCTTCAAATAAACCTTGGCGCATTTCTCGAAACCGAACTTCATTCCAATCTCTTAAGTGTACTCTTTGACAATGTCTTTATTTCCAGCATAGATCTCAAGATCATCCAGGTAAAATACATGAGTGACGTTATGCTTCCGATTTCCAGGTTTGCCGCGAATGGCGAATGTGCGAGAGATAGTGGCAATAATGTAAGGCAAATAAGGAGAGGGCTCATGGTGTCGCCCTGAAACACACCTTTCCGAAAGGTGACACTGTTAGTGATCACATCATGTTTTCCAGACGAGATAGTAAATCTGGTTTTCCAAAGTGGCATTAATTTCTCTATGCACCTCAAGATGTGTGGATGAATCTTTAAGCTTTTCAACAGACAGATGATAAGTCTATAGAAGGTTGAATCAAAAGCTTTCCGATAATCAATCCGGGCCATCGATAGGTAACGCTGATAGAATCCTGCGTCTTTACAGACACATCTATCGATGAGCAATTTCTCCCAACATTCTGCTACGCCTTTCCTTGAGCCGCGTTGTTCGTTCATCTCTTGTCACACAGTCCTATCATTTAGGATAGCTGTGAAGATCTGATATTGTGTGTTTAGACGAGTTATTGGCCTGTTATTCTTAGGGTCAGTTAGGTTGCCCGTCTTCGGCAGGATCACTGTGTGACCTTCCACCAACCACTCCGGAATAGGCTCTTCCGACTTCAGATATGAGGTGAAAATACGGCGAGATGCTGGTGGGTTGAAGGAAACTTCTTCCACCAGAAGGACTTGATACCATCTTGTTCCGGAGCGGAATAGTTCTTCATAACTCCTAATACTTTTTTCACCTCCTCGCTAGTGATAGGTGGGCATTCCTCGTCAGGTGTTATGAGGGCACTGCACAGCTGCTTGAAGCTATTCATATTCTTTGAGTGTTCTTTCAGTGGATGCTGGACTTCGTAGACTTCTCTCCAAAATACCTTGACCTCCTCTGGTGTGGGCGGGTGGACGACAGTAACTGGAGGGTCTTGGAAGAGTCGAGATGGGTCAGACAAAAACTGCACTGTGTTTGCTGATGCGAATCTCCTCTTAAGTTTTTGAGTAGTGATGGCGTGATTTTGTTTGGGACTAAAGAATGCTAAAGTTTCAACAACATTTTTCTTAGCCCACTGATACAAGTTTCACCTTTTTTTGAATTAGGAGAGGTCAAAATTACATTCCCAGCTACCAATTTCTTAGCCTTTCTAGTTCGGCGTTCGGAAGCACCAAATTCTGCAGCCAATCTTCTGCGGCCCCAAAATTTCGAAACAAGAGTTCAAAGTAACACTTTTTCAGAATTACTTGCAGATTTTTGAAATTTTTCTTTTATTCGTTCAAGAATATCAATTCCGGCGTAATGATTTTCATCAGAACAATCTTTTTTAAATCTTTCAAACTTGGATGTTGAATGATCGGGGAGGATTTCGTCATTTTCCATTAAAATATCATTGTCGAGAATAGGAGATGCATTGTCGTTGATCACTGAAGCATCTTTAATTGTTGGATCAGTATGAGAATACGAAGGGGATAGCGATGCAAATTGACACATTTCTTTTCTCCAATTTGCACACAGTTTCCCATCGATAAATATACTGGGATACTTTTTTTGAAGAATCACAGAAATTGTTCTCAAACTGCATGGATCACGCTTGTGATTATCCTCAGGAAAAGGATTGTAACAACGGCGACTCAAGCTAGTTCTTCTTGGCATGATAAAAATTAAGCAGAAGAAAAAGCTAAGTTGCAGCACTAAGTAACAATGGGAATCCAACCACGGAAGGTGGGGGAAGTGTTCGAAATATAGTAACTCGTATCCGTATAAAAAATTATTAATTCTTGTTACTATTATGTCAAGTATTCAAGCAATATTATTTATATTTCAAATAATGAGGAAAGTAATGGAGAATAAATAATAACAGTAAATACGGAAAAGTACAAACCTGCAGTATTATGACGTCTAAATAAGCCGAAGCTAAATCGTATAAAAGCAATTTATGACCAAAAAATAGCTGGAAATTATATTACCTGACAATGACTTTTGTTGCGAGAAAGGTATCCAAGATGTACATCTATTGTTCAAGTATGTGTAGTAATTTTTTCGGCGCGGTTTTCAAACTTTTTCGAAGCATGGGATCAATAGTATGTGATGTTTTTCAAAAAAAAAAAAAAAAATGTGAGGCAAAGAAGAACGAGAAGTGCATCTACAGTGTAATAAGCAAATTATATGACTCAATTTTCTATGTGAGCGGCGAGGGGAATCACACTAAAAAATCACCGCGAATTATAAATTTCGTTTCATTTTAAATTCCTTCAAGCTAAAAATAACAGTTTTACGAACAAATGATAAAAAGTAAAATTAAATAAGTCCGCGATAGACGGTACGTCGTGATCGTCGCGACTAGTTGCAGTGCGACGCAGATCCACCAATTTCTTTCGCCCCACTTTCGACAATGGCTCATTTTAAAGGGAGAGTGTCAAGCTTTCTTTCAAACATAATTTTGGGAAGAAAATTAACGTCCGCACTTGGAGAAAAACTCAAAAATATGTGTAAAATTTAAAAATGAGGCTTCAATGATTTTCTAAATATAAAATCATTGCATTTAGTGTAAAGATGATGAAAACACGTTTCCAAAACCTCCATAAAAAATTCAATTTGGATAACTCTGGTAGAAGTTATGGTTAATTGAGTATCAGCGTGCGCAGTAAAATGTTGAAAAATCGAGCCCCTGTATGCTGACAACTCGTCGTACTAGAGACGTTCTCTGAGGGGAATTGAAAGAGGTTCACTAGGACAATAATTTCGCGGACTTTCAAGAAAATAGGAGACAACAAGTTTTTAGGCGGGTACACTTGACGAATTTTGCCCCATAGATGTAATAACGATTATAATGAAGAAAAAAATTTGTAAACAAATTTTTTTTTTAATTTACCTTCAGTGAAATCAATGAAACAAGAAACGACTACTTGAACAAAGTAGTTTAATTTTCAACCAAAAAGATGAACCATTATCTCAACAACAACAAAAATTTCATCTACGTACTTCAATTTACAATTACAAAACTACAATTTTCAACAAAACAGTAAAACTTTCAATCAAACAGATGAATTTCCAACCACAGCTACGATGAATCTACAACTGAAAAAGTTACATAATCCGTTAAAATAATTTATTTTTAATGTAAAAGAAAAACCTTAAAGCCAAAAAAAGAATTTTCTTTGAAACAGTTAAATTTTTAACCCAAAAATATGCATTTTCCGCCAAGGGGTTCGTTCATAGACTACGCGACGCGTTTATACTTTGTTCGAATAAGGATGAGAATAACATGTCCATGCAGTTAAAAAGGATACGATGATATAAACAAAAGAAAAACGCATCACGTAGTATATGAACGATCCCAAATAAGAATTTTCTGGGAAAATTTCAAACAAAGAATAATAACTTTCTACCAAAAAAGACGAATTTTTATGAAAAAAAAAGAAAAATCAAACTTTCAGTTGTAAAAAATTAATTTGCAATAAAAGAAGAAACGACTTTCAAATAAAGTAGTTTAATTTTTAACCAAAAAGATGAACCATTATCTCAAAACGTGAATTTGTAACGTTTCCAACCAAACCCGCTACCATCGTTCCTCGTCGTGCCGCGCCATGCGCGCGCCACATCGCATCGTCACCCTTCTCCCCCGTCCCCCATAACCCGAGTTTACACGAAAGCACCCGACTGTGCTCGACTGCGCTAAGACGCAGCCCCTTACCATCAAATAGAGTCCCAGCGTGTCGGTCCCAGCACAGCATTCCCCGAGTCCTCCAACCCCCCGTAACATGAGTTGACGCCTCCCTTCATCCCGACCACCATCATGCTATTTCGCAACGCGATCCCACCCCCATGATCGCATCCGAAGTACAGGGGGTCGGAGAGGGCTGCAGTCCTAGAGCTCCTCGGCTTCTCTTTTTCCTACACTGTAAAAAAAATTTCTGGTAATTTTACCACGTTCAGAGTAGGTCCGATTAATACCTACTCCCAAAGAAACGTTTTCACTGACAATAACGAATATCCACTTTTAGTATGGAATTCAACTTTTAGGTTACGTAAGTTTTCAGACAAATTCTGTAAAATTACAATGCATTATAAACATTATGAATTTGAAGGTGATGGCATTCTAGCAAAAAATATTCGTGTTTTTATTCAACATGATAACTTCAGCATCTACATGAGAAATTTGAATTATGGTATACTACGTAAAGAGTTCAACGTAGAGGTTAGATCACTGATATTTTCTTCCACTATTTGGATTGGAACTCTCAATTTCGAAAAACGATAAAGTATAAATTGTCGTTTGAATACTATTGCACCCTCTCTGTTCAACTCACACGATAGAAAGAAAGACGTTTTGAAACCTTCGTTTCCAATTCTCATGCATCTCGTTGTTTATCTCGCATGGTAGAAAGAGAGCTCCGATTGACGTTAGACATCGGTGTCTCAGTGCAGGAAATCTCGGCTGGGTGCCCATGGAGGATGGGGGGGGGGGCACTTGCAGATACAAGGGAATCCCACATCTTTACACTTTGATGACATTCTTTTTACTTATAGTTAAATAGTTTATGCATTAAATGCTTTATCATTAAAATATGTATTCAGATTATTATATTTTTAAATATATTTTAGAGCAATGAGATGTTAAGATAAGTAGCTATATAGTTATATCTTAGTCCACAAGAATTATAAAAAATGACTAGGTATTCTCAGAGCAGCACATGTAGAAATAGGGGAATCCTGCGTATAAAGTAGACGCGTGACATTTGCAGGGATGTGTCAACAGGTGGCGCGACCCCTCGGTCGCTTGCAGGGATGTACCAACAGGAGGCGCGGGCCCTCGGAAACTGTTTCAGAACTCTCCACGCCCTACTACTCATGTTTGAGTTTGCCCAACTCAGGGGCTGTCTGCAATAACCGGTTATAGAATTTCTTTGGACCTGAGAGCGTGTACAAAAAGTTTTCAAATTTTAATTTTTCAAACATATATTCAAATATGAAATGTGACTGCGCATCTTTTCCTCGTAAAAAAAATTATCGCACGTGTATTTGTTGAAATAAATAGGAACGGCTGCTAATTTTTTCTACCAAATGTCCTTCTTTTAGCTAATTTGGCTGTATTCGATGTACACTTGTACGTGATTTGGTTTTAAACTGGAACTGTAAATCGTTTTGCGACTAATGCTTTACTTCACGATGTTACTTTTAGGCAAATACTGCATTTCTTATGAGCAGTTTATCATTACATTTGGAAATGTTACATTTACGCATCGTGAAGGAAATTGTATACAATTTTAATACATTATGATATACAAATGTGCACATATGTCAATTTTGTTGAAAAAATAATTTGTTTATAGCAATAATGATTCCTTAACAAAATTGTTAAATTTTATACAAATTAGAATATTTTTAAACAAACCAGATGAATTTATGCTCAAAAGGAAACAGTCGACTTTTCAACGTAAAAGAACACTTTTTTTTTAAATTGTTCACTTTTTTACAGAAAGCACATGAAATTTTTAAATATAGTGATATTTTTCAATACCAAATATGAATTCAAAATAATAAGAATGATTTCAATCCGAACGTTCAACGAAATAGTTCAAGTTTTTACTGAAAATGATGATTTTTGAGAAAGTAGTTCTACATTGAACCTAGCAGTATAATTTGTAACCGAAAAGATCAATTTTATACCGTCAAAGATCAATTTTTAACACAATACATGATTTTCCAACTCAATATTTTAATTTTTGAACGAAAAACACGAATTTGAGAGAAAAGAAAAGAAATTTAAACCAAACTTTTTCTTTTTAAGCAAGAAGAGTATTACTGTTATACCAAATTTTCAACAAAATATATGAATTATCAACCAAACAGTTGCATGAGGTGAAAGTTTCGACAAAATAGTGAACTTTTCAACAAAAGTGATGAATTTTCAAGTCAGAAGCATGAATATCCTACTAGAAAAAGCAATTTTAACAAAATAGATGAATTTACAATGAAGAAAGATAAACCTTTCACGATATATATGGAAAAGTTGAATTTTTAGCTAACACATTACATTTCGACAAAGGAATTCATCAAAACATGAATTTTCAAATACATTTGAAAATCTTGCAGTGGGAGAGTCAATTCTTCATAAAAAAATTAAGTCCCAAACCAAAACAATGATTTTTCAGGAAAACAATAAAATTTTGAACCAAACAGATGAATTGTCCAGTAAAATGAATAATCCTCATAAAAAAATGACTTTTTATCCAATTGTCCAATTTTCTACAAAGTAGAATATTTTTACAGAAAATAGATGAATTTATGCTCGACGAAGTTTACTTGTCAACCAAAACGGATATAAAAAAATGGTTTACTTTTTTAAAGATGGTATATTAAGTTTTGACAAAACAGGGAAATTTTGTGATACAAAATATTAATTTTTAAAGAATAAGAATTATTTTATGCCAAATAATGCGAATTTTCCACGAAATAATTGAAGTTTCAACCGAAAATGATTAATTTACAAGAAAATAGTTCAATTTTCTAGCAAAGAGATGAATTGTAAACAGAAATGATTCATCTTTAGCCAAAAATACATGTTTAACAAAGAAGTACAACATTCGACCAAGTAGTTGTATTTGCTTAGCGATCTGAAAGTGCTGTTATAAACTCGTGTTGTTAATACAGAATTAAATTGTTTACAAAAAAACTGACGAAGATTTCGGAAACCAAACCGAGATATTCGTAATCAGGGGCAATTGTATACAATTTCCTTCATGATGCGTAAATGTAATATTTCCTAATGTAACGATAAACTGCTCGTATGAAATGCAGTATTTGCCTAAAATTAACATCGTGAAGTAAAATATTAGTTGCAAAACGATTTACAGTTCGAGTTTTGGACAAAATCACGTACAAGTGTACATAGAATACAGCAAAATTAGCGAAAAGAAGGTCACTTGGTAGAAAAAATTAGCAGCTGTTCCTATTTATTTCAACAGATACACGTGCGATAATTTTCTTCCACGAGGAAAACATGCGCAGCTAAATTTCATATTTGAATATATGTTTGAAAAATTAAAATTTGAAACCTTTTTGTACAAGCACTCAGGTCCAACAAAATTCTATAACCGGTTATTGTAGACAGTCCCTGAGTTGTGCAAACATGCAAACTTTGTATACAATGCGAATAAATCTGTTACTTTTCGGAGAAAATTGAGCGACACATATTATTGATGTCTTGCATGTTTGTATAATCTGCATTTTTATACAGAGAGCTTGTATATTGTCATTTAATGTAAGAAGGTACTACTTTCGGAGTAAGTTGCCGAAAATTGTACAGAGACACTGAGTCGGTGTGAATATTGCATGCATGAATTCGGGGGCGAATTGATTATAAGACATTATATTGTTTACAGTTTTATTTCACAGTCTAAAAAGTATGGTGTGTATCAAGGGCGTAAAGCTATTTTGCCTTCTTTACGCCCTCGATACACAATATACTATTTTATAAAATGAACAATTTTATAAGCCCTAAATAAAAAGTTTTCAAATAAAAACGTACTAAAGAGACTTGTAGAGAATCTTGCAAGAAATGAAATAAGCCCTACAACATTAGAATTATGTAAGAATTGCAACTATTACCTGCAGAGAAAAAAACACAAAACTCTAAATAACTAATATTAAACCAATTTTCTTTCAAAATTAGTTGCAGTTAACAAATACCTAATTAACAATTCTCGTCGATTTTATAAATTATTTTTTACATTGCTCATTTTTGAATTTGATATAAGTTTAGTACTGAAGGCGAACTTTAGAAAAAAATATTTCAGGTTGAAATTGTTCATTTTACAGTATTGATTTAAGGTTTTATGTTATTGCTTTCACTTTAGGCACAA
Organism: Andricus grossulariae; assembly: GCA_011634705.1. NCBI lineage: Eukaryota > Metazoa > Arthropoda > Insecta > Hymenoptera > Cynipidae > Andricus > Andricus grossulariae. Next base: position 37,643,554 of record JAABKJ010075445.1, read on the forward strand.
GTTGCAATTCTTATTTAATCCTAATGTTGTAGGGCTTATTTTATTTCTTGGAAGATTCTGTAAAAGTTTCTACAGTAGGTTTTTATTGAAAATTTTTTATTTAGGGCTTATAAAATTATTCATTTAAAAAAAAAAAACTTTTCTTAAATAAAATTTGTTTAATAAAAGCATACCAGTGAGATTTCTAGAGAATCTCTCAATGAATAAAACGCGCCCTGTAACATTAGGATTAAATAAGAATTGAAACTTTTTACCTAACGTTAAAGCAAAAACATAAATCCGTAAGTAATTATTGTAAAATGAAGAATTTCAACCTGAAATAATTTTTTCTCAAGTTCGCCTCCAGTTTTGTTTCAAAATTAGTTACAAACAAAAGGAATGGTAATATTCTCCTCCATTTTATAAATCATTTTCAACAGTGCTCTTTTCTGAACTTGAGATAACTTTAGTATATTCTTAAGTTCGGGTGAGTCTGAATACAGAATCAGATTAGAGTTGCTCGGTATATGGCATTCAAGACCATTTTTATCGATTTTGACTTTTGGTGATAAACTAAGAAAAAGCAGGGCATTCTGCAGCATGTAATATGGAGTTACTCGAACGTGGAATGTAATTGTAAATTACTGCTTTACCCTTTTTAATTGGTTTCCAATAAATTGTTCACAAATGGAATTAAAGAATAACGTTACATATTTACAGACCACCTACAACCCATTTCCTCCCTTGTTGCTGATACATAAAATCAGGTAGTATTGCGTTTATGATAAGATTAATTAAAGTTAAACTATGTTTTTGTAATTCACCTTCTCGCATTCTTCATCTAAGCAGTTCTGCACCAATCTTTCGAATGTTCGCAAATGTTTGCGAATTAGTATTGAGGGACATGTTACCGACGGAACATATTAGCTGCATTTTGATTATGCATTTCTAAACAAAGACCTCATTTGAATCTCGCGCCTGATATATTTGGTACCGTAGGAAGTGTTGCACAGCGCCATCTTCCCCTGAATTACCGACCAGACTAAATACTAAATACAAATAAATACAGATTGGGATAAATGAAAATTACGGAAAATGAAATTTATGACAAATGATAATTGGGATAAATGTAAAATATAACAAATAGAAATTCGTCCAAATGAATATTAGGTTATGTGGAAATTAGGAAAAATGACATTTATGTCGAATGCAGATTCGGAAAAACAGAAATTAGATTAAATTAAAATTAGAAGGAATAAATATTATGGTGAATAAAAATTCGAAAATACAAAAATTATGCCAAATGAGAATTCGGTATAATAGAAATTATGATAATTCATAGTTAGTACAAATAGAGGTTATGTGAGTTGATACTTCGACAAAATAAAAATTATAATAAATGATTGTTCGGCAACTTGATTTTCGGTCAAATGAAACTTAGGTCATATGGAATTTGGGGTATATTCATGCGCCTCACAAGTGCAACTTGGAAGCTAATTCTTCTAGAACATCAAAAACTCTAGTGATATCATTTGAAGGAAATAATAAAAAACGATTACCTTCTGTCTACAAATGGCTAAACCATGCACAAATATCCTGTACATTATTTATATTCTTTGGATGCTTCATCATTCATTTTCGTCGAGAATGGGATTAATTCAGTTATCAATTTGAAGATGAAGAATATTAATTAAAAAATGTCTCATTTTTGCTCGTCGTTTATTTATATAAAAAACAGAAAATGATTCCCGATTCAGCCCACTGTGCAGCGTTTTGTAAAGTAACTTTGTACTTTCAAAAATCCAAACTTGTATTTTTAATTATTCATAAGTGCTGTTTACTTGCGCAATGCAGATATTATTTTTCTTAAAATATTCTAGAAAGCGAGTTTAAGTGATATAAAAATCTTCGACAGCTGAACAGCTCTATATTATTTAACTCAACTTTTAAAATGACCTAAATGCCGCTATTACTTTTCTGAGAACGTTAAAAACTATTTTAAGACATGTAAAAGACTTCGACGTTTGAAGAGCTCTAGCCTGTTTCACATATGTTCTTAAATATTACTTTATATCAAATTAGTCAAATTAGTGAATATATTCTCACGATTTCAATCGGTGAAATTTGACTGAGAATCAGTGAAGTTTGACTGAAAATCAGTGAAATTTCACTGAGAATCCGTGACATTTCACTGATTCAGTTTTAGAGAGTACTCGATCCTATCAGTAATGTATATATAAAATATTTATTAGAAAAATTGGATTAGGTTCATCAATCAAATTTTTACATGGGAAATAGTACAATCAGGATTAAATAGTCTATCCATAGGAATCTCAGACAAAAAAAAACAACGGTCAAACACACGTTTACTATTCAGCACAAACCAGATAATTGGTAACATTTAGCATTATAACTTATGATGTGGAGGAGAGGTTCTCGCTTGTTTTCTCCAAAGAAACTTTCATTAAGGACGATGATGATTTTAGCAATTAAGGACTGCTACATCATCAAAATTTAAATTTTTGACATAGCGCCTAAATAGACGCAACCCACCTTAGTTTTAGGGAAACTGTTCGAGCGAAATAATGCATGTAATATAAATTTGTGTTAGCTTCAATTCATACTTTAAATACTTCAAAGATTGTTTTTCCTTCTCTTCGAGCGGTATGGATTGTATTGTACCAGCGGCAGGCTTATTTTTCGAGCAGGTATGTTTACAAAATTTGGGTTTTGTAAACATACGCGGTCGACTAGAGTGGTAATGCAGGGTCAGAGTTCAAATTTTCTTCTTTAACAATTCATGCGACCAAAATCTTAAATTAATGTCACTTTTTTGTATTCTGCACCAATAGAATATTCATTAGATTGACTTGGTACAAATGTTTATTCTGAAAATTACACAAAATATGAATAAATTGTGTTTGTTGTTGCACTTAATAAGGGGACAACAAACAGTTTTTTTACGAGTTGTGAGTGAAAATACCTAATAATACAGTTTATTGAATGAAAAAGACTTTACTTTTGTTTTATCTTTAAATTGTGATTTCAATTTTACAGTGAATATATATAATTACTTATCTTTTCCAAAAGATAGTGTCATCGGGTCCTTTTAGGATTTTCTCGTGTAGAATGTCTTCCTTTGAAAAATGTTTACTCCAAACTAACTGGCCAGCTTTCACAGTAAAATTGTTCCGAATTAAAGCTTTTTGCCGTAAAGCTTTAGTAGCTGGGTCTTTCGGAACGACGAAAAATTTTTTTTTTTTATATTCCGGATATTCGGGTTCTCTGAGTTCAATTTTGTAACCTGATTTTCACCCCGGAGCGATACAACATCTGCATAATTAATACGATAAACACACATAAAACACTAGTAGAGAACTTCACCGGGCCATGTTAAAAATAATTGCATTAAGAAACCGTTTTATTGTTACATTTTAAGAGTTTGTAACGACTCTGCATGAAGAAAGCCATGAAGCCATATAACCGTCAAAGCAACAAGAGCAAAGTTACTACTAACGCCGCCGCATGGCTGTTTTCAACACATGGACCATTTTCAACTCTCGGAGACAGGAGGCTGGTTTTTTATCATGCGTAATGAATAAAATAATGATGCATAAAATTATGTAAGCTTTCTTCCATACGTAATGATTTTTGCTTAAAAATACAAATTTTTTGTGATAACAAAACAAAAAAATAACCTTGAAATGTTAATTTTTGTAAGCTTTCTTTTATGTAATGATTTTTTCGTAAAAATAAACGTTTTTTTTAAATAATAATTTTTTACGAAAAAATCAGTAGGAGAACTTTAAAATGTTTGAAGTTTCAATGTATTCTTTCAAATGTAATTACTTTGTAATAAAAGTACCGTCGGTGTGTGTTGGGCATTTTTTATATATCTTTGTGGACAGTTTTTAAGTGTTTTTAAGCTTATAAAGTGATACACATTGATGGTTTTCGAAATTTGCAACAATTTACTACTATAACCAGTGGCTAGAAGACAAATTCGACGGGGAGAGAAGGAAATAATTTTGGAATCCGATTTCAGACAGAAAAAAATCTTGAATTTCGAAATGCACAAAAAAGACACATTTTTTATAGTCTTATTTTCAGGATCTAAAAATGCAATTAAGTAGGTAAGAAAATTGTTTTGGAGAATATTCTTTTTATATGGTAGAAGAAATCTTGTGCACATTATACCAGGGAAAAAAATGTTTAGGAGCCATCTCAGACCATTAATTGTAATGAAATTATAAATTTTCTTATTGTAGGCCTGATAATATGTTAAAACAAATTTATTTTTGTTTGATCAATTTTAGGGGTTATTCCTCTATAAATAAAAAATACTTTCTAGAGATGGAAGAATTTTTTAGCTTAAATTTTGTATTTATTAAAAATTGAAAATTAAAAAAATTCATGTTCAGACCTAATACGGCCTAGCACTCTCATCTCGTCGAAATTATTACAAAACATTCCTTTATTTTTTTTAATGAACATATTGCTTAAAATTTGCTGCTTCGAAAAAAGTAAATAAAGGTTTCCAAATAATTCCTGCGAGACGAAAGTGCTGCTATCAAATTGCCGCTTCATAAACTCAAAATCCTACTACCGATTTGCCCGATTGGGAACGATTGGGAACGATTGAAACTTTGCAACGCACAACCGTTTCCAATCGTGCACACACGATTAACAAACACGATCAGAAACAATTCAAATTTCTTTCTATCGTTCTAAATTGTCTTCAATTAATTATTTCTAGAAAGGATACCAATTTATTAAGAAAAAAACCCGAACATAACATTTAAATGCGGCAGAATACATCAAGCGTTTCCACCTAAAGTTGACTTTTTTTATCGGATTGAAACTTGGCTGAATTATAGTCCCACTGGACCTATATTAATTCACCAAACCATAGGTACATTTATCTACCGGTTGTAAATATACAGGGGCCTGTAGTTTTCACTTTTTCAAGTGCTTTTTCACCTTCACGTAATTTCTTTTAGGATTATCCGATTGAACTTTTATTATAGTGGTTTGGAAACTTCTTTTCATGTACTTCAAGACGCCCATAACCATTTTTTTCGTCACGAATTTTTATTTATTTTTAAATCAATATTGAAATTGATTTTTTGAAAAAAACCCCTACTTTTTTTTGATTTTTTCAAAAAATAACATTTTTTACACTCTTTGAAGTCATGCAGTAGAAAAAGTGGGCTGAAAATAATTTCAGGATCAAATTGAGATTTTCAGACTGGAGGGGACCGCACTCACCTTACGCAGCGCCCGGGAACAAACACCGTTAGATCTAGCTTGCCTCCAAGCTTACATTTAACTATCTTGAGATGATTTTTTGTGTGTATGTATATTATATAATTATAACTTGGTACCCTCAAGCGTAAAAATCTCAATTTGACTACGACATTATTTCAAGCCCCCTTTTTCTTCTCCATGACTTCAAACAGTATAAAAAAGCAATTGTTTAAAACAGAAAAAAAATGTTAAAAGTACTTTTTCTTCTTCATAAAATCAATTTTAATTTTGATTTTCAACAAAAAATCATTTTAAAGAATTGTTATGATAGTCTTCAAGTACATTAAATGAGCTTTCCAAAACACTTTAATAAAAGTCCAAGGGGTAATCCTAAAAGAAGTTACACTAACGTGAAGGTGAGAAAATATCTCAAAAACTGTAAACTTCAGGCCCCTGTATATTGACAACCGCTTAATAAACTGACATAAGGTTTGGTGAATTAGTGCAACTTGGTAAATATATATATATATATGTGAGAAGGGACGATCTTTATGGACGAAGAACGAACTTAAGGCCCTGGATGTCACCACACGTATGATCATGCATATGCATAAAAGCTTGCATATAAATTCGTCAGTTCCGCGATTATACATTTCACGCTATCAAGGCGGCCCTTGGCCTGAATTTTATCGTCAGAAGTGAGGAAAGTGCATTACTCCATCTAGATGCTTCACTTCTGAAAGCCGAGGCAGAAATTTCAGTCGAATGAGGAGGTTATCGCCGCCACGGAGGCCTACTTTGCAGACCTTCAGAAAACGTATTTTTTCAGACGGGTTAAAGAAGTTTGAGCATCGCTGGGTCAAGTGTATCGAGCTTAAAAGATACTATGTTGAGAAATGAATCGCCACTTTTCCCAAATTTTCGTTTTTCTTTTTTAGGCTAAGTACTTATCGGACCGCCCTCGTAAGTATAGTTATTTGTCTGTTTGTCATACAATTCGAGCACAGTAAAAAGAAAACCTTAAAATTGAATTGAACGTACTTTCAGGAAGGTCTTAAATTAATTAGGTAACTTAATTTATGATATTGAGGTGAACGTAAAGTCAGGCTGTCTTGGCAGATAATGATTTAAGATCAAAAATGAACGCAAAAGCCGCATGACTGATCAAACTTTTTCATAGTATGAAACAGCAGAAAGTACTTTACAACGGAGATGAATTTCATTTGATGCGGGCAGAACTCGTTCGAATAGGTCCGTTAAGCTGGCAGGGCCATATTGCAAAAATGAACTGAAAACCTATAGGAAATTCAGGGCTCATTCAGGGCCAATTTAATGCCCTATTTCCAAATTTAATGCTTTGCATTTAAACAAAAAAACCTGTTGTCATGCTAGCTTAACGTTAAGCAAGCAGGGCCACACATAGGCAAAAACTACTCAGAAAATATTTCTTTGCAGAATAATTTAGGGCCCATTTATGGCTCATTTATGCCGTATTGCCAAATTTCATGCTCCGCCTTTTTTTAAAGAAACCTGTCGTCATGCTAGCTTAAAGATAAGCTAACAGAATCGCACATAGAAAAAAACGACTCAGAAAATATTTCTTTGAAGGGTAATTTAGGGCTTATTTAGGGCTCACTTAATGCCCTATTGCCAAATTTAATGCTCCACAATTTTTAGAAAAAACCTGTGGTCATGCTAGCTTAACGTTAAGCTAGCAGCACCACACATAGAAAAAAACAACTTAGCCAATATTTCTTTGCACAATAATTTATGGCTCATTTAATGCCCTGATGCCAAATTTAATGTTCTGCATTGAAACAAAAAGATAGGTGGTCATGCTACCTTAACGTTAAGCTAGCAGGACTATACATAGAAAAAAACTACTCAGAAAATATTTCTTTGCAGAATAATTGAGGGCTCACTTAATGCCCTATTGCCAAATTTAATGCTCCGCAATTTTGACAAATAACCTGTGGTCATGCTAGATTAACGTTAAGCTAGCAGGACCACACATAGAAAAAAACAACTTAGGCAATATTTCTTTGCACAATAATTTAGGCCTCATTTAGGGCTCATTTAATGCCCTATTGCAAAATTTGATGCTCCGCCTTTTTTTTAAGCCTGTGGTCCTGCTAGCTCAACGTTAAGCCAGCAGGAGCACACATAAAAAAAACGACTTATGCAATATTTCTTTGCACAATAATTTAGGGCTAATTAATGCCCTATTGCCAAATTTGATGCTTCGCTTTTTTTTTTAAACCTGTGGTCCTGCTAGCTCACGTTAAGCCAGCAGGGCCACACACAGAAAAAGCGACGTAGGCAATATTTCTTTGCACAATAATTTAGGGCTCATTTAATGCCCTATTGCCAAATTTGATGCTTCGCCTTTTTTTAAAAAAACCCGTGGTCCTGCTAGATCAACGGTAAGCCAGCAAGGCCACACACAGAAAAACCGACTTAGGCACTATTCCTTTGCACAATGATTTAGGCCTCATTTAGGGCTCATTTAATGTCCTATTGCCAAATTTGATGCTTCATCTTTTTTTTAAACCTGTGGTCCTGCTAGCTCAACGTTAAGCCAGCAGGAGCACACATAGAAAAAAAACGACTTAGGCAATATTTCCTTGCACAATAATTTAGGGATCATTTAATGCCCTATTGACAAATTTGATGCCCCACCTTTAAAAAAAAACTGTGGTCCTGCTAGTTCAAGATTAAGCCAGCAGGACCGCACATAGAAAAAAAATCCACTCAGGCAATATTTCTTTGCACAATAATTTAGGGCTCATTTAATGCCCTATTGACAAATTGGATGCTCCGCCTTTTTTTTTAACCTGTGGTCCTGCTAGTTCAACGTTAAGCCAGCAGGACCGCACATAGAAAAAAAACCACTCAGGCAATATTTCTTTGCACAATGATTTACGGCTCACAAAATATACATACAAATATTTTAATCTTTTTTTAAACAATTTTATTCAAACAATTAGTGAAATAAAAAAAAAACCACTTACGTTATCCAACATAATTTCAGGCTCCTTTAAGACTACAAATATGTAGTAGAAATTTGTGTCAACTTTTGTTAAACAAGCTTTGTTTAAACAATTGATGTTAAAGACAGTGGAAATCAACCCTGTAGCGCCATTCATTTGCTACTATGAAGGAAAAGATATTTGAGGTTGTAGTTAATAATGCTTAACTTCCATCGTCAACCCATTATGAAATTAACAACAGTTTCAATTGCAAAGAATAATTATTGGGGATTCATGTAGCATTTTTTCTTAACTTCTCCATATCTATTGCAGTATTGTAAATATTGCAGAGCCCTTGTATTCGAATTACTTTGAAGTTTAATGCTTGTAGGGTAATAATATTATAAAAACATTGAAATAAGTTGTGGTTAGGACAACTGAAGTATCACAAAAAGTACCTGCTATCTGCAATACTTTCGAAATTTTCACGTGTTTAAAAATATGTAATTTTGTTTTTAAAAAACACAAATCTATCAGATTTTGTAAAAAATGATACGATACCGTTGGTTAATGCGTCGTTTATATTCATGCATTTAAGCATGCGATTATATGTACATGTACAAGTCACCATGTGTGCAAATTGTGTATGAATAAACATAAAAAATGTAGATTCAGGGTGGCCACTATTTTTTCAATTTTTGTCTCCCGGTTCTCCCGGTTAATATTCGTGATTTCTGCCGGTTTAGAAAAAAACATATACTCGATAAGCATCAGCAAACTTTTTTCCAAGAAATCAGTTGACTTTGAATCATATAAACAATTTAAAAATCCGCTATTAAACCAATTTTTCAATATTATGTTTCAAACCTTTTTACATTCTCATTCATGAGAGTGTAATGTAATCGTCCAAATTTGCGATCCCTGGTTTTTAACGGATCTTTACGTTTTGGCACTCACAGATTCCGAAAATCATAAAATTTTGTCGGTGTCTGTCTGTCCAGTCTAGCAAGTCATCCTTGAGTTGATTCGTCCACTCAATGTGGGCGTTTCGCCGGTTCGTCGTCGTGTTTCCATCGAAATTATTTTCAGCACCCCGAACTCTAGGATGATCGGCATTATTCGCTGACCCATTATCGGGTGCTCTGCGCGTTCGATCGTTTTGAACCGCATCTACAACTTTTTGGTGTTTTGGTGTCATTGTTGTTCCCACGAGCACCTAGGGAAGGGGTTGGTCCATCCTTGTAGAGCCCCGCGTGCAAGTATAAGGCTGCATACTTTGAGAGTTCGCCCGGTATCCCAGAGTCACCGCTTAAGACACCTCAGCCAGGTGCCATTCAGCTTTCGGCACGTTTGTTACGCCTCCGCTTAGGGGTTATTCCTTCGGGACCATCCCTGGACAATTGTACGCGAATAAAATAACAAATAATATTAATTGTCCATTTATTCATTGTTTCTTAATTGGCTCTCAGTCAAAGAAATGATTTTTTCATCGAATGAAGATTTTTTTTTAATTTGCAATGATTTTCTTCATTCTAAAGTTATTTTTGGTTAAATAAAAAAAATTATGTCAAAGAAACGGTTTCTTTAATCCCAGACCAATATTTTAGTGAGTGCATAAAATAGTGTTGCGCTTCTCCTGGAAGATTTTTGTACTTGCTGAAGCGACTTTATGATAATGGAAAAAATGATAGACTGCCAATACAGTAATACATAAGGTGCTTTTGATATATACGTGTAATGCATGATATGGGAAGCCCTGGTTTACAACATGGGACTATAACAATCCCCTTTTACGTTTTGGAATGCGCCTAGTTTACTAGTACTACCCTAATTGATGTGCTTGATTGAGCCGTTGGCTAATGGATTACACGAATTTTATGTTTTTGATTGGTTTCACTTCCTTTAAAATAATTATACATATTTAGTGAACTTCATTAAAAATATTTGCAGGGGCTACCGTAGCTTTTAACTGATTATTCAGTAAAAATCTTTACTAATTGCCACTTACTGACGTACTTCTTACTGATTTCAATTCGGAAAGTTTTTTGAGTATAACTAGTATAAGTATCACTAGAAAACATCTAACTAAACTTTCTGGTACTTAAAACTCATCTACTTCATGAACTTTATTTAGTGCCTTTGAAATCATACGCATATTTAAGAAAACACAACAAAAACATCCAGTCCTGATAGTGCATTGCAATTTTAAGATTTGAGTCTTTAAAAAGTAAAAATAAAAGTTTGGAACTTTTAAAGTGAATAGAGAAGAAAAAAAGCTTAATTGGAAAGTGGATAAAACTAGAACATTAAAACTTGATCTTTTTAGTGCATTATTTTCAAATTTAGAAGAATTTACATGGAATAATTTTAATGTCAATACTTTTAAGACAGTATTTCACAATTACGTTTTCAAAATTGTACAATTCACAAAAAGTTCTTGGAATTGAAAATTTTTTTAATTCAATCTTTAAAAGTGGAGTGTTTAAAAATTTTGAAGTTCGAAACATATACTGTACTCAATTAAAAACTTTTCCAGAACGAATAATCTCAAATAAAAATATTATACATAACATAATAATAATAATTAAATAAGATAATTTTATTCTTAAGTCTTGAAAAATGAGACAATTTTCTACTGATAGGATTGAGAGACAATTTTCACTTTTCATTTTAAAGCGTGCAAGATTTAAAATAATTGTAAATTTAAATATTGAACATGGTTTGGTTCCAATTTCAAATCTTTCAAGCTTGTACAACTCCAAAGTTTTATGATATTAAATTTAATCTGTTCATAATTGTAACATATCCAATCGACTAAAATTGAAGAATTTTTATGTACAGATCTACACGTAGAAACTATTGGTTGCAAAATGTGGCATTATTATATTTATTTTTACAAGAGTTCGATGGGAATCTGGGATATAGCCGAGATATATTTATATTACATATAGATATATTTAGAGTTAGAAAGATTAATATTTGTGATAGCAGATTGAAGTTAGGAAAAAGCGATGTTCACAAATTGAATAATGAAGCGATAGTTGCAATAACTAGCAGTTTAAATAACATAAGTTGCAAAATAGGTGAGAAAAATTACCATTTTCAATGGGAAGGTGCAATAAGAGGAAATACATTCAAATGTAGTGCTTTGCGAAAATTCCCATTTAAAATAGGAAATTCAGTGCCAAATGACGGCATATGCGCCGAAGTTCATGAGATGATAAAATTCCTGAATCTTATCATTTGTTTTATCACAGAAAAAGATCTCCGTTCTGCTGCCCCCGAAGACCCGTGTTCGATTCCCGCGAGCGCTGATTTCTTCTAATACGATTTTTTCTCTTTCAGCTTAGAATAAAATATTAATATCTAATTGTATGTTTAATTATACAATTTATAACGGGTGCAACTGTAATATATATAAAACAGTTAATGCGAATTTACTTTTATTTTACTCTTTCGACCATGGCAGTTTTTTCTATTTTCTATGGGCAAAATTAGAAATGCGTAGAATGAACATGGGAAAAATCTCTTTACTATTGTGTTTTGTAAACTTCACAGTCTTTCCTAGAGATTATATAAACCTTCTTTTGGTATAATTACAATTATTTAATCATTTATTATTATATTCCAATGAACTTAGTAACTTCACAGGTTAATATTCGCAATAGTAATTCTTGAAATATTGACACTATATTCTGGCTTACTATTGCCTTATTGTAAAAATGAATATTATAATATAAAATTTTACAGCAATATTAAATTTGAGGCTTTTAATATAATACAATATAAAGTTTAGGGTTTCCAAAATTTTTGTATGTACAAAACCGGTACCAGACAAAAATTGCCAGTACCGATGAAAACCCCCGGTACTGACAATTTTTAATGGGTTTTTAAAAAGCATATTTTATGGGTGGGAAAACGAAGTTACGTCCCATGCGTCTAATGTTACTGTTCGGGCCTCGGTTACTCGGTATCGGCAATCTTGCTACACGGAAAAAATAAGTTGTCGAAACTTTACTTGACTAGTCACCCATTCGCGGATAGGCCACTTTTTTTTAGAATCTCATATAATTTTTATTAAAGAACCGCAGACTTTATCGAAAAAGTAAAAAAAGTCATACAATTATTGGAATACAATCCAGGAACATCAGTTCTCGAATTTGTATTCAGCAGATTTTGACAAAGTTCTAGACAAGCATTCAATATTTTATAAAAAGATGTGGCTATTCGTGTGAAAATAAGTTTACAAATAAAAAAAAGTGTCGGTAAGGTAGGAAGCCAGTCACGTGACCCATTCGTCACATGGCCTTGAAGTGCGAGAATATGGCACGTGGCGTCTGAAGAAATTGTATTGGATCTACTGATTACAAAAAACGAAAAAGGGAATTGTCATAGAAAGTAGATATGAATCTAGAGACATTGTGTAATCTTTTTATACTTTTTTATGTTATCTGATAACATTTTTAAAAATATTTTCCATAAATATTGTGTATTTTAGTACTTTCCTTTGGATGTTTGTTGATTCCCCATTTTCCTCCCCTGCATCATAAAATATATCATTTCGATCTGTGGTCATACCGTGACAGGTATAAGTAAGCAAATTGCATGACAACCGATAATCTCGATGTGTAAAATCCGAAAATGACGCTTTTCAGTCAGCAATATATAATTATTATTATTACCGTTATGGAACAAAGATGCATATCTGCTTTAACGGTTATCGAGTTACAGCAAAATAGATATAAACTTCAAGTCGAAGATCTTCTCTAATGCCTTTTCGATTTTCGTTTGATACCCAAATCGAAAGTTTTATAGCTGAGACATCATTTCTTATTGGCTTTTGTTCAGTTTTTATTGAGACAGAATGCTGGTTTTTTTAAATAAAATATTTAATGTAAGAAATTGCACCACATATAAGAAACTTGTTTTGAAAGCAATCTCTACAATGTTGCCGTTGTGTTGACCTATATATTTTAATTTGCACAATGGCCAAATTTTTTTCTGAACTGTTGAACATATTTTTCGTTTGTTACAGGTGAGTCAATTTGGTATTTTCTGTTCTAAGGCTTTATTTGTGAGTATGTTATTTAATTTTATAAAATCTTTTATGGATAAGTTATGTTCGAATAGTCTTGACTTGTCCTACCGATACTACTTACTATATTATAATACCTACTGAACTTTTAGACTCAACATTAAATTTCCTGAATTATGCTAAATTTGTGCTCTACTCTGCCGCAACAGATTTTTTGACATCAATTGTTGTAGCACAATACAGGTTGAACTTTTAAAATTTTCGAAATTTCAAAAATCTTTCCTGTGCGATTGAAAGTAATGGCAATTTTTCTCAAAGAAAAGTTTTTGGTAATGACTAATATTGTCATTTCTTTCCGGTTAGAATTTTTCACAACGGTAAAAAACATTCTTATCTAATATAAATAATTTCATATTCAAAACAATTTAATTTTTGTTCTGAAAAAATTTTCAATATAAAAATATGTTTACCATTATACTAGGGTGGCCCGAAAAATCGACTTTCGATTTTTGGTGATCGATCCACCCTGATCTGTTCCTTTTATGGAAAAAGAAATTCCCTATTTTTTTCAAATCAGTCAACATTTACCCAAGCCTTCGGGCAAAATAGAGGTTTTATTTAAAATTCATACTAAAGATGGTATTTTTTCTAATTTATTCAACTTGAATTATTTTTATTTGATAAGTGACAAGCTGCTAAGTATTTTTGAACTAATTTTCAATTGTTGAAATAATTATTATTTTTGTAAACCATTTTTTTGCCTTTAAATTGTGAAAAGTTATTGTTTTTCGGGATGAATGTTACACTTTATGAATATGAAGAGTGATATTGCTTGTTTAGCATATTTGACAATTATTTTGACAAATTCAATTGTTTAAACAATTTTTTCCCTGTACATCGTGAAAAGTTACTATTTTCTGAAATTATTAACGCAGTTTTGAGTATTAAGAATGATATTTTTTGTGAAAGACAGTTAGCAATTATTTAAACAATTAATAATCATTTTATAGGATAAACAAATTTTCAAATGATAAACAAATTTCTAGTTTTCTCGAATCACTTACAGTTTACACTATGGCATTTATTATTTAGTATTTTCTTATCACAAAACTTACCCTTATTGTCTAAACAATAAGGTTAACAATTTAAATTTAAAAATCAAAAGGTTAAAAATTAATTTTAAAATACTTGAAAACTTGTCAATTATCGAATAAAGATAATTGATGCTGAAAAAGTATAAAAAAATACCGTCATTAGCAAGAACTTTACATAAAACTTTATTTTTCATTCATTGGGACATTGGTACAACACTAAGGGGTTGGAGTGGTCAAGATTAAAAGTTATTGGACGGAAATTATTGCGTGAAAATTCCTTAAGAAGTGAATAAACTTTAATTCAAAAATGGTTAATAACAAATAATTGTAAAGCGGAGTAATTTCGAACATGTGAGGTAAATTCGGACATTCCTAATTTGATAGTTTAAATTACTTAAGGGTGTTTCAACCAGAATCTATAATCAGTCTAAAACCAGTTAAAGCCTTAACTGGTTATGAATTCTGGTTAAAACCCCCTGAAGTAATTTAAACTATCAATTTAGAAATGTCTGAATTCACCCCACATGCCCGAAATTAGCCCTTTTAGACCGGCTAGAACCAGTTAAAGGCTTTAATGGTTCTAGATTATGGTTAAAACCCCCTTAAGTAATTTAAACTATCAATTTAGGAATGTTCGAATTTACCCTACATGTCGAAAATTACCGCGTTTGACGGTACTTTTTTTTACGATTTTTTCGAAAACTGAGGTTTTCCCATTTAAAATCCCATGTTAATTTCAAAAGCAACTTAGGGAGGATCGATTATCAAAAATAAAAAATAAAATGTCAATGCAGGTATAAATTTGGACCAACCTAATATTTTACGGCTAAAAAGTGAGATTTCACTAAATTGAAGAATTGCAGATAAATAATTTTTTAGATTTAACGAAGTGATGGCTTATTTCGTCAATTCAAAGAAAAATCCATTATCAAACATTTAGATTTTTAGGGTTTCGTAGCCCCGGGTTGAAACCTTTATAGCTTCACGGTCAGGTGTCCAGCCGCCTGCCGTACGAAGCATTGAAATTTAAGCAAGTTTCTAATGAAATTTTTCGACGAATTTTTTAATTTATTTTAAACCGTATTTCAAACAAGTAAGCGGCATTCACTATAGATAGTGGAGCAAAAGGCTCTTATAACAATGATTTATGAACAAATCGAATTACATTGAATTACATCGGAATTTTATGATAATGTTCGAATATTTTTCTAATTGATTTATAGTGATTTCAATTTGAAATTGTTATTCTTTTTGAATTAGAGCGAATTCTCGATTGATTTTAGTGGTTTGACGGAAGTTTTAAAGCTGCGCTATCGTAAAAATTTTTTTAGAACAACAATATACATATCTTTCAATTCGGGAGACCTTAAGCTTTCACGTTTACTTGGCCAATATTTTCTGCTATTTTTTTTTAACGAGTTGGAAGCATTCACAGTGAGGGTCGCGTACTTTTGACGCAGACTTTAATAACTCGAATGAATTTTCTAACTATGTAAAGTAAAGGAATACGAATGTCTGTTTGACATAACAAATTCATTTGAATTACTATATTAATAGTGAATTCTTTTTAAAAAATTGGTCACGTGACAGTCTGGTACATACCCTTAGCTAACTCTCCAGTTAACCGCGCTACTCGACGACCCACTCTGCGCAATCAGCAATGACTTATTTCCCACAACAAGTAAATTTCAGTCCTCCCAAAATATAACCCCTATGCTATTGTTCATACGACGTGCAGTCTACATTATTGGCTGAGGTATTTAGCTCTAGGAGAAATAGCTTGTTTCCTGTGGAATTGATTGTCGGAACCAACAGTGTTGTCTCACGTGTAGCATGCTAAGAAGTGCAAGGGCTACATTTTCGAGTTTCGAAAAATTTGGGGTTTTCGACAAATCCTAGTGTACACAAGTCAAAGGTCATGATATGACTAACTTTGCCCAAGTATGAACTTCAAAAAACTTGTTACAAAAGTTCTTACAAAAATGTGAAAAATCAAGAAATTATATTTTCTACAAAATAGTTTCATTAATTTTGATGACTTAAATATATGTCATACAGAGTATTAAGGTATTTATAAAATTTCAAATTAATTCCTTTTATTAGGAGGGGGTAGAAATAATTATTGTAAATTTGCAACCATTTTTTTTAAATTAACTTTTATTTTGCAGCACTGCCATTTTTTCTGCATTATACTTACATTTTAAGCAACAACATATATTTTTTAGAAAATGATCAAAAGGGATCTTCATAGTTTAAAACAGGCCTGCCGAAAGAGAAGTATGCCAACGATACCACATGTTCGCTTCCATCTCAATTGACCGTTGCCTCCACTTTGAAGATCAGGGTCGTGGTAGAAGCATCATGAACTCGAGTTTACGACAGTGAGGAGTCAGTAATATTGCTAGGAACAATTTTCCAGGGCGCCTTGGGGTGACCCTTTGCCTTTTACCTCAATCATCTTTAACTTTATTGTAAGGCAAGGGAAACCTAATTCGGATCGCGGATCACTGTTGTTTTATCTTGACTTTATTTCTTTTTTATAATTTTTATTTATTATATACATTTTCATTTTCATAAAATTAGTTGTTTTTTCTTCTTTATAAAAATAAAGTTGAAGGAGAAAACACGGTGTTGATCCGGGATCTGGATTAGGTTCATTGAAATAATTAATGACAATGAATCTAAGTACACAAGCAAATCAATCATTAAATCTTTAATCCTTATGGAACAACAAATTTAAATATTTAATTTTATAAAAATATGATACCTATATTTTGTATCTCGTATGTTGTAGTATATATATCGAGCCAAGATACTGTGCAGAAGGATTAAGCGATGAGGTGCGATTGCCACCCACGCACAGGTAGACTATTTGCTTGAAATACGTGCCCGGCTGCTTAACAAGTAGATAGCTCCGTTCAGATTAATTTTTGTTTTTTGTTTCAAATATAATTTCTTAAAAATGTCTTTATTATGCATACTGGGTTTTCCTAAGAGAGAACTATAGGATTAGACTTACAAGTGGAGGACGCGAGATGGAAATCGCCGATTCGACTGGGGCTTTGCAGGATGAAAGCCACTGGAGAGCGGGGACCCCGGACATGGCGCTTACTTACAGTCCGACACTAATTGAGTGTCCGGATGCAATAAGGGCAACATAAAATTTTCTCGTGTGAAAACAAAGTCCCCTGAAGGCTTTCAACAAAATTTTAGAATTTTAATTTTTAAAGGATATATCTGGATGTGAAATTTTATTGCGCATCTTTTTTCCTCCAGATAAAAAGTTGTAGCTTCTTTAGTTTACAAATTAAAGCCGAAAAACTGACTTAAAAAAAAAATCAATTTTAATCCGTTTTTTACTTCAACTCGCGCTCCGTTCGACAGATTTTGGAATTTTTCAATACAATTTTCAGAAAATGCACTCTAGGATATCCTTCGATTGATAGAATAGGAGGAATTAGAAAAAAATATATTTGAAAAATTGTTATTAATTTTTTTCCGGTGCTCAGCGTGAATCGGACTTTTGTAACTTCCAGCGTTTCCTTTATCGAGGGAATTTTGAGCAAGGAGAGACTTCTCGCGAAAAAATGTGGAGGAAACTGTGCTAAAGTTTTTTGGAAAGTTTCAGATCAAAATATTCAATAGTTTAGGAGTAGTTATGATTTTAGCTGTCAGCGCTGGGGCTTTCGAGTGTACTACATGACTCTGGGGCTTGCCGCCGTGACACGTTCTCGCGCTAGTGAGTTTTTGCTTACAGTATGATATTAATTAAATTTCTTAGTGAATAACAATTTAACGATAGTAAGTTGACATAACACTCATGAAATAAAAAATAAAAAAAATATCAAATTATTACTCATGAATTTTATTCAATTTTTAATTAATTAAAAAAAAGGCTATGCAATTTAATCTTCATCAGAAAACAGAACAGAATCATCGCTCGCTTTGCTGTTCGTTATTGACTCAAAGTATTCACATGAATAAATATAAAAACTAGCATTCTATATTAAAATTTTTGTTAATGATTGATTTGAATTTTTTAAATTTTGACGCAAAAACAGCTAGAAAATTATTAGGTTTGTATATTACTTTTTTCCTCGTGTATAATTTGATTCTATGAAATTCTAGTAATAATAATTATTTATTCAATTAATTTTATAAATTTCAAAAATCAGATTTATTATTTTCTCTATTAATATTTCAATTAAAATAATTCCGCGGAAAGCTTTGCCATGCAAGATAAACGAAATAGAAATTTTCTTACACTTTATTTATTGGTAGTTGATATAGCAGTAGTAATTCTTAATTTAAATAGAAAAATTATTCAAACCTTTACCTTGTTTTTGCAAGTTTTTTGTACATTTGGCGCCCATTTACTCTCGTCTCTGTTTCGTTTTCTACCTCGAAAAGCTTACGGTATATTATCCATTTTAATATAATTGTAATTGGCGAAAACTTTGCCACTTTGCCATTTTTTTAATTAATCACTTTTATTTAGAAAAACATATACAAATAGATTCAATATACATCAGAGACAAAATGTCGTTCAAAATTAAATTATTTTCTTTAATATTCAACAATTTTGTTAAAAAGTCATACTTCTTGGTTGAAAATTCAACTCTTTGTTGAAAATTCGTCTTTTTGACTTGAAAATTCAACACATATATTGGAATTTATTTTTCTCGTTTAACGATTTTCTAAATTAAACATTCAAGTATTTTGTCGAACATTTATCTTTTTGGTTTGGAATGTCATCTCTTACTGTAGAAATTTCACCTTGTGTAGTAAAAATTGCAACCTTCTGATTACAATCTAAAATTTTTTGGTAGTAAATTAATTTTCTAGTTGAGAATTTAACTATTATGTAGAAAATTCATATTTTCAGTTCTAAAATTTAACATTTTAATAGTTAATTTAATTATTTGGTTGAAAATTTGTTTTTGTTGGATAGATTCAGCTGTTTTTAAGTACTAATTACAATCTTTTTTTTTTTTTAAATATCATCTGTTACATTTATTGTTGAGAATTCATCTTTTCAGTTTGAAAATTAGGGTCCTTGAATAAAATTTGAACTATCCTTCTTAAAAGCTCAGCTTTTTGGTTGATTCATCATTTTAGTTCAAAATTCGTTTGCTCTCTTTGTTAAAAATTAATTTTGTCACCTAAAAAGGTAAATACTTCGTTAAAAATTCAATTTATATGGAGCATGTAGCAGCTAGGCCTCTTCTATTATCTGTTTTAAATTTTCCTGAGAATAACTTCTAATTACACTGCTACATATTTTTGATAAGCTATAAGTTTCGCTGACATTTGCCAATTCTAGAATTATACACATTTTTTTTTAACAAATGAATAAGTGCCTCGAAGCTATCGATTTTCTATCAGCAGAAAAAAGATATCGTATTTAATCGTCATGGCATTTATTATTCAATAATTATTATTTGGAAGGTTTCGTTATGTATATAGTTATTTATTTTCTAAGTCATTAATCAAATTTTTAAAAAATCTTATTTTTTTCTTTAAGGGTTCAAATGCTAAAATGAAAAGCAATTCAAAATTAAAATGCTAAACATTATTTTCTCAAATACGCAATATTGGAGGACTTTTGTATTATTCACCTTTTTTTTCTACATTTGTTTTGAATACAAAGAATTTTAAAAGATTTCGTTTCAAAATTTTTTTAAAAGTTTTACAATTTTCATTGTAAAATAAAAATCCAGGGACGTCAACATGTGGTTCGCGCGCGTGCTTTTAGTGCTATCTTGGGCAGAAATATTTAATTACACTTCAAGTGTCACGATTAAATTACTATTAATTAAGGAATTTGTAGAAGAGGAAATATTCTTGATTGTATAATTTATTTATTAAACATTTTTTTTCGGGCTTTTTCATATTGCCATGAATGTCTTTTTAACAACCTAAGTATGCTGGAATTGGAACGATTGAAATGAACCATGGAAGAGCCGTGCCTTGATGGAGGGGGATGGGTCAATGTTCGCGAGCCGAGTGCACTGCATCCACTCGTCAATGTTTTATTCACTTAAATTAACTTTATGCCTTACTTACGGAATCCATAAATGAGTATAATAATGTTATTTTATTACTTAAGCTTTCTAGATCCTTTTCGTATGTTGATGCCATTTTCCTTCCCCTTGTTTTATTCAGGAACGTGATATACACCCAACAAAATAAAAACACAAGCGAACATAACCTACATATGCATCGAGATGTCAAACTAGACATAGGAGAGTGGGTATAGCACGTGATTGCGAGAACAACTCTGCGCATGTGCACGATGCTGATCCCAAGTTTCCTTTCGTGGCAAGCATTAACGAATTCTTGGACGTCACTCGTCCCACCTCTGCTCACCAAACACATAGGGTGATACCCAGGGTTGTGCAGTGATGCATCACTCCAGGTATTCTACGTAAAATACATAAACGACGTAATATACGTAGAAAATTGTAGAAAACTATTTATGATCAGTGATGGGTAGTAAAGTACCCCAGGTAATTTACGTGGGTTTTTAAGGTAAATTACTAGGTATTTTAACGTGACTAGTTTCTTACACGATGTAAATTACGGGTATATGGGACTTTATCACTTTACGTTCTGTCGTTCTGCGCCCGCAGTTCCCGTTTCGCTGCACGAGCATAACTTTTAAAACTTGTGATTATCTAGATCAAGGCTCACCACTTTCAGCAGGTGCTGACTGACACGACAAGTGCATGACTGCCACCAATTTTTCCTGTAATTTTTTTCTTCGGTTTCCAGGAATCCTGGAAAGGGTTACGGTCACGGCTCGTGGCGGCTCATTGTCATCCCCGAAGGGTCTGATCTTTTTCTACTTGAATTCACAATGCATTTCATTTTTTCATTTTAAACCGTAATTTACCGTGAAGGATTAGGGACCATTCGAATGACAAGATTTATGAGGGCCTGTTCTCGGGCCTGTTTGACCTAGTCTCGCGACTGCCACTGTCAGTATTTGCAGTAACTGACTGCCTTTTGACGAGCCCTGATCTGGATCATCTAGATATTATTTTTATTATTTGTATTAAAAAAATATGAGCACGAGCAGAGGCTGTAGGCCAAAACATGATAGCTACAGTCAATTAGCTTTCATGTTTAAAAAAAATGGAAAAAGTGTGGCCGAGTGCAAGGGTTGCCACGAGGTATAAATTTTTCTAAAATTGAACATAAAAACATGTAAACATTGCGCTACATTTTGATGATTTTCATTCACTTTTACACGTTCAAAATTAAGCTCATTCCATGGAATGTCTGGAAGCCCGGAGTGTTTTTTGTTTGCTTCTGTTTCGCTTTACTTGACATTATTATTTTTTAATTAACAATATAGGCATTGAAGAAAACCTCTTACGAATGCCGATAACCGAAATGCAAAAAAGTAAGGCAATGCACCTTTCTGCAGGTGAGCCATCTTGGCACGTAATTTACTAGGTATTTTACCTGTTTTTTACGTAAAATACTTCACTTAGGTATTTTACGTCAAAAACCTTCAGTTACGCGTAACTCCACATCCCTGTGTATGATACATATCAAAGATGACGGACGTAATTTACGTGGGCTCGGGCCTCAGATAGAGCACAATATAACCTCACTTTTTCAAATTATGCTTATGTGTCTAGTGCACGAAGTAGTATAAGAAGATCCCACTCCCATGCGGCCTTTGGAAAATTTGGACGCATAGATTCGGATTTAGTTAGTTTGCATCGTTCGCAGCGATGAGTATCTGAATTTCGTTTTCAAAAATATATGTAGGGGAGACCACCCTACAGTAGATAATGATGCTACAGTAGATTCCGCTTCTGATGAACAAGTGTCCCGCGTAGCTGAGACTGCTGAAGGACAAGAAATCTGAGGAAATCTCCGAGAATCCACTCAACAGGAAATGCTGCCGTATTCTAAAATACAATATCGACGTTGGAGAGACATGCTGTTCTTCAAATTTGGATACCCTTCTGGACACCGGTAGCCCCATAAGTTTTATAGAAAGCTGTCAGGTACCTGCGGAATGTATTAGTCCATACGAGGAACGTAAGTATAGTGGTATTAATAATAGCGCACTTATGCACTTGGGTATAATTTCAGATAATGTTAACTTCGACGATGTTACTAGAAAAATTAAACTTATTTTCGTTCCTGATAACACCATGTCTAGCGCGGTCGTGTTAGGCCGCGACGCATTATGGGCTCTTAATTTAGGTTTGACAGCCCTTCCGGAAAATGAGGCTAAAGCTACTAAAGAAATTTTTGACATCGATTTTCCAACTGATCAAATTATCGATTCCCTTGAGATAAATCCTGAAGTAGGGCCTGAGGTTGAGTCAATGCTAAAAAAATTATTTCTCTTCGAATATTTTAATCGAGAATTTCCAGAATCCCCTGAGATAAAAACCGAGATGACCTTACGATTGACAGACAGTCGACCTATATATTTCGCGCCGCGAAGATTATCGTTCGAGGAAAAGCAAAATCTAGGCCGAGGATTCAATTAAATATAACTTTTTTATTACATCACTTGGTCAATTTGAATACTTAAAAATGCCATTTGGTCCCAAGACAGGTCCCGCAACCTTTCAAAGGTTTATAAACAAAGTTTTCGATAAACTCATTAAATCCGGTGATATCGTTGTCTATTTGGATGACATTTTAGTCGCGAGTGCATCTATGGAAGAGCACCTAATGATCTTGAAACAAGTGTTCAATCTAATGGTGGACAACAAACTGCAATTGCGTTTAGACAAATGCAAATTTCTGCAAACTCAATTGGAGTATTCAGGATACAAAGTTTCAGCCGAAGAAATAAGTCCTACAGATCAGGGGGTAGAAGCAGTCATCAACTTTCCTACTCCTCAGAATATTCGGGAAGTTCAAAGTTTTTTGGAGTTATGTTCTTACTTCCGCAAATTTATTGAGGGTTTCTCTGTTTTAGCCAAACCGCTTTATGATCTTTTAAGAAAAAATGTTCTTTTTCAATTCGGTCCTGAAGAATTACAAGCAGTAGAGCAACTTGAGGTGAAACTTATTGAAGCACCCGTTCTAAGCATCTACAATCCTAAAGATGAAACGGAGTTGCACTGCGATGCCAGCAAGTTGGGCTTCGGTGCAGTTCTGCTTCAGCGAAAACCAGATAATTTATTCCACCCGATATTCTATTTTTCAAAAAGAACCTCAGTACCCGAAAGAAAATTTCACAGTTTTGAGTTGGAAACACTGGCTGTGGTCTATGCTTTGAGACGCTTCCGGATTTATCTCCAAGGCATACATTTCAAAATCGTCACGGACTCTAACGCTCTAAAACTCACATTAGATAAAAAAGATATTCATAGACGAATTTACGGATGGGCTCTCGAACTAGAAACTTTAAAAAGAACTCTCGAGCACCGATCTGGAGACAAAAATGAAGCATGTAGATGCATTCAGTCGAGCAACTAATGTCACGGTTGTCGAGGACAACACTCTTTAATCGAAACTAGTGATTTGTCAAAACCGTAATCTTAAAATTCGAGAACTCCGCGAAAAACTCGAAAAATAAATTATTTGAAATGAGAAATGGATTGGTTTATAGAAAACGATATTTTGTTTTGTGTCCCTGAAAAAATGAAAAATCATATTTTGAGAAAATATCACGACGAACTTGGTCACTTTGGCGCTGAAAAAACGCCTAAAGCGATGATAAGCAATTACTGGTTTCAGACCATTGTAGAAAATCTCAAAGTTTACGTAGCGAACTGTCTCAAATGCATAGCATGTTCGCCTTCTTCGGGGAAGGGTGGGGGTTGTCTTAACCCTATTCCGAAAGGTGAAACACCTTTTTCAACATATCGTGTAGATCATCTAGGTCCCATTGATAAGAAAATCGCAACGAAGTAACACATACTTGTAATTATCGACACTTTCACATATTTTGCCCAATTCTACCCTGTCAAAACCACAGAAACAAAAGAAACGGTAAATTGTCTAATTGAACACGTCAGAAGCTATAGCAGACCACGAATAACCGTTTAAAGACCGAGGTACATGTTTCACGTCGCTTGATTTTAAAGAGTTTATAGATGCGAATTAAATAAATCATGTAATAATTGCGGCAGCATCGCCGAAAGCAAACGGACAAGTCGAACGGGTTAATCGTATAATAACCCCAATGCGAGCGAAAATTTTCGACCCGCCCTCAGGAAAATATTGGTACAAATTGTTAACTGATGTGGAGTTAGCTCTAAACAATACCGTTCATGGCATTATAGGCGTAACCCCCCTAGTAGGTTATTATTTGCAGTAAACCAAAGAGGTTCAGTAATTGATCCAGTGGCCGAGTATTTAGAGCAGAATAAACACAGCGAAGAAGATACCCGCGATCTTGAACAGATTAGGTCTGAAGCTACTAAGAAAAATAAGAAATCACAAGATTATAATAAAGCATATTTTGACAAGAAACATAAAGAACCGCGGAAATATCAAATCGGAGATTATGTCATGGTTAAAAACATTTACACTACGGTTGGAGTTTCAAAAAAACTCATCCCACGTTATAAAGGTCCGTACGAAGTCGTCAAAGTTCTACGAAGCGATATATATGTTCTTAAATATATTGAAAACTTCCCGGTAACGCAAAAAGCCTATGTAGGGACATGGGGAGCATGCAGCATGAAACCCCAGCACAACGATCTGCTTTAATTTATTTGTAATATATACTCCGAATACTTTACTGTTACATTACTTTAGTTTGTATCAGTTTTAGGGTCAAACTGCAGTCAGGACGGCCGAGATTGTAGGTTTCATAAATATATAGTTGAAAAATTTGAACTTTAGCGATATTGGTGTCACTATCTCAAAGCGGGTCCATATCATGTCACATGCGGCAAGTCTCTGCGGCATGTCACAACTGCGGCATCTCTACCTAGCGGCATCTCTCACTAGTGGAAAGGGATGGCCCGTCACAGCGTAGCAGAGTCCGCAAGCCAGCATTTGAGTAGTGGGGATGCGTCTACGAAAAGCACCCCCTCCACTTACCACTACAGTCTTAGCCATGAGCCAGTGTAGCTCACGGACACGTCTCGTTCAGCTGTAGTGGTAAGTGGTGGGGCTGGCATTCGTAGGCCTCTCGTTCGGTCTCCGCGTACGCTTATCATGCCTATGTTTGTAGCCCAATAACAATAAAAGTAATTAACGCAAAATTTTTCTGATTATTGGAAATAAAAGAGTAACTCAGAAACTATCGATTGGCATATGAAAATGAAAAGCGACTTTTTCCGCATTAGGTCCCTTTCTTCGCGGACGGTCACATATTGATATTATTAATTGATTTCCTTATGAAATGTAAATATTATGTTGACATAGCAAAAATCTCTTTACCTTATAATAATAAATGTACAATTTCAAATTTTTTTAATATTTTTTAATTACCTGAAAAAAATCCTACAAAAAATGTCATATTTGTTTTTTGTATTTTATTTTAAACTTTATATTTAATTTTCATAATCGTTTTTGTAATCGCAATGAAAACTTAGAACGATTTTGCAAAATTCTTTTCATCATCAGAAATTAATAATAATATATTAGAGTTTTAATGTGATATCAAAATTTTTCTTCTTTAAATAAACATTAATATCATTATTGAAATATTTATATAAAATGTATCTTTTAACTTCCCGCACGAAGAGAAATTGAATTTTATTTGAAAATTGAATAATATAACATTTGTTTTAATGAAGCATTCAACATTTGTTTTTAATGCATAATTTTTTGTAACTATTATAATATTTTTTGATCAACGTTTTGTATAATCCAATATTATAATATGTATCTCATTGAATAAATGTGTACTTTTTAATTTTATTAATTTGTAACATTGTTTAATTCTATTGCATTAATTATTATTTTATATAGTAATAATATGTATATACCTTTTGTTTAAAAAAATCTGATCGTTCGAAAACTTATTTGCGAATTCTTTCTTATAAATTAATGCAAATATAAATTCGAAACTTGTGTCCACTAGAATTTTCATTATATATGAGATAATTAATGTTATTATGCAATATTTTATAATTGAAATTTGTACGATATAAGAAACCAAAAAGATATTTGTATTAAATTTTTTCCAATTATTTATATAACGAGATTGAAAATTACTACTGTAAGGTATAAAATGAAACTATTTCCTTTTTTATTCAAATATGATCATAACGAAGGTTTCCTAAAATGAATAAAAAACTAAACATATTTTTTCTTCTCAATAATGTACATTGATTCTAATAATTTTAGAATTTCTAATTACATGTATCCAATGGGTTTTCGCTAGAACGGCATACTTCCCTTATTTGATACTAAATTCTACGATTTTTTTCAAACAATACAGGATTAATATCTCCAGCTGTTTAGTACATTGTATATATATTTTTTGATCCTTATGTAACTCTATTTTTCAGAATCTTAAGGCCATGTGACGAGTGGCTTACGTGAACGGATTAAGGGCCCTGGAAATCGAGTGTAAATCGCAAAAATGGGATTCAGGGCAAACGGTGGAGCCATTTTGTCTGACTTTTTGTATACAGACTCTAAAGAGTATAGAGACCTCGGTGC
Organism: Andricus grossulariae; assembly: GCA_011634705.1. Classification (NCBI taxonomy): domain Eukaryota; kingdom Metazoa; phylum Arthropoda; class Insecta; order Hymenoptera; family Cynipidae; genus Andricus; species Andricus grossulariae. Next base: position 37,670,484 of record JAABKJ010075445.1, read on the forward strand.
AGCTAGACTTTTTCGAAAAAAATTGTATTTTTCATGCAAAAATTAAAAGAAAGAAATTCTCGTCGACAGTATCGTTGTAGTAATGTGTTCTAATATTTAGCGAAGCAGGGAGTGGGTGAGGAAGTTATTTTTCTCAAGATTTTCTTTGCGCGCTCCAAGCGAGAAAAGGAGAAACTACCACCCGTTATGACTCAAGTCTGCAGGTCATGAAACACCCAATGTGACCACTCAGGGGCGAACACACCGTATACGAAAACTAGGGGCCCCTAAACAAATGAGTGGGTGAATTCCCAAAAAGTTGGGTGGGTGTAGGTGGTTGGGGGTGAATAATATCAATTAGTGTAGACTTTGAAATAAAACTGTAAACAATATAATGTCTTATAATCAATTTGCCCCCGAATTTATGCATGCAATATTCACGCCGACTCAGTGTAACTGTACAATTTTCGGCAGCTTACTCCAAAAGTAGTACCTTGTTACATTAAATGACAATATAAAAGTTCTCTGTATAAAAAGGCAAATTATACAAACATGGAAGATATCAATAATGTGTGTCGCTCAATTTCCTTCGAAAGTAACAGATTTATTCGCATTGTACACAAAGTTTGCATGTTTGCACAACTCAGGGGCTGTCTGCAATAACCGATTATAGAATTTTGTTGGACCCGAGAGCTTGTACAAAAAGGTTTCAAACTTTAATTTTTCAAACATATATTCAAATATGAAATTTCACTGCGCAACTTTTTCTCGTGAAAAAAAATATCGCACGTATATTTGTTGAAATAAATAGAAACAGCTGCTAATTTTTTCTACCAAATGGAACTGCAACTGTAAATCGTTTTGCGACTAATGTTTCACTTCGCGATCTTACTTTTAGGCAATTACTGCATTTCTTACGAGCAGTTTATAATTACATTTGGAAATGTTACATTTACGCATCATGAAGATAAATTGTCAAATAAAGTGAAGAATCCTCATAAAAAAATTACTTTAACCAAATTGTCAAATTCTCTACAAAGTGGAATATTTTTATAGAAAAAAGAGGTGAATTTATGCTCGACGAAACAGTTGACTCGTCAACGAAAGGATATACAAAAAAAATTGTTTACTTTTTTAAAGATAGTAGATTAAGTTTTGACAAAACAGTGAAATTTTCAATACAAAATATTAGTTTTTACAGAATAAGAATTACTGTATACTGAATAATGCGTATTTTTAACAAAATAATTGAAGTTTCAACTGAAAATGATTAATTTACAAGAAAATAGTTCAGTTTTCTAGCAAAGAGATGATTTGTAAACAGAAATGATTCATCTTTAGCCAAACAATTCATGTTTAACCAAGTAGTACAACATTTAACCAAGTAGTTGTATTTGTAACCGAGAAGATTAACTTTGCACCGAAAAAGGCGAATTTTTAACAGAATACAAGATTGTTTAACTGAATATATTTACATTTTTCAAGAAAAAACACGAATTTTAAACAAAAGAAATGAATTTCAAACCAAACTGTTGAATTTTTAAGCAAGAAGATTATTTATTTTTTACAATGAAAGACGACTTTTTAACAAAATATATGCACACGATTGTAACAATGTTATGTATAAATGTTCCCTTTTTGTTATGTAACATTTACAGAACGTGTCCGCTGGGTCCGTCGCAGAAACTGATGACCACACTAAGGTATATTGAATATACTGAAATTGTTATCCGGTAACTGTCAATTAATTTCTTTAAAGTATATTTCTGTCTACAAAAGAAGAAATTTTTCAATTAACGAGCCACCAATATGAACCACCAATTGTTTTTATCACAAATAAACTCTTGTATTGCGTAAGTGTCGCTGAATCGATAGTTGTGAACCTTGTTTTACAAGTTTAATATTTACAAGTATTTATGTGTTTTCTTAGTGTGCATCACAGAAAATGGCAGTTTCCTCATTGCTGGGAAGCTCTGGATGGAAAGCAAATTGTCATGGAGGTAATGCTTCAATGGAATTAAACAGAAGCGGCGGAGCCTTTTTTTCTAGAGGATGACAGGGGCATAGTTTTGTAATATTTGAAAGATTTCGCAAAGATTTGCCAAAGATTGCAATAATTATTCAAAGATTTCACAATGATTTCAAATATTTCGCACAGATTTCAGATATATTGAAAAGATTTCACAAATATTTCAGATAGATTCCAAAGATTGAAAAAATATTTCGGATAGATTTAAAAAACTTGATAAAGACTTCAATCATTTCTCAAAGATTTCAATAATTTCACAAATATGATCAAATATTTTACAAATATTTTTAAAGAATTCACAGAGATTTCAATTATTTCCCAAATATTTCAAAGATTTTTCAAAGATTTCAATGGTTCGCGAAGATTAGGATAGATTTAGAAGATTTCACAAAGACTTCTATTGTTTCACAAAGATTTCACAAAGATTTCAATAATTTCACAAGTATTACCGAATATATCAAAAATATTTCAAATAGTTTGCAAGGATTTTTAAAGAATTCCCAAAGATTTAAAAGAGTTCAATGATTTTCGAAGGATTTCACAAAGGTTTAAATAATTTCACAAGTATTACCAAATATTTGCAAAGATTTTTCAAACATTTCACAAAATTGCAATGATTTCCTGAAGATTTAACAAAGATTTCACAAATAGTTCTATTATTTTACAAAGAATTATATTATTTCACAAAGATTTCAGATAGATTACAAAGATTGAACAAAATTTACAAAGTTTTCGGATAGGTTTAAAAGATTTCAATGATTTCCTAAAAATTTAAAAAAAGATTTAAGTAATTTCACAGATATTAACAAATATTTTAAATATTTCACAAAGATTTCCAAAGATTTGACAAAGGTTGCAATGATATCTGAAAGATTTTATAATGATTTCAAATATTTCGCAAAGATTTCGGATAGATTTAAAAGATGTCAAGGATTGAACAAAAACAAGAAAGAATTGAAATATATCCAGTTCCGATGATCCGATCAATATAATCATTAGATTTCAGAGGGGGGAAAGTCAATACTTTGCCCCTCTATTCGATTTCTAGGTGGGAGGGGGCATTACCCCCTGAATAATGAATTGAACTACATAATTTTGTATGTGATAAAATCTCATTTTTCGACAAAGTATATAAAGATATATATTATTTTCAAAGGCTCAACCAAATAGTGGATCTGCCAATTTCAATTACTAACACCAGCAGAGCCTTAACCTTTTAGCAGTTTGTGATGCAAGTTACAAGTACATAATTGTAGACGTCGGTGTCAAAGGTAGGCAAAGTGACGGTGGTGTTCTCAGGCACAGTAACTTTGGCAAAATACTTTTCTCTGGTTTGCTTAATTTTCCTTGCCAATCGGAATTGTATCCAAGAAGTCCATTAATACCTCAAGTGTGTGTAGAATATTTCGCACGCCTATCAAAGGAAACGTAGAATTAATTAAACACGGTATACTGGGAGCAGTGTGCCTACAAAATTATTTAAGACTGGATGAGGAAGATCTACCCGAGGATGTGCAGTATTATTGTCCACCCAACTTGGTCAACAACTTGGAAGATGGAAGAGAAGTAAATGGAGAGTAGCGCCGCGATTTCAGAATGGATGCTTTTGCATCCCTTCCTGCTGTTTGGATTGAGAATTTGTCTGCAGTTCTTATCAGAGAGGAACTGAAAAAATACTTAACGAAGGAGAGGTTTCTTGGCAACAAGGAAGAGTGGATGAAGGTTCATTCTAAAGCCAAATGAAGAAAATAACTCATTCTTCAGATATTTTCTTTTGTGAACGATTTTTAACGATTTAAGGGGTTATATCTAGTTATTTTAAGGGATGTTAAAGATTTTTTAGCAATGTTATTAAAATTTTATTAAAATGGACTACATAGAATCTACTACTATATATTTATGGGTACTTTTTTATTAACATTTTTTGAAAACTGGGGAAAACGTGGCCGCTGCCGCAAAATACGTTTTCTTATTTTTATTTGCGGTGAGCATGATAATTCCGGAACGGATTATCTGAAATGAAAAAAACCAACAAGGTTTCGTTAGAATATTCCTATACGCAGTTCGTGAACGAAGGATTTTTAACAATTTTGATTAAAAAAAATGGCGATGATGTTTCCACAAATTTCGACTTTTCAGATTCCAAAAATTATGTTTTTTGGCCCAAAAAAATAGAAATTTTGGTCCAAATAAAAATCCCTCCATACAGCGTTTTTCCAATTTTTTTATTCCTTCCAAATAATAGGTTTTCTCAAGGCCACCATTTCTTCAGCCATTTCTTCAGGTTTGGAAACAGGAAATAGTCGCAGGGGGCTAAATCTGGAGAACATGCTGGATGAGGTAGCAGTTCGCAGCCCAATTCATGGATTTTTGCTATCGTGACTACACACGTGTGCCCCCTTGAAATGTCCTGATGGAACATCACTTTTTTCTTCGACAAAGGCGGTCTTTTTTGCTTAAAATCAATATCGAATCTGTCCAAAAGCTCTGAATAATATTGGGCGTTGATCATTTCACCATTCTGAAGGTAATCGGTGTGAATGATACCGCGTGCAGCCCAAAAAATTGTGGCCATGACATTGTTGGCTGACAGACCCACCTTGGCCTTCTTTGGTGCACGTTCACCCGGAGAAGCCCACATTTTTTTATTGTTCCTTGGTCTCTGGTGTATTGTGGTAGATCCATGTTTCGTCCACGGTTAGGAAACGACGCAAAAACTCATTCGGATTGCGGCTGAACATCGCCAAACACTCCTTTGAAGTGGGCACACGGTTGCGCTTATGGTCGAACAATAACGTCTTTTTTTTCAAGTTAACTGTTGGAAATATTGAGTGCTTTAAGTGGACCTCTCTGAGATATTCTCGAGAATGTAATTTTATTTTTGGGACTTTTCCAATTCGGGAATTTTAAATTGTCGACCATTTTAATTTATGAATATTTTCCTTTTAGTGAATTTTCTAGTGTCGGGAATGTTATTTTTCGGTATTTTGCAGTTGTCCCCTTGAAAGAGAAAACTGAAAAAAATTTAATTTATAAGTCATTCTATCATTGAATTAAACTAATCTTTTATTTTTATTAGAAGTAGACCTTAAAAATCACAATTTGTAATCGAAAACTTTTAAAACAAAAAAATTTGCAATGGACTTTGCATTTTAAAAAACAATTACACGATTAATTAGTATACTAAACTATTGAATAAAGAAAAATGTTATTTAGACAATTTTGAACATCTGGACATTTAAATGAAAATCTCTTAAAAGCAAATGTTCATAATGCTGCGATTTAAACGAATTTAATTCTGAAAATTAAATACTATTAGAACTTTTAAAACTGAAAGACACAAATTTTTTAATTGAAGTCTTCAAATATTAAAATTTTTGAATTAAAAGAAAGGTCTAAAGTTAAAATACGAATCAACATTTTTGAACAATGAATACCTATTATTAAAACAACATTTTAAAACTTGAATTGCTACAAAATGAAAAGAGTTTTAATTAATAACGTAACAAATTGAAAGCGTTCAATCTTGAATATTTGTAAGATTGACATTGAATCGTTGGAAGCCCTGTGGTGGACTCGACCTGTTTCTATTGGATGTATAGGGGAATATAGTATTAGCATTTTGAATAGCAATAGAAATGTTGAGTAACGAAAAATTTATTAGTGCATAATTATTTCCTGCAATTATGAGCACAGTAAATTCCTTGCTATCAAATTAATTTCATGTTTCCATATGCAACAAAATATTATTCTAGTACGAACGCTATATTGTCTGAAAATTAAATTATTCCTAAATCCATTCAGTTCTTAGCTCAATAAATTAAGCAATAAAACTTACAAGGTAGTCGACGGGATCGTTTGGACGTAATTTCGTAAGTTCAATAAGTCCTTGAGTGAAAGTTGGAAAAACATATTTCATCAGGTAATGGCGTAAAGTTTCAGCTAAAATGCACAATTGCTCATCTTCCTCTTGCTTCAATTTTTGCAACCAATCTGTCTACAGTAAAGGAGAGGGTAAAACATTATTTTTTATATAGATACCTATTTACGTAATCTTCGAATATTATACCTCTGATTTCTGTCAGAAAAGAAATTGCAAGTTGATTTTGCTATCTCATTTACAAGTGTTTTTCATATAAATATATTAAAAAACTTTTTTTTTAGGTTTTAATATTCATAATCGTTAAACGGTAATAATTGAAATCGAAACGGGGGCCAAATATAAAATGTAGTTACTGTTCTCTTATTTTGCACGGCAGTACCGGTAATTCTCCCCACAGCGCAGAATTCAATGTTTTTGATGTTTAAATGAAAATGTGCTTTACTTATGAATGTGAATTTTTTCTGAAAATATAAAATTTATATCAACAAAAAACATGACACAAATAAATTACTATCATTCTTAATATTATATTATTTCTTCCCAAATAGTTCAGAGTCAAAATTTCATGGTCTGGCTTGTCCCTGACGCAGTTTCAAAAACGAAAGTTATGTCATTTACCAAAACAAAATTAATAATGTAATTATTCTCAACGTCCTAATATTGCCCAATTTATTGCTTTTGAATTTTCATCTCAAAAAGATCAGTTTTCAACCATATTGTTGTATTTTTAACCAGAGATGGAATACTAAAAATTTCAGTTAAACAAAATCAATTTCGAACTGAAAAATATCAAATTTTCAAAATATGAATTTTGAACATAGATGATGACTTTTAAACTAGAATAGTTAAATTTTAAGTTGAAAAAAATTAATTTTCTACCGAAAAAAGGAATTTTCAACCCAATAGTTAAATTTTTAACCAAAAAGCTTAATTTTCAACCAAGAAGATTTACTTTCTACCAAAAAGAAGAATTTTTAACCAAATAGTTCAATATTTAACTGAAAAGGGCAATACGGAACCAGATAATAAAATTTTAATCTAAAAAGATAAATTTTATACCAAAAATGACATAGTATAATTAACAGTTTAAAAAGTTATTTTTCAAAAAAAAAATGAATTCTCAACGAAAAATATAATTTTTGATATTTTAACAAAAAAGATTTGAATTTTAAATATAAAGCAATCAAACGCAACCAAGAAAAACGATTTTTAACCAAATAGTTCAATTTTCAACTAAAAAAGGTCAATTTTTAACCAAATAGTTGAATTTTTAGTCAGAAAAATTAATTTTTTGACAAAAAAAGCTAATTTTTAACAAAGCTAGATGAATTTTCAACAAATATAATTATATGTGAAATAAATAGTTCAGCTATTATTCAAGTAGTTGAATTTTGAACAAAAAACATGAATTTTTAACCAAGAAGATTAAGTTTCTACATGAAAAAAAGAATTTTCAACAAAATCCATGAATTTTTAACCAACTAGTTGACTTTTCAACTAAAAAAATATAAAGTTTCAATTAAAAATGCAATATTCAACTGTTTTATATTTGAAATTCAAATATTTTTTTGTTAAAATATCAACAATTATATTTCTCGTTGAGAATTCATTTTTTTCTTTTTGTTTGAAAATTAACTTTTTAAACTGTTAATTGACCCGCCGGATGCAAGAACCAGCCCGACGCTCGAAAACGCGTAAAAGGATTGTCCGATCGTCTCAAAAAAGAAAATTTTCAAAATCGAAAAATAAATGTTTTGAAAATTTAGAATTGTAGAGGATAAGGATATGAAACTTTTTCCTTCTCGAATTTTAGTTGCCAAATGTTCATTTTTAATAATAACAAAAATATATTCAAAAAAAGTTTCTTCCTGATTTGATTAAGTTTTAAAACTTGAATCGTTCTAACTCGGCCAGATATTATTGAAATGAGTTCATATTTGCAGGACATATTCAAAATACTCCAGCGATACCCAAGAAATCATAAAAAAGTTAACAATAGTTTATTCCTGAATAATGTTTAATTGCAAAATGAGGTCAATGGATAATAGGGTTTTCTTGGTTTCGCCGGTCAAAAGTATCTAGGTAACTTCGACTTTCAAACAACTTCCAGTGAGTGATTTGTTTATTACGGTCCGTTGCATGGGGGAGGGAGGGGGGCTTGAAGAAGGTCGAAAGTAATATTACGTAATATTTTAATGCTCCCTTATGTAAGATAAATTCTGAGAGGAACCGAAAAGGATGACGTCTCTTGTTGTATTGTGTATTGTTATTTAAATCTTGGTAACGAATTTTTCAGAAAGAAATTTTTCTGGGTTTCGTAAATGTAATTTTTTTTCTTAGTTTGGTTACAAGTCATAAAACAGTAACTCTGAAAGGAATCGAAATGATAGACTTGTAGTATGTGTAGCCTTGTCAATTAACCGGCGCTTCCCAAAAAAAACGCTGATTTGGACTCAGAAAGAGTTAAAGTTTTTTATTTTTTTATTTTAATAAAGTACTCTTGATCTATTACTGAGCTCTAATAAATCGCGAAAAGGACAGGCGAGCACAAATCATTCTTTTTTAATTACCAAACGTGGATGTTGACCCACCTCAAAATCAAACAAGACCATAAGCTTCTACTGAGGTATTAGTGAGCCAAAACAATTTTTTTGAGCCAATATAAATAATTTCCGAAATTTGGGGCTAGTCTACTTTGCCGTGCTACTATTTGAAATAAAAAAACTGATGTACTTCTATTTCTTTCAACAGAATAAAAAAATTCGCTGCCATACAATCCGAAAGCCATTGCATCTAACCATCGTTGGCTTTGTAGTGATCAGGATGTTCGCTACAAAATACCTGGCAGAGCTTATAAAAGCCTAAAGGACTTTAGGAACCATATTTGGATACTAGAAACAATTGTTGACACGAAACTATACGTTGCTGCAACAGACAAACATACTCGAATTCGTCAAATGTACATGGGACCTATTGCAGATAATAAACAAATTATGATGAACCCTGAAAAAATGGGTCAAGAAGAACGTTTCCCTGTAATGACTCAAGATATTGTCCATCAATCAAATAAAGTGTTGAAATGGTAACAAATTTAGTTGTGAATTAAAGGAATACATTTTTAACACATTAAAGATCTTCTTCTTTTTATTTACTTTTTACTTACTTGTGTTCACAAGACTAGAATCCTGATTGGGTGCTACATTGCGACATAAAGAGTTTTGGTCGCTGTGTTTAGTTTATCTATCTATTGATCAAGATTGCGACTCTCCTGCACCATTAATTTTGTGAATCAATATTGCCTAATAATTTATTTTATTTTATGATAAAATTTAGATATGAATGCTTCTATACATTATTCGACAAAGAGTACATTTTTATTGTAAATGATTTGTTAATATTGAAAAATAGTTCTGTTCTTAAGAACATATTGTCGTTATTATAAATTTGTAGTAATCTTTTGTCATACGAGGTTTGAAAAGTATAAAAAGATTATGAATTTGTATGTGAAAAATTCTTAATCTTTGGCGAAGTCGTGAGATTGATAATTTAAAAAATTGCTACGTCGTAGTTTTTTGCCTTTTTCGATGAAATTTAGTATGACAAATAAGATAAGAACTGGTATAAATACTCTATCAAAAATTTCGCAGTTTTATTTGTGACACGGTACACAAAATTCTTCAAATCTATATAAATCAAGATCCTCAATTCATAGAAGAAGCGGTTTTCATTAATTCTATTGGTAATTATAATAATATAATAAATAACGTTTTCGTTAGCTATATATCTAACTTTTGTTTTCAACCAAATAAAGTGTTACAATGAAAAAAATTTAGTTGTGAATCAGAGGAATAAATAGATTTATTACATCAAAGAGGGTAATTTATTAATTGCCATTGTCAGTAATTGAATGACAAGAGTCCTAGATGTAGCTCAAATTAAATTATTATAATAAATATTGTAACATTCGAATGCAAAGTTATAAATAATTATTATAGAAAATAATTATTATAAATCAGTTTTTTAAATAAATGCGTACCAAACTTCTGAAATTCATTTTGAACCTCATTTTTTATTTTGTTTGAAAAATGCTTTTAACCTCTTCCGGTGAAGTTGAAAAGTTTTAATAACCTTTTTATTATTTTCATATTTTTCGTTATATGGGTCTTTTCGATAAAACAATAAATAACAACTGGTATAAGTGCTCTGCTGAAAATCCAGCATAGTCATTAGTTATACTGTAGACAAAATTCGCCACATCGTTATAAAACAGTATCCTCAAATTACAGACGATGTACATCCTTCTTGGTACTCTCCTCCTTATCCTGGCGGTTTTCGTCAATGTTGCTGGCAATTATCATACAATATAGTATCGCATCTACAATGGTTTATTTCAATTTTTCATCTTTGCATAATTGTATATTCATGTATCGTTATTGCTTGGTGAATTCTTAGGCCGCATTCTTTATTTCAACTTTGGTCTCTCATGCTCCGGATCATTTAATGATGTGAACATTTTAAAAATAATCAAAATTTTGTCTATAAGTGCAAAAATTATGGCAAATTTTTAGTGTGTAACCTTGTCAATGAAACGGCTCGTTAGAAAAAAAGTGATGTTTACTCAGAATGAGTGGCATAACTTTTTTATTTTTCAATTAAAAACAAAAATATAATCCCTTTTGAGCTATTAGCTAGCTCTATTGAAGCGCGAAAAGAGCGTTAAAAGAAATAAAATATCTAAAAGAGCATTCAAGCATATTCCATGTGCGCTTTCCTATTCTGTCTTGCTAATATTTAAACTAATGAAATTGATATATTTCCATTTCTCTTTTACAGAATTAAAAGAGTCACGGCCATACGATTCAACGGTCGCTGACTATACATCACGACTTCTTCCTGTGGAGGAAGATGTTTTCTACACATTATCTCCTGGACGTGTTAGAAATCTAAAGGAATTTGATGCCATAGTTCCGTGCATAGTAACTAAAGGCCAACCCACTGTTCTTGCTGCAGTAGACGACAATGATTATGTTCGTCAACTGTATCGAGGACCTATGAAAGAAAATAAAAAAATTATGCTAAACATGCTGAAAAAAGGTAAGGGAAAGTATGTTGAGATGCCTCAATCGGTTGCTGCCTTATATCACATACAGTTTGACAAACCTATGCCACCTTAGAAAGAATTACATCCTTCGGACGGAAAACTTCCTAAAGATCATGGAAAACCTTAGGAACTAAGCTTAAATACAAATAATCACCATCATTGTTTGGCCTTCCAGTTATGGCCCTTGTAATGTTTTCGTTAGCTATGTATCGAAATTGTGTTTTCAATCAACTAAAGTGTTAGTACTTGTCAATCATTTCAATAATTTCAGGATCCATTTCAAATTCATTCTTGCTCCACTTTGAAGACACTTTGAAGAAGATTAGAAAGAAAAACGATCACTTTCTATCTATAAATGGTCGACCTATGCATTTGCTTCTTAAATTTGTTTGTGACATAAACAAGTAATGTGGATTGACAATTCGTCATCACTAAGCATCACCACTTTTGTAATTTGACGACGATTAGATAGAAAAAGTATTACTCTCTGTCTATAAATGACAATACGAATTTGTTTAAAAAATTTGTTTATAAAAAAACCAAATAATACCGATTGACATTTTTTTGTCACTAAATAGCACCACTTATGTAATTTGAAGACGAGTAGAAAGATAAACGATTACTTTCTATCTACAGATGGTCGAACTATGCATTTGTTTATAAAATTTGTTTATAAAATAAGCAAATTATCTCGAATGACCAATCGCAATCACTAAATATTACCACTCATATAATTTAAAAGTACTAAGAAGGACAAACGATTACTTTCTGCCAAATACCGCCTAAACTATGCATTTGTCTACCTAATTTGTTTATCAAATAAACAAATGATACTATACAACAAATTTAAATGATCAAACGTGATCCTGTTGATAAAATGAAGCAATTTCAACTCACAAAGATACTTTGCAAGAAAAATTTTCAATATATTGACATTTTGTTAATACAATTTGTTTATAAAAATTAGATTTGATATCCTGTACATTATTTATATTCTTTGGATACTTCGACATTTGTTTCGAGAATGGAATTAATTACGTCATTGATTTTAAGGTAGAAAGTAATAATTAAAGAATGTCTCATTTTCTCTCTTTGTTTATTTATACAAAAAATAGAAAATTACGAAAATTAAAAAATGTAAGGCATGGACGCTCTCGTGCGACTATGGCTGATCTCTTCTGAAAGAAAAGTTTACAATCGGAACTGTAGGCTGCTGGTGATTTTTAATAGTATATTCCCGATTCAGCCCAGTGTGTGGCGCGCAGCCGCCGCCGAGGAGCGAAGAAGGCGGCGCGCCGTCGCGCCGCCGATCCGAATAATCATCCACCGGAAAATTTCGGCGGATGATTAACTTCCGTCTTTGTCGAAGGACGAAAGAAAATACAAGGGAATCAGATAATTGCACATCGGATTAGTTAATTCATTACTTTATTAATGATTAATCAATGAATCAGTACACAATTTTGCAATAAAAAGTAACTAAGAAATTAATTCCTTCATTAATTTAGTACTTCTGCGCTTAATGCATCGATTATTGTATAAATAAACAATACTCAATAACTAATTAGTTGACAATTACTGCGTTCATACGTGCATTCATTATCAACGGGTTATCTTCTTTTTTCTTCATGGAAAGACAAAACATAATTGCACATCAGGTTAATTATCTCAGCGATGATGAATCAAGAAGTTATTATGGAATCGGAGAGCTCGAGGAAGGACTCGAAATACAACAACAAAACATACGTAAGGGACACTGTGTATTCCGCGGCTGTCCCGAACTTTCCCGAGCGATCGTCGCTAGTGTGTAGCCGAATCCAGCCGGGACTTATTTCGCTTGAATTTCGGGCCTGAGTCCGAGCTACAAGGCTAAAACATGTAAGGTGTTTTGATACTCCCAGAGTTCACAGCCAAAAATTCTCTCAAAATGTGTGAAATAGGATGACTTTTTCAAGAAAATAGAGGTATAGTAGGGGGATAAACTCTTTGAAATAAAATTAATGTAGGTACCATATTAAATTCAATATGAAACACTTTAAATGTCTAAGATTTCAAGTCGAAATAGATTGCATCTTCTACCTAAAAAGTCTATCCTTTTAAACCGACTTTTGCACCGAAAAGGACAAATTTTCAACATAAAAAATAATTTTCAAGCGAATAATTTCATTTTCTATAAAAAAGATTAAATGTCGACCAAACAGTTGCATTTACAACCAAATAGTTGAAATATTCAGAAAAATAAGCAAATTTTGAATTAAATAGTGGTATTTTAAAATAAATAATTGAATTTTCCACCTGAAAAGATACATTTTCCAGAAAATGGTCGAATTTTTAAACAAAAAATATGAAACTTCAACATAAACTTCACTTTCAACTATCTAGTTCAATTCTGAAGCTGAAAAGGTGAACTGTCACCCAAATGGTTCAATTCTCAGCAAAACAGTTAATTTTCGTCGAAACACTTGAATTTCAACCTAAAAAAAAATGAATTTTTAACTCAAAAGATTAATTTTCTGCAAAAAAAAATGCACTTTCCAATTTTTAACTTATTACAGTAAGTCAAAAGTATAAAGTACAAAGAAAAGAATAAAAAGTATAAAAAAGTATAATAGTTGAAATTATAGTTTAATTTTGAACCAAAAGAGCTTTTAACTTCCTAACGAAACATGTTTCATGTTTCAAACAAAAAAGATGTTAATCTAAAATAAAAGATAGTGTAAGTCAGCCAAATAGACGCATTTTCAACGAAATACTTGATTTATTAAATAAAAAAGATTAATTTTCAACCAAATAGTTGCATTTTTAATCAAAAAAGATTAAATTGGAAGCAAGAAGATTAATTCTCGGCCAAAAAAGACGAATTTTCAAGAAACTTTCAACGAAAAAGGTAAAATAATTTTCAATTTCAATTTAAAATAGAAAAAATACTCTAATTTTGATCTATTTTATTATTATCTTGAATATTAAAAAAGAAGAATATTCAACCACAAATTTCCTGATCATAGCTCTTTTCCTTTTCGCGATATGGTGAAGAGGAAAAAGTTACACAGACGCACACACGGACATTGTTTGAAAACTTTATTTTCGAGTTCCTGGGGTCGAATTATATGAAAATATGTCAAAAACGTATATTCGAAAATTTAGCTCATTACAAACCTCCATCTATGAGAAAGCAATAATGAATTGATTAATCATCAATTGAGTAATTAATTAATTACTCTGATGTACAATTATCTGATCTCCTCGAATCCGCTTTGGCTGTTGATGAAGGCCAAACAAAAAATGAAAAAAAAGGATTACGAAAATGGGTCAATATTTTCAATATTGAAGGTAATCTTAAATAAAATGCAAAATTGCCAAAACTCGCAACAGAAATTGAACGGATTAACCGATTTTTTTCTATCTTTTTTTAATCGTCTCGTCATTATGTAAGGAATCTAATGCAGCATATTAAAATTCAAGTAAAAGAAAGGTGGATTTTTAGGCATGTAGTTTCTTAACCGAAAAATATGGAATTTATACCACATGAGATGAATTTTGTAAACCAAAAGACGAATTTTCTACAAAACAGTTGAATTTTAAAAGAAAATGGTTGAATTTTCAACAAAATAATTAAATATACAACCAACCAATAATATTTTTGAGTAAAAAAATATGACTTTAACCAAGTAGTTTCTTAACCGAAAAAATAGAATTTATACCAGAAGTGATGAATTTTCAATGAAATAATTAAATATTCAACCAAAAATAAAATTGTGAATTAAAAGAAAGGTGGATTGTTAGGCAAGTAGTTTCTTAACCGAAAAATAAGGAATTTATACCAAATGAGATGAATTTTTAAAACCAAAAGACGAATTTTCTATAAAAACCGATGAATTTTAAAACAAAATATTGATTTTTCAACAAAATAATTAAATATTCAACCCAGAAATAAAAATTTTAAGCAAAAGAAAGATGTTTTTTAACCAAGTAGTTTCTTAATCGAAAAAAATGAATTTATACCAAAAGTGATTAATTTTCAAACTCAAAAGACGAATTTTCTACAAAACAGTTGAATTTTAAAAGAAAAATGATGACTTTTTAACAAAATTGTTGAATTTTCTACAAAATAATTCAATATTCTACCAAAAATTAAGATTATTAAGCAAACGAAAGATGAATTCTCAACCAAAAATAGTTACCCTACAATCTTTTTTAGCTGACATTGAACTTTTTTTTCTTCAATATCTGAGAGCTGTCAATGGTTAAAAATACGTTAAAAACAAATTTAAACGTCGAACCTCTAAGAAAAATAAAAACGGAGAATACACTAGCAAAAATTGATGGGAATAAGGAATAAAAATCTATCTACTGATAAAAGTACATTAACAAAAATTTAAACATGAGCATTTTTCACTTATGTTGCTTATCTATTTTTTTAATTTTTGATCTTCTTGAATTTTTTTCTGATGTATTTTTATCAGTAAAAAGTTTTATAGTGCTAAACATATTTTTGAAAGCTACCTACAAACAAAATTTTGTAAATACAAAAATGCCTAGAAAACTTGCCAAAGAAAAGTCCCTACTGTTTTTGCTTCCGTTTATATTCTGACACAACCCCTGACACTGAAAACAGCACAATTAATTTTCCCGCTCGAAGCTTATAGGCTCTGTTTTTATTTCCCAACTTCTATGTTCTATTCAAGGTGTATTTTTAAATTAAAAATTCCAAAAATCATCGGTATTTTTAATATCAGTTAAAAATAATTATAATTGAATACTTTGGCTGGAACAATGTTTGCTATATTGAATGAATGAGTTGCGGAACGAAACGTGTTGTGTGCATGAATGCACAATTGCACATTATCGGTGCCAGTGTTTGCTGAATTTTTTTAGACTAAATTACTGTACGTGAGTCTTGAGGTGTAATCATATTTATCTTGGATGGTGATTACTTAATCGTAAATTCAGGAATGCGTGGAAGTTCCTTCCGAGGCAGTGACCTTAGCAACCCGGAATGACTACAGAGAACAAAATCATCAATGACATCATGTCCATGGTCCTCCTCATGGTGGACACTTTTAATACTTTTTTTTTTTTTAAGAAACCTTTAAACCTTGCCTAAAAGTTGAGCAATCTTCAGAGCCTTCTTTATTATTTACATTTCTGCAGGTATAACACCTGACTTAGTAGTACATAAATGATATCGTTTGTAGAATCTTCCTTGAGTTTATGGCATTTTTAATTAGAAATTAACAAACTTTTCGGACTGGAAAAGATGTAGCGATCTTGATCGAATACAAATTAAAACCAGAGAAGGTCAGACTAATTTATCGGAACAAGAATTTCGTATTTCATTGATTTATAATACTGGTATTTTTCAGGATTCGTAAACGTATTTGTGACTAGTTAATTGAGTATAAGTAAATTTATCATTAAATTTTCGAAATTAGACTTCACTTATTGGTTTTCTGATAACTTGAATGGGCTATTGATTATGAAGTAGTATTTATTGAAGTATAATCGACATGCACTTGACATTGCAGTACATTAGATGCAAATCAACGCATCTGGAGACAGTATAATTGTGCGGAGTGTCCGTTGGCCGATAAGGTCCCCTACTGAGCTAACTCGCCTACACACAACATTCTGCTTTCTTCGATCTTGTTCTTGTTTCTATTTCCCCAAGGCCGCAAACAATTTTATCTCAGATACTATCAAATGGATAAATTGACATACAAAATTACTGAAGAGTCCTTATACAAGTGCCCAAGTACCCTATTTTCCAGATTTAGTCCCTATATGGTACCCTATTTGCAGCCCATAGTATAACTTAAAAAAAAATGTATAAGATAAAAGCTTCCAAGAGTCAGGCATTTTGAAAAAATAGCAAAAATCAGGGAATGCTTGTAAGAAGTAACTGTAAAAAATAATCAGGGTTGCAGGTCTATACCGATTTCTGAATTCTTTTGAAAAATTTCAGGGTATTTTCAAATATTCTGAGAAATTTTTAATAGATTTCAATAATTTGAAGAAATTTGTATGATTTTAGGTTATTTTTTAAAACTTTTAAGGCATTTTCAAGTGTTTGTTAATTGAAATATTTTAGGGAATTTAAAAAGATTCTAAGGAATCTTGTATTGATTTCATTAGTTTCAACGGATTTCAAAGTGTCTGAAATAGTTTAGGATAAAGAATTTTCTAGAATTCCGGAAGATATTGAACGATTTTACAGGACCTATAAGGTTTTATGATATTTTAAAAGATCTAACAGGATTGTATCAGATTTTATCAAATTGCAATGATCTTAAGGAGTTTTACAACTCTCAATGTATTTTAATATAATTTCCAGGAATTATTATTATTTTTTTGTTTGTTAGAAATTAGAAGCGTTTCAAAGATTTGAAGAGATTTGAAATTATTTTTTAGAATTCATCCTGAATTCTTACCAATTTGCCCTGAATTCACACACACAGTCTTCCCCTTTTTCATGAAATTCCCCTTTTTCTTCGTATTCTCAAAAAACTTCCCCTTTTCTCATTAAATGTGCGATATTTGAAAATACAATATTTGAATCACGCGATATCTTTAAAATAAGAGTTTCAAATTTTTTGAATATACAAAAAAAAATTAGTCATTTTGATGATTTCCATTCGAAATTTCTTCAATTTGGACGATTTAGAATTAAAAACTTTACATTTTGTCTTGCCTTTGTTGGTTGGACTGATCTATAGTCTTGTGTCAACTGGCTGGACTAATAACATGTCTTGCCTTTGTTTGTTGGACTGATCTATAATCTTGTCCTAATTAGCTGGACTGAAAACACGTCACGCCTTTGTTGATTAGATAGATCTATAGTCTTGTGTTAGCTGGCGGGACTCAACACATGTCTTGTCTCTGTTCATTGGACAGATCTGTAGTCTTGTATCAACTGGCTGGATTAATAACATGTCTTGCCTTTGTTGGTTGGACTGATCTATAGTCTTGTGTCAACTGGCTGGACTAATAACATGTCTTGCCTTTGTTGGTTTGACTGATCTATAGTCTTATTCTAACTAGTTGGGCTACCAAAGTGTATTGCCTCTGTTTGTTGCACTGATCTATATTCTTGTCCTAATTAGCTGGACTGAAAACATGTCTTGCCTCACTTGATTAGATAGATCCATAGTAGTGTTCTAACTGGCTGGACTAATAACATGTCGCGCCTCTGTTGATTAGACAGATCAATAGACTTGCTTCATCTGGCTTGACTAATAACACGTCTTGTCTATGTTGATTAGACAGATCTATAGTCTTGTCTCAAATGGCTATACTAATAAAATTTTCTGCCTTTGTTGGTTGGACTGATCGCACCACTGTTATTCATAAAAATTCAAAAACAAAAATTTTTGGACCACTCGACTGCGCATTGGAAATCCCGAAGAAGGGAATGGACTAGTCGTCCAGAAATTTCGGGACAGCTAGCCAAACTTATAGAAAATATTTGAGTAATCCCAAATTTCAGGATGACTAGATACTTCGTTATTTAAAACATAACTTACGTGGTTTTTGAAATCAAATTTTGTTTAAATCAAAGACTGAGCATTATGATACGTATTTTTCTCATATTTTTTATATTCTTTACTTTCCGCGTGAATATGGAAAGAGCGCGGTGATAATATTATCAGTGTATTGCAAATAATCATAGCACGTGTATCATAAACCTGAAGATTTTGTTATTGTTAAATATCCATTCTATTGCGTCTATCATCACGGTTTCATAAATCTTAGTCATCGTGACGATTTTCCTGGTGAGACTTAGTAATCGTCAGTATGAATAGCACCGATTTCAGTCACTGGAAGCGTACTGTTTACTACTGCAATTTTCCTGCTTGATGCTGTTGGTAAGTGGAATAATAGAAAATATTAGAGTTATTCAAAAAATATATTTTCGAACACCCGAAAATATACATAAGCCTCATTTGTACCTTTTCATTTGGAAAAAAATCTTTGCCCGCAAGTTTCAGCGTACCTAGGGCTCATTTTTGTGATTGTGAATTTTCTTTTGTTAAAGTTTCTTCGGCTTTAGCGAATAAATTTTGATTTTTTTTGTATAGAATCTAGACCCAGTGATCGTCCTTATCATGATGATTCAGACAAAGATAGTTAACGTTTTCCCAGACGACTAAGATATGGGTCATATGGATGTGATAACATTGAACATTTCCCTGCACCCCCGCCTCATGATTTCGGTATCGTGACGCGGAGCTGCATTGGAAGGCCTTCATGGAGTAGATATCTGTGATAGTACATCGGCTAGTCATTCAAAGGATTCTCTGACTGACGAGCAGATGTAATATCACAGAGACTTATTCCATGAAGGCCTCCCGGTGTAAATCCGCGTCACGATACCTGGAATCAAGCCAAAGGCCACATGCCGAACCACCAAGAGTCCGAAATACCACAAGTCCAACCACCACTAGGCCAATCACCTTCTGAGCAACCAGGCCCATCACGCTGATAACAAAGCCCACCACGTTATTTCGAGAACAAATAAAAAAACAATGTGGATATGAAAAATATGTCACCTTCCTAAATAAAAACTGAAAATAACGCTGCAAAGTACTCAAGTGTTTTTATTTGTCATTTCATCCTCTTCTAGAAC
The DNA here is from genome assembly GCA_011634705.1 of Andricus grossulariae. Taxonomy (NCBI): domain Eukaryota; kingdom Metazoa; phylum Arthropoda; class Insecta; order Hymenoptera; family Cynipidae; genus Andricus; species Andricus grossulariae. The sequence goes on from JAABKJ010075445.1 coordinate 37,690,099, forward strand.
CCTTATCACTTTCTCTTGCTAGCTTCCTTTATCTCTCATTCTTCTCCTACATCCTTACCATACATGGTCCCATGTTTTTCTTTCCATTTACATATTCACTTTCTGTTCTTTTTCTTTTCTCAAAACATCTCCTCCCTCATCTTATTTCTCAACCTAAATTCTGCTATTAAGGTCCGTCTTCTCTCCCTATCCCATTTCTAAATACTTTGGTGTTTGTTCTTTTTTTATCAGCTTATACCATTTATTATATTTTGATTTCTCAATCATCCCCCATCTTTCGATCAATGTTCTTTCCTGTCCCTTGTCTTCAATTCTTTAGAGCTTACTCCATGCCCCTCTCCTATATCTCTAGCGCTAAAAAACTTCTTCCTCTCTTCTTTCCATTTTGTTAGGTATATCGTCCTCTCCCTCCCCATTCTTCTACCTCCTTGAAACATTTTTTTGTTAACTACCCTCCCGTTCCCTCACTTAGCTTTGGCTCAAACTGCCATGCCCTCTTTCCCACTCTAGTAGTTCAGCGTCAACCAACGACCACCTTATCTACCTTTCTTGTAAACTCTCAGTCCATTTCCTTTAATTCCACCCCCATATCTTCGCTCGATAACTTAATACCAATACCGGAGTGTATCAAATAACCACATTCTCCTTCTCAAAATTTCTTTTGAACCTGCTTTTTTCTATTCCCGATATCTGTTACGTTACCCCTCTCGCTTTTTAAACTCTTTCTCTCATATGAGCTCTATGATCTCCATTTGTTTGCAAGGTATATCCCAATTATTCAAACTACTTGACTTCTTCTGGCTTTACTCCTCTCCATCTCCTAGGTAATTCTTTCTTTCTTCCACCTCCTTTTATGAACCTCATTATCTTTGTCTTTTTTACATTCAATTTCAACTTTTTTCTATATTGGTATTTCTCTCATCCTGTAATTAAGTACGTTATCCATTCCTCATTCTCTGACATCAACGCTATATCGTCCGCATACGCCGGTGTATATAACTTCTCTTCTTTCATTCCACCTCCTCCTTATCCTTTTCTCTTCATTTCTTTCTATAAGTTTGAGATAGATATATTGAATAAAAGTGGGCTCAGGGGTCATTCAAAAAATTTCCGATACTCTATCAAGCTCTCTCGTATCCGCCTTTTCAATATTACTTTTTCTGTCTCCACTTGCCCAAGTAGGCGAACGCCACCTTAAGGTCCACGAATATTGCTATCGTTGCCCTTTTTTTCTTTTTAATCCATTCATTTATGAAATAATTCAAAACATATATGTGAGCCTGCGAGTAGGTTATAACAATGTTTTCTCTTTATCTCTGAAACCACTCAATTAACAGCAAAACTAAGAACATACTTGGAATCAGCGTACCAAAAAACACGGGGTAATACACTTCTCTAAGATGGACGCATTGGGCCCAAAATTGGCAGCCTCCTTTGTATTTGAAGGAAACAGGCTCAATAATAAACTACTTTAAAATAATAAAAATAAGAATGTTTGATCAAAAATTCGTTTTCAAGCAAGTAATTGAAATTATAGAAAAAGTTGAACAAAAATGTAAAATTATATCTATTATAGGTTAGGGAGGTTAGAATTTCAAGACAATTGATGATTATAAGATCGCTCTTTAAAACAAACCTTGTTTATTTTTTTAAATATTATTGATAGTTGTATTTCAATTTATAATAAAAAATGCAGTTATTCTCTCCATCTATCGAAGTTTGGCAACAAAATAGGATAAAAGTCAAATTGATGTATCTAAGTCCAGGTTAGACAGGTTACGATTTTAAGAAATTTTTTACATTTTTATAATGTGGAATACACTGACAACTTTTGAATTGATAACTTTATCTAAAAACAAGTAAATGATAAATTCCATTAAAAAAATGTATGACTACATTTTATTTATCTCCTAATATTAGTCTTTCGACTTAAAAAGCACTGCCAAAATGACATTCATGCTAGAGGTCGGACAGGCTATCCGATCTTTGGATAAATAAAAAAATTCTGCATCTTAGTTCAAAAAGATTAAAAATGTCTAAATATACAATACATAAATTGAATTTGCCAAGGATTTCGAAAACTCCAAGTCTCCCACATTTGGAAAAATGGCGATAAAGGCTGATCGGCTTACTACACATTTTCATCACCGCGAAATAAATAGAAGTTTACATAATTTTTGTACCTTGCGTGTTACTTGAAAGTATGCAGAATGCAAACATCTATTTCCTTTTTATAATTATAGTTTATTACACTATTCTTACTATAAAATATACGAGACTGTCCGAACACTGATACGTGTTCGGAGAATGGTACATTTACCCTACTTTTTATAATACAATGGAACAAATTTTAATTTTTTTTGAAAATTTGTTTACCAATCGTTTGGATATCATTTGGATGCATTTGGAAGCTCACTTTTGACATTTGGACGATGAAATTGTGTGAGTTATCGAATAATAAAGTCATTAATACCATACTTGCGAGCGGCGTCTTCTCAAGTGGTAGTGACCTTCTTTGGTTAGCCGTGTCCTTAAATATAATATGATGTGTCACCGCGAAAACTGTGGAACCGGAACTTTCAAAAAATGTTGAAAATCTTTGGATTATCTACATTTTCGTATATTTTCAAAATTTGTAAGATGTTTAAAATTTTTTAAATGTTCAAAATTTCTGAAATTATGAAAATTTCTGAAATTATAAAACTTATCAAAATTTCTGAATTTTACAAAATGTTTAATTTCCTCAAATGTTCTGAAATTTCTCAAAATTTCTAAAATTTGTAATATATTCACAATTTTTAGAATTATCAAAATTTATTAAATTTATGAAATGATAAAAATTTCTAAAATCATTCAAATTTCTGAAATTAATGTTCAAAATTTTTAAATTTCTAACGTTATTTAAATTTCTAAAATTATCAAAATTTCTAAAATTTCTAAAATGTTGTGTTTCTGGGCTCAATTTTATGTTTTATTTTCAAAATTAAGTTTTCCAAGAGACAAATTAGGAACAAATTTTAGAATTTCCTTTTGACAATGTAAATAATATATATTATATTAATTGATGATTTAAAAGTTGGCAGTACAGAACTAGATAAAAAGCAATAAAAATATAGTATGTACTGTATATTACCGGGCGGTTGTCCGAAAACACCAAATTTTTAAAAATCGAAAATGACTAGTACTAAAAAATATTTTATTATGAGAAATTGTTTGTTATTATCAAAATAAGAAATTTTTGACATCATTGCGACACCGTGAAACTAGTTTTTATTACAAATTTTATATGATTATTATATAATACAGTATGCATGTGCACAGGTAAATATAAAAGAGATTGTGAATGAATATATGAAATAAAAAATAAAATTGAACACATTAATTCGAAATAATAACAAATCTCATTTCGATTGCGTCTCTTGGCCCAATTTTATGTTGTAATTCCGAAATTCATTTCTTGTACCACAGGTATGATTTCTGCTTATATAAAGGAATGGTGAATATGAATAATAAAATTCGGTGAGAAAGTTAGAACTTTTAAAAATTTGAGAGTTCAATAGAAATTTGAGAAATTATAAAATGTTAGAATCTTTTGAAATTTAGAAACCTTTTGAATTAAAAAAATTTAAACCATTAAAATGCATTCAAAGAAATGGTGTGAAGATATGATCAATAATAACCTAACAATGTTGTTAATAATTTTTGTCTACATTTATTTGTTAATTTCTTGTAAGATTTAAGAGCAGAAAACTGAAATGTATTTTTTTTTTTTTGAAAAATGCAAAATTTGTTTGAAAATACTTCTTCGCGTGCTCAAAGAAATTTCAAAAAGTTATATTGTAACACAAAACAACTTAATATGAGCTTTTTTTGAATTGTGTAAAAAAAATCTTAATATCGAAAATCCGGCCCCTTCCTTCGCAAAATTGCGTATGTTCTAAAAAGGCTTTAGAAAATAATAAAAATTAATTTCTTTACTCTACAGTAGCTTTCATTGAATTTATATGGTTCTGAAAATGAACCTTCTGATGTTTTTGAATGTATTAAATTAATAAAATAATTTGAAATATTTCCATAAGAATAGCATTTTTTGAACTTTATCCTGAAGGATTTTGTTGTAGAAAGATACCAGGAAATTAAAAAATTTGAGATTTCCTCATCCCCAAAACTTCAAGTATTTCAAAATTAAACTACACGTATATTTTGAATTGCTGCCTGAATGCTGCGCGCCACAGGCGACGCACATTGCCTGACGCCATGACAGAAGTTTCCTGTCAGCCTGCCACATGGTCACATGTCTATAAGAGATCAAAATCTACAACATTTGAGAAAATATTTATTAAATTTTTTATTGAGAATGCATATCGCGAGTATAAAAATATATTATGAGTTTATAGAAGTGAAGAAATCACATTTTTAAACGTCGAAAAATAGTGAAATTGTGTAGTGGAGTACTATAATGCTAACCTCTAATCGTCAATATTCTCTAGAAAATAAATGTATTAAAATTTCTAGGAAAATTAAAATGATTTTTTATTTTGAAAACTTAGTTTCAAGAAAATATTTGAAAAGGTTTCCAAATATTCTCAAAATTGTAAAAAAAAATCTGGAAAATTTTAAAGCAATTTTTTTAATTTTGCAGGATTAATTAAAAGTTGTAGGAGAAATTCGAATCATTTTAAAAGATACTTAGATGTTTCCTGGGAAAATTTAAAGTGATTTTATATATTTTTTTCAAATTTGTAAGAGTATATTTAAAAATATTTCAAAACAAATTTTAATGTATAAATAACAGTTGAAAAATTATTAATTTGTTACGACTCAAAATTAAAATAATTTAGCTTTTAACTGAAAAAGTGTTTCATTTAAAAAACATTTTTAATCTTTCAATTTTTATGGTTTTTAACTTAAATTTGCGTAACATGATATAATTTTTAAAATATATTAATTTGTTGATTCATTCTTCAATTTAGAGCATTTAAAATGATAGTGTGGATTTATATTTTTTTGAATCTTTGAACTGTACAATTTATAAAATATTAAAATTCTTAATTTTGTAGTTTAGCGGCATTTAATTTTAAAATTGCTCAACTACAAAAGTGTTAAAAACTTCCATTTTATATGTGTAAATTATTGAGCGTTCGAATTAATAAATGTTTAAGTTTTAATTTTTAAAGTTTAAAATTCAAGATAGTTCAACTTTGAATGTTTTAATTTGAAGTTCAGTTTTGAATCTAAATTTCAATGACCGTTAAAAAATTTTTGTGAAGCGGAAAATGAACTGAATTAATAGAAATCATTAATCTATCTCTGGGTTCAGAATTCATATGTTTTGATTATGTTTATGATATATGTTTAATTTTTGGTTGAAAATTTATGTTTTTCAGTAAAAAATTTCAACTATTTGATTAAAAATGCATGAATTTTGTTAAACATTCATATTTTTTGGTGGAATATTAATCTTGTTGATTAAAAGTTCATCCTTTTTGATTAAAAATGCAACTCCTTGGTTGAAAATTAATCTGTTTTGGTGAAACTATTTTTTTTAAATATTAACTGTTATATGTTTATTTGATAATTCAATTTTTTACTACTTGGATTAAAGTTGAACTCATTTGTAAAAAATAAATTTTTTTGGATGAAGAATCATCGTTTTAGTTAAATATTCAACAATTTGGTAGAAAATTTGACTATTCAATTGGAAATTAACTTTTATGTTAGAAGTTCATATTTAGGTTGAAAATTAAACTATTTATTTGTAAATTTAAATACTTTAATGGATATTCGTTCCTTTCAGTGGAAAATTAATTTTTTATCTGGAAAGTTAACTATTTCATTTTTACTTGAAAATTTATCCTTTTTAAGGTGAAAATTCAATTATTTTGTAGAAAATTCATGTATTTTGTTGTCAATTCGTCTTTTTTGGTACAACATTAATCTTGTTTGTCAAAAATTCATCATTTTGGTTAAGCATTGAACGATTTTGTTAAAAATTCGATTTTTGTTGTTGTTGAAGTTAGGGTTTTAAACTGAAAATTTAACGATTCCATTTTTTGTTGAAAAGTTGTCGTTTTCAGTTAAAAATTCAACTATTCCGTTGAAAATTTATCTTTCTTAATTAAAAATTCATCTTTCTTGATTGAAAATTATATTTCTTGTTTTAAATTTTTTGTGGTTTAACATTCATCTGTTTTGTGAAATATTCGACTTTTTAGCTTAAAAATTTCACTATTTTCTTGAAAATTCATCTATTTGAATGAGTGTTCAATTATTTTGTTGAAGTTCTTCTTTTTTCGTTGGATTTTGGTGAATAATTTTTTTTTAAAGTAATTTTTCAAACTAAAAATTACCCTATTCCATTTTTTGTTGAAAAATTATCTTTTTTTAATTGAACCTTCAAATTTGTTGTTGAAAATTCGTCTTTTTAGATTTAAAATTCATCTTTTATGGTTAAAAATTCATGTTTCATGGTTGAGAATTCATTTTCCTTGGCTGTAAATTAACTTTTTTTGTCGAAAATTCAACTTTTCGAGTTGAAAATTCAACTGTCTTCCCAAAAATGCGTCTTTTTGGATTGAAAATTTACCTATTCTTGGTTAAATGTTAATTTTTTTTGGTTGAAAAGTCTACCATTATATTTTTGGTTCGGAATTCATCTCGTCTGGTTAAAATTCTACTATTTGATTGAAAATTTTACTATTTTTGTGAAAATTCGTTTCATTTTCGGTTGCAAATGCAAATATTTGGTTGAAAATTAATTTGTTTTGGTTGTGGATTCAATTTTTTTTTAAACATTCATCTACTGTGATCAAATTCAACTGTTTTTTATTTAAAATTAAAATCTTTTTTGTTGCAATATGAAGTATTACATGTTTCGTTGAGAATTCATTTTTTTCTTATTGAAAAATCTACTACTTGGTTTAAATTCGAACTATTTTGTAAAAAATTCATTTTGTTGTTGAAGATTCATCGTTTTAGTTGAAAATTCATATTTTTGGTTGAAAAGTCTTCCATTATATTTACTGTTCGGAATTCATCTTGATTGACTAAAAATTTGACTATTTGGTTCAAAATTTAATTATTTTGTTGAACATGCAACTGCTTTGTTGAAAATTCGTTTAATTTTTGGTTGAAAATTAATTTTTCTAACTGAAAATTTAAATATTCCATTTTTAGTTGAAAATTGATCTTTTTCAGTGAAATATTTAATTATTTGGTTGAAAATTCAACTTTTTTAGTTGAAAATTCAAGTAATTGGTTGAAAAATTCATGTATTTTGTTGATAACTTGTCTATTTGGTAAAAAATTAATCTTCTTCGTTAAAAGCTCATCCTTTTTGGCTAAAAATGTAACTGATTGCTTGAAAATAAATCTGTTTTTTTGTTTGAAATAAACTATTTTTGATTTCAAATTAAAAATCTTTTTTTGTTGAATTATTACCTATTAAATATTTCGTTGAGAATTATTATTTTTTTTAATTCAAGAATCTGGTTTAAAATTAAACTTTTTGATTAAAAATTAACATTTTTGTTGAAAATTCAACTATTTCAGTTGAAGATTCATTGTTTTAATTGAAAACTCTTATGTTTGGTTTAAAATTAACTCTTTTTAAATAAAAATGTTACTATTCCTTATTCGGTTGAAAATTATTCTTTTTTTTTTTAGTTCAAAATTCAATTAATTTGTCTTCTTTAATTAAAAATGCAACTATTTCATTGAAATATATGGTTGAAAATTCACGTATTTTGTTAAAAATTATTCTTTTTAGGTAGAAAATTAGTTTTTTTATTGAAAATTAATTTTCTCCATTAAAAATTTAACTATTTCGTTTAAAATTTATTTTATTTGGTTGAAAAACATATTTCTCTAACTTAAAATTAAACTTTTCTATTTTTGGATGAAAATTGATCTTTTTTAGTTGAAAATTCATCTATTTTGTGGAAAATTTATCTCTTTTTTGGCAGCAATATAACTTTTTTGGTTGAAAAATGCATTAAAAATTGAGATATTTGGTTCAAAATTCATGTATTTTTTTAAAAATTATTCTTTTTTGATAGAAAAGTAGTATTTTTAGTGCAAATACCTGTTTTAATTGAAAATTAATTTTGTTAACAAAAAATTTAACTAAACTTTTTGTCGAAACTTTTTTTTTTACAGACAATTAATCTTTTTGGTAAAAAATTAATTTTTTTGGTTAAAAATTTAACTATTTCGTTGGAAATTTATTTCATTTTCTTAAAAACTTATTTCTCTTACTGAAAATTAAACTATTCTATTTTTTGTTGACAATTGATTTCTTTTATTTGAAAATTCATCCATTTTGTTGGAAAATTGTCTTTTTTTGCTAGAAAATTAAACTTTTTGGTTAAAAAATAAAAAAAAAAGTTTGGTTAAAAATTCACGTATTTTTTTTTAAATTAATTTTTTTTATTGAAAATTAATTTTCTTTAGAAAATATTCAATTATTCCATTTTTCGTGAACATTTTGTTTTTATAGACATTTAATTTTGTTGATTGAAAATTCATCTGCTTGGTTAAAAACTTAATTATTTCGTTCATAATTTATTTATTTTTTTTTGTTAAAAAATTTATTTCTCTAACTTGAAATTAAACTTTTCTATTTTTTGATGAAAATTTATCTTTTTATTTGAAAATTCATCTATTTTGTAGAAAATTTATTTTTTTTTTGTAGCAATATAACTTTTTTGGTTGAAAACTCAACTATTAGTCTGAAAATTCCGTTAAAAATTGAAACATTTGGTTGAAAATTCATGTATTTTGTTAAAAATTATTCTTTTTTCGGTAGAAAATTAGTATTTTTATTGAAAATACTTGTTTTTATTAAAAATTAATTTTTTTAACTGAAAATTTAACTAAATTTTTTTTCGAAACTTTTCTTTTGATAGGAATTTAATCTTTCTGGTAGAAAATTAATTTTTTTGGTTGAAAATTTAATTATTTCGTTGACAATTTATTTTATTGGCTTAAAAACTTATTTCTCTTACTGAAAATTAAAATATTCTATTTTTTATTGAAAATTGATTTCTTTTATTTGAAAATTCATGTATTTTGTTAAAAAATGGTCTTTTTTGATAGAAAATTAAACTTTTTGGTTCAAAATTTCATTAAAAATTAAAATATTTGGTTGAAAATTCACGTGTTTTGTTGAAAATTATTCTCTTTCGATAGAAAATTATTTTTTTTAAATTGAAAATTAATTTTCTTATCTAAAAATTTAACTACTCCGTTTTTCGTCGAAATTTTTTCTCATAGAACTTTAATCTTCTTGACTGAAAATTCATCTGTTTGATTAAAAATTTAAGTATTTCGTTGAAAATTTATTTTATTTGGTTAAAAAACATATTTCTCTAACTTAAAATTATGCTTTTCTATTTCTGGATGAAAATTTATCTTTTTTGGTAGCAATATAACTTTTTTGGTTGAAAATTCCATTAAGAATTAAAATATTTGGTGTCAAATTCGTGTATTTTGTTAAAAAATATTCTTTTTTGGTAGAAAATTATTCTTTTTGGTTGAAATTTGATTTCTTTGGTGTAAAATTAGCTTTTTTAAATTGAAAATTAATTTCTTTAATTAAAAATGTAACTACTCAATTTTTCGTCAAAAATTATTTTTAATAGACATTTAATCTATTTTATCTTTTTCAGTTGAAAATTCATTTATTTTGTTGAAATTTTGTCTTTCTTTGGTAGCAATATAACCTTTTTGTTTGAACATTTAATTATTTGGTTAAAATTTATTAATTTTTGTATTGAAGATGCATCATTTCAGTTAAAAGTTCATTTCTGTGGTTAAAAATTTAACCAATTTTGTTGAAAACTCAACATTTTGGATTTTTTTTCTTTATTAATTGAAAAATCTTTCCTGGGAACTTTTTTCTTTTTCCGTGGAAAGAGATAAAACGATAAAGTCGTCGAGACTGACGCGATTTAAATTTAAGGCGGCCCTCAAAGTGCCAAGTCCGCGATATAAGTATATTATTAACTTTGGAAATTTAAGCTTTAAAGAATCTGCACGACCGACCACGAGACTCAATGCGAGCGATCGGTCCGATATGAAAGATACGAAAATAGCAGAAGTCGTGGATAATCCGAGGTCGAGAGAAAAATATTGTCGCACGGCAGTCTTTGAAAATAGAAATAATCCAAAACTGTCCGATCTAAAGTCATTTCAGGGCATAAAATATTTCAAATTTCGGATTTCACTAATTTTTTCTGTCGACATTACCACTTACGAGAAGAAACCAAAGTTTTCAACCCAGAAAAATTTTTCAGTCAAGAAAGAAAAAAAATTCAACCAAATTGTTGAAATTTCAAACCAAAAAGACCATTTTTCTACAACACTGTTTAATTTTCCACAAAATAGTGGAATTTTCAACTCAAAAATATCAATATTGAATTTAAAGAAATTAATTTTCAACCAAAAGATACAAAAATATCGGAATTTACGGATAATCCGAGGTCGAGAAGAAAATATTGTCGCACGGCAGTCTTTGAAAATAGAAATAATCCAAAACTTTCCGATCTAAAGTCATTTTCGGACATAAAATATTTCAAATTTCGGATTTCACTAATTTTTTCTGTTCACATTACCACTTAAGAGAAGAAACCAAAGTTTTCAACCCAGAAAAATTTGTCAGTCAAGAAAGAAAAAAATTTCAACCAAATTGTTGAATTTTCAAGCCAAAAAGACCATTTTCCTACAAAACTGTTTAATTTTCCACCAAATAGTGGAATTTTCAACTCAAAAATATCAATATTCAGTTTAAAAAATTAATTTTCAACCAAGAGATAAGACAATATCAAAATTTATGGATAATCCGTGGTCGAGAGAAAAATATTGTCGCACGGCAGTCTTTGAAAATAAAAATAATCCAAAACTTTCCGATCTAAAGTCATTTCCGGGCATAAAAAATATACATAGGTAATTTACATAGGTAATCAAAATAGTTTTCAACTATTTTGTTGAAAAGTTGTTGCTTTTTTTTGTAGAAAATTAATTTTCTCAACTGAAAATGTAACTATTTTATTTATGGCTCAGAATTGATCTCATTTTGTTGGAAATTCATGTTTTTGGGTAGAGAATTAATCTTCTTCGTTCAAAATTCATGATATTGATTGTAAATTCAAGTATTTGGTGAACAATTGATCTGCTTTGTAGGAAAGTCATTTTTGTTAGGAAATTCAATTTTGTCTCTTTCGGTAGACAATTAATTTTTTTGCTTGAAAATTAGATTTTTTGCTTGAAAATTAATTTTTTAACTGAAAATTGAATTATTTTATGTTTTATTCGTGTATATATCTTTTCAGCTGAAAATTAAACTATGTGGTTGAGCGACTTTGTTAAAAATTCATTTTTTGATTGGAGATTCATTATTTTAGTTTATCTTCACCTTTTTGGTTGAAAATTCAACTATTTCGTTGGAAGTTTTTTTGTGTTTGTGTAAAAAATTGATTTTTTTAATTGAAAATGTAACTATTCGATTTTTGGTTAAAAATGTATTTTTTAAGTTGTAATTAAAACTATTTGGTTAAAAAATCATGAATTTTTTGGAGAATTCATCATTTCGGTAGAAAATTAATCTTCTTGGTTATTAATTCATGCTTTTGGTTGAAAATTCAACCATTTGGTTAAAAATTAATTGATTTTATTGCAAATTTAACAGTTTTGTTAAAAAGTATCCTTAATTGTAAAATGTTTTTTTGAAAATTCATATTTTTTCATTATAAATTTAAATCTTTGGTTTAATTCAACTATTTTTTTATTGAAAATTCAACAATTTTGTTCAAAAATCAGTTTTTTGGTTGAAGATTTTTCATTTTAATTGAAAATTCATATTTTTGGTTGAAAATTCAACTATTTACTTGTAAATTTACCTTTTTAGTTAAAAATTGAAGTACTTCGTTGAACATTTATATATTTTGTTGAAAATTCGTTTTTTTCAGTAGAAAATTAATCTTCTTCTTTGAAAATTCAACTATTTGCTTGTAAATTTATCTTTTTTAAGTGAAAATTCCAGTACCTCCTTGAAAATGCATGTATTTTGTTGAAAATTCGTAGTTTACGGTAGAAAATTAATCTTTTTTTTGAAAATTGAACTATTTGGTTAAAAATTTATATATTTTGTTGAAAAGCCGTCTTTTTCGGTCGAAAAAGACGATTTCTTCGTTGAAAATTAATCTATTTTGTTGAAAATTTAATAACTCAAGTATTTGTAATTATTGAATGAATATATATTTTTTTTAAAGGTGAAAAATTCGTATTGTATTCCGACCCAGATTCTCAAGCAGAAATAATAAAAGTTCCTGGAGAACCAAGAAGTCCTGGCAGTGGAGGAAGATCTTCAAGGAATTCCGGTCACAATCTATCAGGAAGATCTAGAAAAGATCGAAATTCGGATAGAAAAAAAAGTCGAGATGAGGAAGAAAAAGTCCAAAATGATATGATTCTCGTTGAAAAAATAACTCCAGCAGATTTTGATTCTGGTAAAATTGTAAAATTCATTGCAAACGTTATTATTTCGTTGATTTTTTTTTAATTCAACTATCTTCTTGGTTAAATTTCATCTTTTTGATTGAAAATTAAAATGTTTTGTTGAAATTTCGTTTTTTTTTATGTTTAAACCTTCATGTATTTTGTTGAAAATTCATCTTTTTGATTTTTGGTCAAAAAAGCAACAATCTAGTTAATTTTTTTTTTGAGATTCATTACTTAAGTTAAAAATTTCTTTCTTTGTTTGAAAGTTTAACTATATTGTCCAAAATGTAGGTTATTTTGTTAAATATTCATCTTTTTTGGTAGAAAATTAGTCGCCTTGGTTGAAAATTTATTTGTTTTTGGTTGTAAATTTAACTGCTTTGTTGAAAATTTATTTTATTCGGTTGAAAATAATTTTTTTTTCAACTGAAAATGTAACTATTTCATGATTTGTTCATAACTGATATTTTTTAGTTGAAAATTTTACTATTTGGATCACAATTCGTATTTTTTGGTAGAAATTTAATCTTCTTAGTTGAAAATTCATCTGTTCGGTTGAAAATTTAACTATTTCGTTGAAAATTTATTTTATTTGGTTGAAAATTAATTTTTCTAACTGAAAATTTAACTGATCTATTTTAACCTGAAAATGTATCTTTTTTAGTTACAAATTCAACTATTTGGTTAAAAATGTAGTTTTTTTTTAAAGATTCGTCATTTTAGTCAAAAATTCCTTTTTTTCGGTAAGAGTGAACCTTTTTGTCTAAATTTATTAATTTAAAAATAATATTAAAAATTGATATTATTATTATTTTGGTAGAAAAATCATATTTTCGAGTTGAAAACTCAATTGGTTTGGATGAATCTAGTTTTGTTGAAAATTAATAGTTTTAAGTAAACATTTAATTATTTCATTTTTGGTTCAAAATTGATCATGTTGAGTTAAAAACTCATCTAATCGGTTGAAAATTTGTATAAAATGTTGTATAAAATAAATTTGTAGAAAATTAATCTACTTAGTTGAAAATGTACCGATTTTTATGAGAATTCGTGTGTTTGGTTAAAACTTATCAATTTTTTTTAACTTAAAATTTATATTCCTTTTTAATTAAAAATTCATCTTTTTAGTTGAAAATCCAACTATTTGGTTAAAAATTCATCCATTTTTTGACGATCTTTCTACTAAAAGAGATGAATTTTTATATCCAACAAACAATTTTTCTACCAAGAAGGATTTTTCAGTTAGTTAAGAAAAAGATTTAAAAAAAGACGGTTGAATTTTCAACCAAAAACTAAAATTTTCAACAAAAAAGTTGAATTTTCAAACAAAAATATAAATTTTCTATCAAAAAAGACGAACTTGAATTAAATTCATCGGATCGTTTGATTTTTTTCAAAAATCTACCTGAAATATTTGTGAAATAATTGATGTATTTGTGAAATCTTTTTAATCTATCCGAAATCTTTGCGAAATATTTGAAATCTTCGCAAAATTTTTGGGAAATCATTAAAATCTATATAAAATCTTTGTGATATCTTTGGAAATCTTTTCAAAATATTTGAAATATTTGGTGATATTTGTGAAATTATTGAAATCATTGAAGTCTTTATGAAATCTTTCAAATCGATCCGAAATCTTTGCAAAATATTTCTGTTCATTTATTTTATATCTATTTTTATTTATTTATATATTTTATATATATTTTTATTTATTTATTTATTTATTTAATATATATTTAGCTTTTTTTTGTTCTAATAATCAAACTTTGACTTTCTGCCAGTCATCGTGAGAATCTGTTTTTTTTTTTTTTTAAAATTTTTATTTCTTTTTACTTTATATTTTTTTCCCCCCCCCCCCGCCCTTCGCCCTTTACTCATACCACAAAAGGTTCTTATCAATTTCTTATTGTTTTGTTTTGAGCTCAACTATCGAATGACTTTCAGTACCTAAGTCGATTTCGTCGGTTGATGATCATTAAACCATCGTTAAAAGCAATTTATTTTTTAATTACATTTTATTTTTTATTTTTCAGTGAGGTGTCAAATTAAAAAAAAATATTGTACCATGTAGTTGAATTTTCAACCAAAAAGACGAATGTGCAACGAAATAGTGAAAATTTCCACTGGAATAGTTCAATTTTAATTTTAAACAATTCATTTTCATAAAAAAAAAAAGAATTTTTAACCAAAGAGATGAATTTTTAATGAAAATCATGAATCTTCAACCAAAAAAAAAAAGGATTTTTAATAAAAGAGGAATTTTAAACCGCAAACCTTTTTCTATGATATTTGATATTAAAACAAACAAATATTTCAAGTTAAAATCAAAAACAGTTGCAAAATAATTTATTTTTAAATATTTATATATATATTATTTTTTTATTTTTCAGTGGGGTGTCAAATTAAAAAAAAAATAGTTTGTGTTATTTAGGGTGACCAGATGTCCTGATTGTTTGTGCCCAAAAACGAAAATTCACGATTTTTATACAAAAAAATTAGAAGTATAATTTTTAATATAAAATAACTATTTATTTTTTAGGTTTCTTTATTTATTTGCTTTTTAAGTTATGTAAATATAATTTTCTTAAGATTCTTAAGAAAATTCAAAAAGATTAAATTTCTACAAAAAAAAACAAAAAAAAAACGAATTTTCAACTAAAAAGATAAATTATTAGCTGGAATAGTTGAATTTACAAAAAAAAATTGTCAACAATATACATGAATTTTCAACTCAAAAAAAATCATCTAAAAATTGATTAGATACATTTGCAGTTAAAAAAAATTAATTTGAAACTGAAGTGATAAATTTTCAATTGAAAGGATAAATCTTCAACAAAAAAACGAGTTTTTAATAAAATAGTGAAATTTTCCAATAGAATAGTTCAATCTTCAATTGAAAAAATTAATTTTAATTGAAAAAAAACGAATTTTCAATAAAATAGTGAAATTTTTCACTAGAATAATTAAATTTTCAGTTTAAAAAATTAATTTAAAACAAAAAAAAAGAATTTTTAACTAAATAGTGAAATTTTCAACCAAATAGATAAATTGGCAATTAAAAAGATAAAATGACAAACAATAAGACAAATTTTCAAAAAATTTAATATAAAATAACTATTTTGAATAACTATTTATTTTTTAGGTTTCTTTATTTATTTGCTTTTGAAGTTATGAAAATGTAATTTTCTTAAGATTCTTGAGAAAATTCAAAAAGATTTTTAAACGTTTCAGATATGTCGAATAAAAATTTCAACGTAAAAGTTAATCTCCAACCAAATAGTTACACTTTTCAACAAATAAATAAATTTTCAACTAAAAAAAATTCAAATAAAAATTTATTAGATAAATTTTCAGTTAAAAAAAAATTAATTTCAATCTAAAAAGATAAATTGTCAATTAAACGGATGAATCTTAAAAAAAAGAGTTTTCAATAAAATAGTGAAATCCAATAGAATAGTTCAATTCTCAGTTGAAAAAATTCATTTTGATTTAAAAAAATTCGAATTTCCAACAAAAAAGCACATTTTTTAATAGAATAATTCAATTTTCAGTTTAAAAAATTAATTTAAAACCAAAAAAAAAAAAGAATTTTCAACTAAATGGTAAAACTTCCAAACAAATAGATAAATTGTAATTAAAATGATAAATCTTCAAGTAGTGAAATCTACCAGAATATTTCATTTTTCAGTTGAAAAAAAATCATTTTAATTTTAAAAAATGTAAATTTTCAGCAAAACAGTAAAATTTTTCAATAGAATAATTTAATTTTTAGTTTAAAAAACTAATTTAAAAAAAATAAGAATTGTCAACTAAATAGTAAAATTTCCAAACAAATAGACAAATTTTTAATTAAAATTATAAATCCTCAATCAAAAAGACGAATTTAAAAAAAATTAAATTTTCAACTACAAAAGATAAATTTTTTATCAAAAAAAGGAATAGTTAAATTTTCAGTTAAAAAACTTATTTTCAAAAAAAAAAAAAAGATTTTCAATAAAATAGTAAAATCCACTAGAATAGTCCATTTTTTAGTTGAAAAAATTCATTTTAATCTAAAAAAAATACGAATTTTCAACAAAATAGTAAAATTTTGCACTAAAATAATTTAATTTTCAGTTTAAAAAATTAATTTGAAACAAAAAAATTGCAACTAAATAGTAAAATTTTCAACCAAATAGATCAATTTTTAATTAAAATGATAAATCTTCGAACAAAAATACGAATTTTCAACTATGAAAGATAAATTTTCAGTCAAAAAATGAAAAAGTTAAATTTTCAGTTAAAAAATTTATTTTCAAAAAAAAAAAAAAAAAAAACAATTTTCAACAGAAAAGTTCAATTTTAATCCAACGTGATGAATTTTCAACTAATATTATAAAATATCCAACTGGATCAGTTGAGTTCTCAGTTAACAAAATTAATTTTTTTTAAACAAAAAAAAACGAATATTCAACAAAATAGTAAAATTTTTCACTAGAATAATTCAATTTTCAGTTCAAAAAACTTAATTTAAAACCAAAAAAAAAGAAGAATTTTCAATTAAATAGTAAAATTTTCAACCAAATAGATAAATTGTTGAATAAAATGATAAATCTTCAACCAAAAAGACGAATTTTCAAAAAGAGTTGAATTTTCAACTACAAAAGATAAATTTTTGCTAAAAAAATAAAATAGATAAATTTTCAGTTAAAAGAGTTATTTAAAAAAAAAAAACAATTTTCAAAAAAAAAGTTTAATTTTAAACCAAAGTGATGAATTTTCAACTAATATTATAAAATATTCAACTGGATCATTTGAGTTCTCAGTTAACAAAATTAATTTTTGACAAACAACTATTTTTTTTGAGGTTTTTTATTTAATTGCTTTTGAAGTTTAAACCATAATTATATAATAATATACATTTAACATTGAAAAATTTTTCTTCAATAAAAATATTTAATTATTTTTTTTCTAATAAATAAATAATATTGATCATAAAAACCATTTTGAATTGTTTAAATTTGGGAATTTTACAGTTTCGGATATTTTATAATTCGGTAATTTTCTGTCGGGAATTTTTCAAATTCGGTAACATCATAAACTGTTCAGGAATTTTCTAATTCGGGATTTTTCTAATTCAGGATTTTATATTTCAGCATTTTTATAATTTCAGTAATTTTCTATTTCGCATATTTTCTTTTTCGGGAATTTCACCGTGGCGGAAATTTAATTTTTCGGGATTTTTCAATCGTCCCCAACTTTCTAACTTCGGGAATTTTTTACTTCAAATTTTTTTTTCGGTAATTTTCCAGCGAGGAGAATTTTATTTTTCGAGATTTTTCAATTGTCTATACATTTTATATTCTTTATTTTACTTAAATTACTTATTTTATTCATGTTACTTACTTTTCTTATTTTATTTATCTAATTTATCGCATTTCTTTTAGGGAAGACTGAAAAATCCCGAAAAATAATATTCCTGAATTTGAAAATTCCCGAATAATAAAATTCCAGACAGTTTATAATATTATCGAACAGAAAATTCCCAAAAGAAAATTACCGAATTATAGAAAATCCGAACTAGAAAATTCTCGAATTCAGACAATTAAACAAATTATTTTTCAATAAATATTATTTATTTCGTTAAAATACAATAAACAAATATATTTATCAAAGAAATTTTTATTAACGTTTAAAGTTTTTGAAAATTATTGTTTGAATTTAAAATAATAATAATTGTACGGAAATAGTATAAAACAATAAAGAAAACACGTGCGCTTCGAACGAAAAAAAAATGCCTTCCTAAATTTCCTCCGAACCTAATAAAATTTTCCAGACAAACTTTGCAGGATTCAATTCAGCACTGATTTATCTCGAAGTTTCTTTTTATTTTTTAAATTAATAATTCGATATTTGAGAACGTATTTGGTAATTTAATAAAAATATTTAGTTATTTTATTTCTAATAAATCAATAATATTTATTGAAAAAAAAATTTTTTTATTGTTTAAATTCGGCAATTTTCTGTCGGGAATTTTATTCTTTAGGAGTTTTCAAATGCGGGATTTTTATATTTCGGGAATTTTATTACTCGGGAATTTTCCAATTCGATAATTTTACAGTGTCGGGAATTTTCCGAATAATAAAATTCCCAGATTTAGAAAATTCCCGTTTTGGAAAATTTCTCAATTTGAAAATTCCCTGATAATAAAATTCCCGACAGTTTACAATATTACCGAATTTGAAAATTCCCGACAGAAAATTATTTTTTTATAAATTTTATTTATTGACTAAAAATACAATAATCCAATATTTACATGAAAAAAATTATTTTTAATGTTTAATGTGTCTAAAATTATTGTTTGAATTTAAAATAATAATTGAAACAAATTTTAATCCAGAAATATATTTGTTCAATTATTGTTACTTTAAATTCAAAC
Source organism: Andricus grossulariae (assembly GCA_011634705.1). Lineage (NCBI taxonomy): Eukaryota > Metazoa > Arthropoda > Insecta > Hymenoptera > Cynipidae > Andricus > Andricus grossulariae. The sequence goes on from JAABKJ010075445.1 coordinate 37,709,015, forward strand.
AATAGTTTTAGAAACTTGAAACATTAAAAATGTTTGTAATAAAAATATTTTATTATTGTATTTTTAATAAATAAATAATATTTATAAAAAAGTTTAACTGTTTAAATTCGGAAAT